>CM021101.1:37390180-37821360 GCA_007115665.2 Sequoiadendron giganteum
GATCTTGGATTCTAACAAATTCGACCATTAACTCTGGATTTATTCATTAGGTACTTCAGAGTTGAGTGGTCCATATAAAATGTAACCTTATATCTCATAATATAATGGTGTAATTTCTTAATGGTGTGAACAACAACCATAAATTCTTTTTCTATTGTTGTATAGTTTCTTTCCGCAGATGTCAAATTATTGCTGATGAAATATATGGCATATTTACCCCTGTTCTCATCTTCTTATCCCAGCATTGCACTGATAGCATCATCAAAAGCATCTGCATATATATGGAAGGGAAGACTCCAATTTGGCCCTCGTAGTACGGGAGTAGAGACAATATTTTCCTTGATTGCTTCAAATGATTGCTAACACTTAGATGTCCAGACGAACTCTACTTCTTTCTATAAAAGAGAGAACATAGGAGCTACAATTTTACTTAAGCCTTCTATGAACCTTTTGTAGTAACCAGCATGTCCAAGAAAAATTTGAACATCAGTTTGTGTTTGAGGGACAGTCAACTGTTGGATGACTTCAATTTTCTTTGGGTTAACCTTTATTCCCTCAAAGGAAATATGATGACCCAAGACTATTCCTTGTTCCACCATTATTAAACATTTTTCATGGCTAAGGGACAATCTATTTTCCTCACAAACTTGTAAAACATGATCCAGGTTCTGAAGAGCTTCATCATATGTTGACCCATAGACTGTAAAATCATCCACGTAGACCACTACACAATCATTAACAAGTGCAGAAAATATAGCAAGCATGACTCTCTGAAAAGTTGATAGTGCATTACAAAGTCCAAAAGGAAGCACTTTGTATGCAAATGTGCCCCATGGGAAATTAAACGTGGTTTTTTCTTGGTATTTTGGAGCAACCTGAATCTAGTTGTAATCACTAAATCCATCAAGAAAGGAGAAATATTTCTTCCTAGCCAAGTTGTCTAGAACCTAATCAACAAATGGTAGAGGAAAATAATCTCTATAAGTGGCTTTATTGAGTTCTTGATAATCTACATAGATTCTCCACTTCTCATTTTTCTTTGGGATGACCACCATAGGTGATACCCACTTACTATAAGATATTAGATAAATAAATCTAACACGAAGGAGTTTCTCAATCTCAATTTTGACCAGATCATTTAATGTAGGATTGAGTCTCCTTTGTGCCTGGCGAACAAACCTTATACTAATTTCAGTGTAAATGTGATGAGTACAAACACTTGGATGAATTCCCCTCATGTCCATATAATCCCAAGAAAACTCTTTAGACCTTTGTACCAACACATTAAACAACTTATCCTCTTGTGTTTATGTCAGCCAGCTATTGATATTCAAAGTTTTTCCTGGTAATAGCATTATCGATTTCGTTCCAAGATGTACCGAAGTGACAGCATACATAGGTCATAACAATGTGTTGAGAGGAAAAATATGAGGTATAAGCCAGTGAAAGCTTGTGACATCTTCAAAGAAATGACTTGTTTTGGGGATCATGTTAGCTAAGGGACAAGGCATTCCCATTGTAGCATAATTGTGCTCCATTCTGCCTATATCAATTGGTTTCCCAAAAATCCTTGGAGCATCCATCATTTCTTCCTCATTCGGGGTTATAGAAAGTCGTGCAACGTCACTTACTAACTCTTCTTCTGGTTTTTCCCCATGTTGTTTAATTACTACCATAGCTAGGGAGGCTAAACTGTCTGAACCATTGGATTCCTTAGGTTCATCAACCTAGACCTTTTTATGTTTAGTAGGCTTAGTAGGGGGATATAAGAACAAACGTTTACTGTCTTGACCATGCGAAATGGTTATTCCCCCTTCCCTACAATCAATCTTAGCAGCAACCATGGCCAACCAAGGTCCAACCAAGGTCTCCCAAGAATTATAGGATATCTACCTTTAGGTGTAAGCGACTGGATTACCTGGAAGTCGACAGGATATTCCCATCCATCAACTTTGACAAGGATATTTTTAATGACACCCTTAGGGATGGCTATAAACTGATTTTCCATTTGCAACACTATGGTTGTAGGACGTAAATTAGTTAAACCTATTTTTTCCATTACATCCAGAGTCATCATGTTAATATTTTCCCCTAGATCCACTAGTGCATTTGGTATTTCTACCTCATTGAATGTAACGGTTATAAGTGGACTCCCAGGATCATCATATATTGGAGCATTTCCAGAAAAAAAATCAACTAAATAACCATCAATATGAATGGTATTTATCTGTATTGGCTTCCTACCTAGTGTTTTGATACATAGCTATTTGATTAACTGATTTAACTCAGGAATTTCCTTTATTGCTTGCAATAAAGGAACTTCAATTTGCAGTTGCTTAATCTCCTGAATTAACACAGTTTTAGAAGCCAAGGATACTTCTGGAGTATCTTCTAGAGTTATGGACTTTAAACGCTCTGGATATGGTGCCATCATTTTCTCCTTTGGAACAGGATCCTTCTTATGTTGACTTAAGGACTGAACTTCCTACCCCTGAGACACGTCAGCAGCCCCTACCGCTGAAAAAGGCTCTTTGTCTTTGGGAGTGGTATCCTGATTAGACGACGTGTACTTTATTGGAATTTTAGGCTCAAGTTCCTCCACTATTTCTTCAATAGTTGGAGGTTGAAGAGTTTGACCAGAATGCAACTGCACATTTCCAAAGTGTATTGCATTAAGCCCCATAACATTTTCATGTTCGGTAGAATAGATTGGTGTATTTGACGATTATTCTTAGGATTGGGAAGCAGTTGTGCTAGAAGCTGAGGTTGGTTAACCTACTCATTTTGAGGATATTTTTCAGCTGGAGGTAAGAAATTTTGTTGTTGATTCCTCCTAGGTTCAGTTAAAACTGATTTTGTACCGGATTCCATTGGGGGCAGCATATTGTTGGTACCACTATTGTTGTGGTTGATATGACCATTGTTGATTTCCCCATGTGTGGTTAGTCCATTCAGGGGATCCCCAATAAGGATTTCCCTAGTTAGGTTGTGGTGGAGGTGACTGATTCCAAGATGGAGTCCATTTATTATGAGCCAAGTTATTTTTTGGTCTCCACGCAAGATTAGGATTATGTCCATAAGAGAAATTACCTCCTTGATGTTGGTTTAAGGCATTTATCTCTTCTTCAACTTGAATGTTTTTTTTCTTAGTAATCTTGATATCAGACATAATCTCACACTGATTCGTAGGATGATTTTTCTCACAAAGTTGACAAACATTGACTTTATTTATAGGACACTCGTGTAGTAGGTCTTTATTTTGACACCTTGGACAATAAATTGACAAGGTCTCAAGGTTGCAAGTTTTAGCTTGTATACCATCTAATGTGGTATTCAACTGAATGAAAATGTCTTTTTTCAAATTTTCTATTTCTTCACGAAGCTTACCTATCTCGTTAGACCCTTTAAAAATATTAGTTTTGTGGATTCCTCCACGTGTACGGGAGAAATTTTGACATAACTCACATATTTCCTCAAGGGTTAGTTGAGACACATCACCTTTCCCCATTAGATCAGGATTTCTTCTAGCGTCATCATCAAGACCTTTAAAAAAAATCATTTTTAGGATCTCAATGCTAATGGCCGCTTCTCCGCATCTTTTGGAGAGGAAGAGGAACCTATCGAGATAATCTTCTAAACTTTCATCCTCATTCTGTCTCAGTTTAAACAACTCCTCCTTATGATCACTTACCCTACAGTAACTCTAGTATTTTTGCAAGAAGACATTCTCCATCTCCCCCCAAGATGTTATACTTCCAAAACCTAATCCCATAAACCAGCACATTGCTGAATCTTTCAAAGTCGATGGGAAGAGCTTAAAATTTTGGTTTTCGTTCTTGTAATCATAAGTTTGACATGGGACTTTAAATTCAAAGAGAAATTGGTCTGGGTCTTCTGGGGATAAACCACATAAGGTTAGAAGGAAAGTTGGGTAGATGTTCTTCATGACAATATCATCATCTGCATCCAACGTAATAGGATATGTAAACGTTCTAGGAGGCTGAGGTTCATTGTGGTTAGGTTCATCTCTATGATCTCCCATGATGTTTAGAGGAGTCTATTCCTCAAAAAAAAATTCTTCTATAACTGGTTGTTCTGCCAGTTGCTCGATAGGTAAATAATGGAAAGCCTCAAGTGGAGTAGGCTCATATAATTCTTCAGAAGTGTGGTTGTCTAAGCCTTGAGCTTCCTTAGGTATGATTGGTACACATTTTGGGGGGATCTTTGGTATAAAATGTCTGTGAGGGCCTCTTTTCCTAACCATGTAGAAAAGGAAGCCGACTGAGAAATTTTTTTGGTATAAAACTTGGTATTCAAATCGTCTCCTAATAAAACTTAAGCACAAAGGCTATTTAAGTCCCCAATAACGATGCCAAAAAGTGATAGGTTGTCGTTAGGTCCTAGTACTTTAGAATATTGAATGCCAATTAGTCGACCAGGCAGTGTCCAAGGTAGTTTTCAGAAGAAGATGATTTGGATAGCTCATTTTATGTTTTCTGTTTTACCTTAAACTATTGGAATCAATTTTAACCTAAGGCCATTACTATTTAACTAGAAAATAATCTTACTCTAAGAAAAAATCAGAAATACTAAGTTAAAAAACATAAGACAACTAATTTAGAAAGCAACACAATTAAACTAGAAAGCATAGAAACAAGAAAACTAAACAACTGATATACTACAGAAGTAGAAAAATAAGTGAACAGACAATGAAACATCTTATAAATATTAAAGGATTTTATCAACTACTAAAGATAACTCATACTAATTAAAAAAAAAATGGTGCTCCAGAACTTTAGACTCAACTCTTAACAAACTTAATTACCTCCTACTGAATAGTTATCTAACTTTAAACAAATGAACAATAGAACAGTAAAATACTTATCTATCTAACTAACTTCCCTTGAGTGGCCAGCTCGTGGGTTAACACTTCGTCCTTAAATCACATAAGCTACAAATTTTGGAGTCTATCCATTATGAACAATCATCATCACTGATAATTCAATAGTGTATAAAAAGACAAAAATCAGGTAACTCATTCAACAGTATTTTGAAAACCATGTGAACAACATAATGATACTTCTTCTGTCTTATTCATCACTTATGAAATTGTATTCTTATAGATAACATATAACTAAATCCTAAATTTAAGATGGTGTGGATAGCCATTGAAAAAGTCTTCAACAACTTCAAACTAAATTTTATGTCTTTAAAGCTCATAAACATATAGAAGGCTCAAGAAGAGCCATGAAGTTTTCATAACAAAATTTTAAAGAAAAAAACTAAATCCTCAGTGCATCATCCTAGTATTCATAAGTAGGTTCACAACATCTATTCTTTACCACACTTGATCTATGTGTTGGTTCAACTTTTGCAACAACTGCTCGATGACAGATTATTCCTTACAAAAACACTCAAGTCAACCCATTAAACCTGCTGATGGCACTCTCAATTTCTGAAAATTTGAGATGCCTATTTCAAAAATTATGCTTCTACACTTTCAGAAGTGCACCTAAGGAATCAGTCTTGACTAACCCACTTTGGAGGCTTATATTTTGAAGTCTGTTGATTGTTGTGCAAAACCCATTTGCAGACATACTCAGTAGACATATGTGAGTAGGCATGTCAAATTTTAGCTTCCCGCGATAAGTTTTGATAGCGTTTTGAAAAGTGAAGCTGGAAGGTTTTTGCACTATTCTATTGCTTGCAGATTGTCAGTTTGCGAAACAACTTCCTGTTTGAGCTTGGATTTTGCAACCAGTTCACTGTCATGTGAGGATGAATGTTGTTCCATATTCCCCATATCAAAATGATCTTGGGTGTCAGTTTTCAGAACTTCATGATCTGATTTACTATTTTTTGCAGATCGAAACCAAATGCAGTTTGTTCTGTTTTGCAGCTACATTCCTGATAGCCTTTCTGAGAGGCCAACTTCGATCATCAATAACTTTTGATCGGTGATGTTCCAAATCAAATCATTTTGCACACTTGCTCGGGGTACCTTAATGAACTCGTGTGTCTGATGGCAGCTTGTTAGGGGTTGATTTGCTATTATTGCAAATTAGCAGTTGAGTTAGTTTGTGTTGGTTGAGAACTACTGCTGTTTCAGAAAAGTCTGACTGGGCAACTTTGCCAATTAATATCTGCTTCCTGTAATCTGTTTCTTCGATCCATCTTTTGCACTATACTTTTGCGTCAAATGACTGTATGATTGCAAGTTTTGATATCTCCTGGAGGTCGTTTGACCAGTTTCCCAGATTGATTCCTCAAGCAACTTGGCATGTTTTGACTATTTTGCAAACGTGTTAGAAAACTGATTTTGATGAAGACCCTATTCATTTTTCAACTTCTAAAGTATTCAAAAGGTAGTGTTAGATCGTTTGACTGTAAAACTTGTTTGAAAATGTTTTTTTTTTAGTCGGACCCACTTGGGGCCCGACATTGCTTTGCACTGTAAACTTTGCATTGTGGGAGTCACTTTAATAATTTATTCTTTTAGTAGATCAACATGTAAGGAAGTAAATGATCAAAATTGCCCTTGAAGATTTGAAGGTAAAAGAAGATCCAATTTTCAAGTATAAAATCTAAAAGCTTTTCCATCAATTGGATAATGATCATTGGCATTAATGAGAGTTGTTTTGAGGTATGTACCATAGAGGGTGTTTATGGAATTATTGGTAGTTGGACACAATGATATGATTCACTCAATTAGTTCAGTTATCTAAGTATAATAGGTGTTCCAAGGATTTTTGTAATCAATAAAATACTTTGATGCTTTGGGAGAACATAGCCAAATGAGTGGTTCAAAGAGTGCAAAGAGTGGATCTATGGAAAATGTTGTTGAGACTACCTCCAAGAGAATGTGGTTGGGTTGAGGTAGATAGAAACATTTCAAATGCTTTCTTCAAGGAGGATATGCTAGAGGAAACAACCACGCCTACCATAAGAGGGAATTGTAGCATGGACAAGGCACATAGCTTGCTTGAAAGAATGCCTCTGAGTAAAGGTGGACTTGGTGATCACCTTTGGAACCTTCAAATAAATGCAATTGCAAGAGGCATGATGGGGAATGGCCTATAGCATAGTGGATGGATTTCCATCAAAACAAAATGCACTCGTTGAAAAGACTTTATAAAATTCCTAGCAAATGCAAGATGCAAGGAGCCGACAGAGGACATGCGACTAAGGAAGGGAAGCTCACACCAGCAGATGAAGGGCACAACTAGATGAGGTGCGCACATAGCTGCAAGGTGAGTGAGCCTACCTAGGTATGGGGTGCCATGACAAGTGAGACCCTCGCTACCTCTTAGAGAGTTGAAAGGTTTAGCTGGGTTGTTATTTTAAACACCAACATAATGGCAACTTTGTTGGGGATGAACTCATAAGTTTTGGTTGTAGATGGTGCATTTATAGAGTCATTAAAGTGTTGAATTATTTATGTAACCAAAGGTTGCACATTATTGAATTATTTTTCCCATCTGAGTCACCAACAGAATGGCGACTCTACTCAGGAGAATTTGAGAAAATTCTAATTACAGAATCTAGCCTTAAGAGTTAGTGCATAGAGTCAAATTATTTATCATTTTGAATTTGTTCAGGTTTGAAGGATTTCAAACCTGGAGAAGAAAGTGTTGCAGTGAACCTAAACAGTTTTGTAATCTGTGGTGCTCTGCTGGTGGAAAGGAACCCATAAAGAAGTTTAACTATGAAAGAACTTCATACTGCTTGAAGTCTAGTCCTCTATGAAAAGAGGTGGCGACTCTGTTAAAAATGTGAAGAAAGTTCCAGATCTACAAATATTACCAGTCAAGAAGACAATTTGCAGCAGTTTAAAATTTTCCAGGTATTCTTCACTTTTGGTTTTCAAGAACTTGTATATGAAAACCATACTTGAACTTCTTAAAAGAAACTTTGTTTCCCTATTGAGTGAGTTAGCACTGACAAAGGGAAAGAACAATAAATTAAGTTTGCACACTTTTATTTGTTGGATCTGTTGAATGTAATTGTAGTTCCATTGAAAGATTATGTTTAGTGCTCAAATATCTACTATTTTGGATGGTTAGATGCATTTGTGTATCTTAGGGGTTTCCATCCATTTGTATTATCATAATTTTCAAGCCTAGGTTGTCATTATGTCAGTAGTTATCCCTGTTGTTCATCATGTGGTCAAACTTGTAATTATGCATAATTAGTGAGGCTTAATTTGTAATATCCATGGATCATCAACATAAAGTAGCTATACCAGTGAATACTTTGATTCAGCTTGTTAGGAAGTGTCAAGAGTATAATAATCTTCAAGCATCTAATACCCCAAAGTGTAAGAACCCAAGAGTTAATAAGCCTAGGTTTAGTCCTGAATGGAATGGTGTATTTGAAAGAGGACTTAAAGAAATGGATGAAAGACACCAAATATTTCAACAAGCCCAGTCAAGAGACCATCAATTGTGTTTACTTTTGAAGTCATTGGACCTGTTATCAATTCCTTTGACCCATTGTATGCTCAGTTAGATTTGTCATGGGTTGATTATGAAATTGAAATTATGTTAGCTTAAGTTTATAAGGAGATGCCTACATTCGATGGGTATACCGTATGTGAAGGAGATGCACATGTTCAAATTTTTTCCAGCTTCATGGAGAAATAGTCATTCAGAGATCAGGATATGCGGATGAGATTTTTGTTAGATCTCTTGAAGCACAAGCTTAGGATTGGTATCTAAGTTTTCCTGAGAAGTCATTTCCTTGTTGGGATGAACTAGTGGCTGCTTACAGAGAAGAATTTGCAAGAGATCCCTCAGACCTTGTCATGAGGTTAAAGCAGATCAAGAAACAAAATGAAGAGTCAAGTGTTGATTTTAGTCATAGATTTGCTTTTGCTATTTCACTAATCCTAGAAAATTTCAGACCTAGCACTTCTGATTGTATCCATATGTACTTTGAAGCTTGTGATGAAGGCTCTAGTGCATTGTTAAAATATTTTGAAATACTGAGCATGCAGATGGCATACATAGTTTTGGATAATTTGGAGAAACAAAGGAATGAGTATGTTCAAAGTTTGTTGTCTTCAGTTATGGGAAAACCTGCTGATGAAATCAGCAGTGGTGTGAATGAAAATGATCAGATGTTTTCAAACAAGTGCATACTTGAGAAGGTAGAAGATGAGAAGAATGCATCATCAGATGATGAGGAAGTTGTTAATGAACAACTTATAGAAGAAATGTATCCAACTGCAAATCAGTAGTTGAGTCACCCAAGCTAGGAACCTAAAGAAGAAGATGAGTTGGATTTACTCTTTAAAGAAGAGATATGTGATCAACAATATGATGATACAAGTGATTATGTCAAGCCTACAAGTGTTGAGTGTAGCTTTGACACAAGTCTACATAGTGAGACAAGAGGGTTTGCTGATTTAGGAAATTCTCTTGAGAACATAAGTTTATCAGCTACAAGTGATAGAGTGTGTGATGAATTTCATTTTGAAACACAAGCCACAAGCAGCTGCAATCAGGAAACCATTTCTGGTTTTCAGCTTTATAAAGAAGATGTTTATGATTATCCTCAAGAGGATGCAAGTGAAAAGTTTAGTGATGATACCCAATCTGATGTTGAAATGCAAAGTGATGTGGATTGTTGTTATGAAAACCTAGAAGAAAGTAAGAAGGGAGAAGTGGACAGTTTATTCACTGGGAGTGGTTATGACCTTTCTTGTGATAATGTTGTCAACAATTCTAGCTCCTATAATTGGGGAGATCCAATTTATGATCAGCCCATTGAATTTTCAGAGTTTGAAGATGATACTTTGATATGCCCTGATTTGCAATTTGATATTGCACCCAATTCAAGTGAAGGTAAAGAAGAGGAAGTGGTTGAAACAATAGACCAAAACAATGATCTATTGACTTGTGAACAAATTTCAAATCTGTTGACCATAGAATATCAGAAATGTGCACATGAGGACAACTCTTAGTTGTTGTATGAAACCCCTATTAAATTTGATAGTGGTGATGACCTTCAAGATGCAAGGTATGACGCAAGTGAATCTGATTCTCTTTCCAATGATGAACTAATTGATGATGATGATGATGATATGGATGAAGACAAATAGAAAATTAATTGTGATGATGCACTGTATGGTGAGTATGAAGATATGGACACTGATGTAAGTTCATAAGTCTCTTTTGATGAGTTTGAAGCAGAAAATAACCATGAGTTTTACATATCCAATGAGTCAAATCTTGAGGATTGTAATGCAGATTTTGATAAGTCTTCGTTTGATGACTTGAATGAGCCTAGACATGAGTTTTTTCATGTGGATATTAATGCTGATTTCAATGAGAAATCAGATTGTTCTTTTGAACCAGAATTGCTCGTTGTTGAGAAAAGTTGTGATATTGAAGAGGTTGGTACCTTATGTTCAGAGGATAACTATATGATTACAGATGACGATGAGTCAAAAATCCCTGATTACTCTCAATACCAACATGATGAAGAACATTTACAAAGTGTGCTAATGCATGAGTGTATTTGTTTGCATACACTTGGAGATGGTTTGCATGATGAGAAAGATATTTTGGTAAGTTCTTGTGATAGTTTTAATTCTGATATGCAAACTAGTTGTCAGATTGAGTTTAACAGGTCTAGCCACAAGGCAGAATGTGAGTGCTATTTTTGTCAGTTGGAAGAGGTTTTCATAAAATGTGGCAATGTGAACAACATTGAGGCAAGCTTTTTTTAGCTTGAGAATGATTTAAGTGATGAATATAATCAGTTGTTGCTACATGATAATCATCATTTTGAAAGTATGTCTAACTTTCAGATGCATAGTGATTGTGAAAAAGTTGATGATGTTGTGAATGGTTGTCTATTAAGAGATACCAACATGTTTTATTAGGCAGATGGTTGTGATCAAACTATGCTTTCAAAAGGTCTTGATCCCCATTTTCAAATACTACCAAAAATAACTAAATCAGAGAATGAAGAAAATAACAATGATGTGACATATCTGATTTTGTTGACACTTGATGACAGAGTTGAATAGAGAGCAAGTTTACATTTGCACAAGGGCGGTTTTGTATTGTTGTTTGCAAAGATGCAATCACCAGTGTTGTTGTGGTTTGATAAAGGCAAGCATAAGTTGAGGGATATCCGTTCTCTGTATAGAATTGTGTTTGACAGAGGTAGATGTTCATTCCCGTTTTCATTTGGTGACCTCAGGTCATCAGATGAAGTTGAAAAATGAAAATTGAATAGGGGAGCAGTTTGAGGGTATCTGTCAGACTCAGCTTTTGGTCTACTCTCTAGAGATTTGGAATCTTGTTATGCCCATAGGGGGCATACATCCCCAGTCAGAGCCACCAATGGCACTCTCAAATTCTACAAATTTGAGATGCCTATTTCAAAAATTATGCTTTCGCACTTTCAGAAGTGCACCTAAAGAATCAGTCCTGACTGACCCACTTTGGAGGCTTATATTTTGAATCTTGTTGATTATCATGCAAAACCCATTTGCAAGCATACTCAGTAGACATATGTGAGTAGGCATGTCAAATTTTAGCTTCCCACAATAAGTTCTAACAACTTTTTGAAAAGTGAAGCTGGAAGGTTTTTGCACTGTTCTATTGTTTGCAAATTGTCAATTTGCGAAACAACTTCTTGTTTGAGCTTGGATTTTGCAACCAATTCAGTGTCATGTCTAAATGAATGTTGTTCCATATTCCCCATATCAAAATGATCTCGAGTGTCAGTTTTCAAAACTTCATGATTTGATTTACTATTTTTTGCAGATCAAAACCGAATGTAGTTTGTTTTGTTTTGCAGCTACATTCCTGACAGCCTTTCTGAGAGGCCAACTTCGACTGTCAGTAACTTTTGATCGGTGATGTTTCAAAGAAATTCATTTTGCACACGTGCTCGGGGTACCTTAATGAACTCATGTGTCTGATGGCAGCTTCTCAGGGGTTGATTTTCTATTATTGCAAATTAGCAATTGAGTCAGTTTGTGCTAGTTTAGAATTGTTGTTGTTTCAGAAAAGCCTAATTGGGCAACTTTGTCTATTAATATCCTCTTCCTCGTAATCTGTTTCTTCGATTTGTCTTTTGCACTATAATTTTGCGTCAAATGACTATATGATTGCAAGTTTTGATATCTCTTGGAGGTTGTTTGACCAGTTTCCCAGATTGATTCCTCAGGCAACTTGGCATGTTTTGACTATTTTGCAAAAGTGTTAGAAAACTGATTTTGATGAAGACCCAGTTTGTTTTTCAACTTCTGAAGTATTCAAAAGGTAGTGTTAGATCGTTTGAGTGTAAAAATTGTTTGAAAATGATTTTTTTTTTAGTCAGACCTACTTGGGGCCCGACATTACTTTGCATTGTGGGAGTCAGTTTAATAATTTCTTCTTTTAGTAGATCAACATGTAAGGAAGTGAATGATCATAATTGCCCTTGAAGATTTGAAGGTAAAGCAAGATCCATCTTTCAAGTATAAAATTTGAAATCTTTTCCATCAATTGGATAATGATCATTAGCATTAATGAGAGTTGTTTTGAGGTATGTACCATAGAGGGTGTTTATGGAATTATTGATAGTTGGACACAATGATATGATTCACTCAATAAGTTTGGTTATCATAGTATAACAAGTGCTCCAAGGATTTTTATAATCAATAAAATACTTTGATGCTTTGGGAGAATATAGCCAAATGAGTGGTTCAAAGAGTGCAAAGAGTGGATCTGTGGAGAATGTTGCTGAGACTGCCTCTAAGAGAATGGGGTTGGGTTGAGGTAGATAGAAACATTTCAAATGCTTTCTTCAAGGAGGATATGCTAGAGGAAACAACCATGCCTACCATAAGAGGGAATTGTAGCATGGACAAGGGACATAGCTTGCTTAAAAGAATGCCTCTAAGTAAAGGTGGACTTGGTGATCACCTTTGGAACCTTCAAACAAATGCAATTACAAGAGGCATGATGGGGCACGACCTCCAACACAGTGGATGGGTGTCCATGAAAACAAAATACATTCGTTGAAAAGACTTTAGAAACTTCCTAGAAAATGCAAGATGCAAGGAGCCTATGGAGTTACTGTAGTTGAGGAAGGGAAGCTCATGCTAGCAGATGAAGGGCGCAGCCAGGTGAGGTGCACACACAGCTATAGGGTGAGTGAGCCTACCTAGGTATGGGGCACCATGACAAGTGAGACCCTCGCCTGGCAAAGAGGAGACCACGGGCAAGAAAACCAGTGCCAATGGTGGACGAGGCTTGCGTGATCAACAAAGGGAGTTGGTTGCGACCATAACATGGCCCGCACCTTGTCAACAATAGGAGGCCTAGTGGAGCCAATGACCAGTGGGGAAGGAGAGAAGCTTGCAATTGTCCAGGGATGAGGCCATGTTATGAAGCGGCCAACATAATGGGAGACCTAAAACCAGTGAGGGAGATGATGGCCCACACTAGAGAAGGAGGACACCATGATCTGAGGGGTGTAGCCAATTAGTAGTGAAGATCCCCACACCTGAAATAAAGGTATGGGGGCCGATGAAAAACAAGTGAAGCCCGCGTAATATAAGGAAGAGGCTCAGGCAGGGTAAACACAATGGAGCCCACGCAAGTGAGGAGGGAAATCACTAGGGAATGGGGAGACCCGTGACCAATGGTGGAGAGATCCATGCTCAGTGAGCAGGGGCCTGAGCAACATGCATTAAGAAGGGAGCAAGGAAAGCTCACACCTGGTGGGGAGAGCGAATTGGTAATAGGCATGGCTTGAACAGGGTACACATATCCATCAAAACACAAGGAGCTAGAGCAAGTGGAGAGCTCGATCCATTGGGGAGCCACCATAGTCACGGGAGTTTGCAAACAAGAGGTATTAGGGCATTCTCACCCAACCTCGCGAGCCTTGCAAGAGGAATGTTGGTGAAGGAAAAAACCCCGCGAGTTGTGCAAGAATGCATGGCGGGGAGATTTTAATTAAAATTTCTTCAAATGTTACATAGTTTGAAAACAGGGTGGGCCCACAGAAAATTAAAATTTTTCCCGAGAATAAAAGCATTGGGGATTTTCCATTATGAAAGTAAATAATGGAATGGGGATAATTCTTTTTTACTTGTTTTTATTTTCACCATTTGCGTGCAAGGCTTTGGGTGAAGTAAAGTAAAAATGAACGAAGGACTTTTCGAGTGGAGGTAAAGCAGGATAGAGGTAGAATAATTTGCTCGGGGAGGTAAATAACGAAATAATTAAAATGCCCAGTGGGGATTTTATTTTAAATGATAAAACATTGGAATTATAAGTGCACCCCGTGAGTAAAATTTAAAGTGGGGATAAATTTTTAGAGTGAATATGTATTCACTGTGCAAATATTTTACTTGCTAATATGTAATATGCTACAAATAAATTGAACTGAGACAATGTTGAGGAATATTTTAATGTTTTCATTGGACAAGTGGATTTATTCACTTTGTAAACAAAATTTCATTATTTGCTAAAATATTGCTGCAGCAAGTAAAGAGAAATGGCAAAACACAAATGTGCATGGGAGAGAGGTTTTTAGAGCAGTTGGATAAAATAATGAGTATCTCCACATGGGCATGTTTTATGTTGTTGAGCAATGATGAGTTGATGCTGTTTTTGAGGGAATATGTTTGTTGCTGCTGAGGAAGAGGAGAAGATATTCTTTTTGATTGATCAACGGGAATGGAGCTGCCATGTTTCCGCTACAAATTGAATTTAGGGCTTCTTCTGTTTTCTCCATTCTTCTATTTCTTCTCTTCTCTTCTCATTGTACAGGGTTCTGAGATTAGGTTCTGAATTTTTGTATTGGACTGGGTAGATAGGGATTTGTATTTTTTGAGTCATTGTTTGAGTCTGTAAGATGGAATTTTATGAATTCAAGAGTAAATATAGCCAATTTATGCATTTAATATCATGAAGTGCTTCCACATTCATGAATGTCATCAAATTGTCTCCACATTTGTACACTTTCAATCATGTAAATTCAATAATACGAAGTTTCTTTGAATTTATCATCTCAAGTTTCATGAGATTGTTTTGTTTCAAGGAAATGGTTAGAATGCTTTGAACAGGTGATTGTGATTTTAGGTGTGTAGATGGGATTTGATAAGAAGAATCTGATTGATAGTAAGAGTAGGATTGTTGGTGCAAGGCACTAACAGTTAATGCAAAGCATTAGCAAGTTAAATCCACTAGTTGAAGACAATTTGCTGGAGATTCATTTTATGTTTTTGACTCCATGGCCCAGAACTGGCACTGATCTATTTTTCAGTTTGTGCATCTCAGAAATAAAATTAATTGCAAAATCATTCTAATCTTACTGTGTTATTGTGTGTCCTACTTTCCAATGGCTAAGAGAGGGTTGACCTGCTAAGAATTTAGCCAAATTTAAAGTTGTCAATGCTTCCCTTAGTGTGTTTTCATTGGGGCTATAAAAAGCAATGTCACTATAACAGTGATTTAAGTTTTAAACATTGTGTAGGTTTACCCACCTTGGTCTCGCAGAGCCAAAAATGTAGGAGATGTCAGTCTTTGAGTGAATCTTGTCAGTTGGCCACTAGCCTTAGTTGTTCTTTAAAATAGAGGTTTGCTACCTCTTAGAGAGTTGCAAGGTTTAGCTGGGTTGTTATTTTAAACACCAACACCTGCATTGGCAAATTTCCTCAATTGATCAAAAGAAAGAAAGAAAGGATAATTTTCCTTAAAATATGAAATTATTTCTCCTGAAGTTTAATAAATTGGCACATGATTAGGATTGAGTTAGTAAAAGTAAGCTTCCCAAATTTTATAATGATGAGGTTATTTTTACCTCATCAGTGGATGTGGTAGCCCGTTTCCCTAATGTGGATGCTGCTATGGATGTGGTTTGGACCTCCTCAAAATCTACCTGGGGGTTGAGTGTTCGTCCTCATCCTTCTTTTGATGATGTTGCAAAGTCTAAGAGACTATAGGAGGGCTCTATGCATCCTTTGCAGTGTGCAAACACAACCCCTATTGTCCCTCTTGGTAAGGAAATTACTGAAAATATTGCTTTTTATTCTAAGAATTCTCTTATTTGTAGATTTTGTCATTTGTGGTCTTCCCTCCCTGATTTACACCTTTGGATCACCAACCATTGATCTCCTCTAATTGATTTTTTGATGGAGATTTATCCTTTTGCAAGGGATTTTATTGTTGTGAGTTTCAACTCTCTTGAAGATAGATAGGCCATTTTAGACTATGGTTTGTGGGTTTGGGACTCTCATCCCCTCTCCATTAGACCTTGGGTTCATTCTTTTAATCCTTTGAATGAACCCTTAGATTTTTTTCCTATTTGGGTAAGATTGTCTTTTCTTCCCTTACAATTCTAGTGCTTCTTTGCCTATGAGGGCATTGGTAATGCTATTGGTAGATTCTTAAGAGTGGATAAGGCTTCCAAGAATTTTACTCATACCTCCTTTGCTAGGATCTTAGTGGAGGTTGATCTTTTAAATGCTCTACCTAGTGAGGTAGTTTTGCAAGTTAATGATTGGTCATGGTCTCAGATGGTGGATTACAAGGGTCTTCCATTTTGATGTAGATGATTTTTTTTTGTTGGTCACTTGGCCCATGACTATTCTCGTGGCTCCCACACTGTTTCCTCTTCTACATGGTGGAAGAACTCACTCTGTGAGCACTTAACAATGCTCCTTGCTTCTGATTCTGCTTCTTTTGATGAAGATTCAAGGCCTCCCTCTTCTTCTATGAAGAAAAATAATATTGATGTGTTTGTTGATTCTCCTCCTATGGATACTCTTGTTTCCCCTACAAACTCTCCTTTGAAATATCTTTCTACTTCACATGAACCAATTATGGTGGATGTTGCTCCTCATATGGATACTGTATTGTGATATATGGTTATGGTTGTTCCTAATGTTGTTTGCACTGATCCTCTTTCTATTTTGGACAATGATCTCATAAATCCTACCATTTCAAGCTTGGTTTCAGATTCTTCACCTAAAGTATCAACTGCTCTTCTTGTCTGCTACTCTAGAGGGGATTCTTCCCCCTGTGATCAAAATTTCTCTGTTTCAATTTTGTATTCTGCTTGGACAACAATTAATAGAAAGAAGAATAATTTTTCTAAGAAGGTTATAGTTTCATTTAACTCACCCTATAAGGATTTTATTGGTTCAAGCTTTGTTCCTTGAATAGTCTCTCATAGTTTGTTGTTTCTATTTGGTCTTTGTCGGTTGCTAATTCTCTCTGATTGGTTGTGTTGGGCTAGTCTGTTTTGCTGAGTTATTTGGCTATGTTTTCACTTTGTAAGGGTTAGGGCCCTACCCTTTTTATCTAATAAAAAAAATTTAATAATAAGTTCTAAATAATGGAATGAAATAAACTTAGACAAATCTATATTTTTTCCATAAAGAAATTAAATATTATCTAACTTTGAAATGTTTATAATACAAATTTTAAACATAAAGCAATGAAAATTAAAAAAATTGCAATCAAATTGACAAAAAATATTGTAAATGAAAATAGGATGTTTCCATCTAGTTGGAAAATCAATATTTATTCGAATTTTACATGATAAATGAGATTTTGGAGGCTTTTACCATTAAATGGTAGCTGATTTACCATTAAACAACAACTAAAACTTGTTTTAACAATGACTCAAAAATGGTTTGTAGGTGTAAGACTTGTTTCAAGCTCAAATCTCACACTATATATAGCCTATCAACTAAATGTAGGCAACATACAAATTATTCTTTGAGAAAAACTTAATTGAATTCATCTTGATTCATGTTTTGATTCATCTTTACATTTTAAAGTGTAGTAAATACCTACATCTATTATAAAAGGACTTGGCTTAGGTAAATTTTATTAGAAATTTCTCCAAAGTCTTTATGAATAGGTCTTGGTTCACTTATAATCAACATAGAGGTCTAGATGTTTGTTTCAATATTAAGGAATTATTTGGATGGAATCTTCGATTAAAATCTTAAGTTTAAAAAAAAAAATATTATTTCTCTTTTAATGTAACACATCTAATTCTTTGACTTGGCCTAAGTAAATTTTAGTAGAAGTCTCTCCAAAAAAAATTATAATTAGATCTTGGTTCACTTATAATAAACATAGAGTTCTATATGTTTGTTCCATTGCTAATGAGTTTTTTGGATGAAATCCTAGATTAAATTCTTACTAAGTTTATTCATAGTATTTCCCTTTTTATGTAACACACATAATTCTTTTGCCATAAAAAGAGACTTGGCTTCAATACGTTTTAGTATAAGTATCTCCAAAGCTTTTATAGCTAGATCATGGTTCACTTATAATCAACACAAATGACTATATGTTTGTTCCAATTTCAAGAATTGTTTTGAATAGAATCCTAGATTCCTAAATTTTTCTTATGTTATTTCCATTTTTATGTAACACATCTACTTCTTTTTTACCTTTTGACTATATAATATGTAACAATGAGATCAAATAAACTTAAAATATACACACCTATGAAATTGTTCAATGTGAAGTTAAAATATGTTGACTCACTAAGAATGTGTTTATCCTAAACTATCCTACATAGACATTCTTATATATATATATATATATGAATGAGATATTTTTTTAGAGAAATAAAGCTTTATATTTTGAGAGTACATATTTTCGATTCATAAATTGAATATATTGAACATGTAACCTCAAACAATATACTCATCATCATCATGCTAAAACAACATAAAAAATGAACCTTTTTAAAACATAGTTAAGAAAGATAGGTTCTCTATAGATATATGATTGTGCATGAAAACTATGAAAATAAATGTTATCTAAGACTATCTCCAACAAGCATAAAAGTAATTGACAATCACTTGAGCTAGGACTAATGAAAAAATAAAAATAAAATTAAAAATAGAATATGTGAAAAATTAAAAACATGAAGTCATAAATTAGACTAGAGAAAAGAAAGGAAAAATTAATTTAAACTCATGCACTTATAACTAAGTGTTATCATTATATTTATAATCAAAGCATCTTATAGAGATACCAAACTAAATTTTCTCAAATTTTGAGCCAAGAAATTTGTGCTAGGGGTTATAGTTGAGCTAACAACTTAGTCCTATACCTTGGAAGGTTCAAGAAACATTACATATAGGCTAGGAAATAGTTTTTTGAACAATTATATATATGGTGATCTATTAAAGATAAGACAAAAAATTGGAGTAAAATAGAATAAGAGATGGGATACAAGCCAAAATAAATTACAAATAGAATAAAAACACATAGAAAGAGTTACAAACTGAACATAAGTGCATACTAAACACTGCAGTCATATACTATTAATTACCTATAAACCAAAATTTATCAAAAATTGAGGCTTGTACCAGGCCATTAAGTTTCTTAATGGCTTGGTGGTAAAACTAGTTTGCTTGGGTGGTGAACTATATGGCTTGGTCCAAGTTATTGGAACATTTTGAAATTAGACATTGAGGCTCTATTTATCATTATAGTAGTTTCCTTATTAGCACTATCTAGGAATCTGCATAGACTTCCTATATTTTACCTACAAATTATAAGTCTATTAAGGAGACCCTATGAAATAGAACATTTAAAAGAGATTCTTCCTTAGTTAGTCTAATTGTGATCATTTAGGAAATGAAACACTCATAAAAGTATTGATGGAAAGATTATACTAAAAATGTCATTCTAATTCTTAGTATAAACATGATTTTATAGAAAAGGGTAAGTGGCAATAAATATTGGGAAAATAATTAGTGGGTAAAAATAGAAATATGGGAAAAGTCTATCAAATTAACTTTGAAAATCCAAGGATTGAGAAACATAGAAAAATACTGTGTTTTCGAGGAAATTGGGAGAAAACTCTAAAACTAAACATTGATGGGTTTCTAAAGAAGAGAGATGTATAAGGGAGTGAAAAGAATAGAAAAAATAAAACAAAAGATAATAAACCTCAAGTTTAAAATGATCGGACTAACTGTGTAATAAATGAATGATAGTGATTTAAAAATAGGTTGTAAATTCTAGATAAAAATGGAAATATAAGGGAAAAATCTCTATGGATCTCAAGGGAATACAAAGAGGTAGTGGATAAGAACATAAAATTGAATGAAAAAACAAAAAAAATATGAATTATAAATGAAGGCTACTGAGAGGATTTTGACTAACGGGTAAGTAAGCATAAAAGGAAAATGTAAAGAAAATATATTATTAGACTCTTTGTGACTCAAAAGGAGATAAGGAGGGGAGGAGGAATGAAAAAGTAAAAGAAATAATAGGAAAGGGGTGGGGAATTATAATTTTATTTTTTTTATCAAGGGTGCATGTATATTAGAGTAAAAATGGAGGGTATATATTATTAAAACCAGATACAAACTGCCCTATACTAGTGTTAAAATTATGAAAAATCAATATCAAAATGAAGGGATCTCTTGTATAATTTATTATAAATTTCAAAAACTCCATTATAGTCACTATTAAAAAGGTTAAGTCACTATAAAAAAATACTTAATTCTAACATAGGTGCACTCTCTTAGAAAATATTTCTCAATTAATTCTCTTAGGTGAAAATTTAGTATCTATCATGTAAAATGAGGAAAGAAATCAGAAAATATTGGATCAAATTTGGGAAGGTATGTTAGATGCTCAAGACAACTGAGGGGATTAGTTGTACATTAAAACATTCAATCCCTCATTAACTTCCAAATCCTTCTCCAACTTTAAACCCTTATCATGCATTAGCATAATATAAACATATGAAAAAACAATGAAAAAAAATCCAAACACAAGAACACCATATTTATGTGGAAAAATATAGGTAGGGAAAAACCACGGTGAGGATTATCTCACATATATGTGAATAACACCAAATATAATTAGGATCACTACCAAGGGCTCACTGCCCAGAAAAAGTAGAAAGGCTCACTATCGGGTGGCTCACTACCAAGAAGAAAGAACAATAGAAGAAACTATTACAAATAGCTTCACTATCTTAGATAAATTAGAAAATGCACTACTACAACTTTATTCCATCCACAACCTTTGGCTCACTTCCTCCAACAACTTCAAGCACACCAAAAATGTATAGAACCTTGTGCTCACTGCATTGTGAGTCATAGGAATTAAAGCTCACACTTAGACCACCACACTTGATCACATTCACATCATTCACACTTGCCACACACCTTACAATATCTCCAATAAATCACCTTGTATTTATACCATATGCAACCTAAACAAACTCAATTATGTTAGCCTTTATGAAACATATGCACCTCAAATGTGCATCACCAAGATAGGTTGAAACCAAGCACTTTTGTGGTGGAAATAAGTGAAGTTAGACCATGCCAAGGGTTAAATAGGACCTAAATATACATCACCACACTACTCAACACATCCATAATCCATGAGGTATCTCTGAAAGTATTGCTTGCATGCCAAGTTAGCTAAACCTAAACTAACACTACAAACAACCACTTAAACGCCTCTATAAGTCATGTGAACCATATAAAAACACTCCAAAATATCTACACAACATACCAGAATATTTCAAAATCATCATAATACTCTAAAACACTACTGGGTATGTGCAGGATCATCATGGAAAAATCAGGCCCTTAAGTGGCAATAAAAAGACAACTTGATGTAAAAATTTGAATAAGTTATCTATATTATTTCAAAAAAATGTAAAAAAAGAATCTGTAGAAAATTGAATGTAGTTTCTAAGCTACTAGACCTTTATTTAGAAAAATAAAATCTATTTGGTGAAAATTTGAAATTTCAATGTAGTAGTATTTAAATTTCAGGGTAAAAATAAGAAGTAGGTGTCTATCTAACCACCCTAACCACAATAAAATGATAAAAAAAATTTATAATATTTTAGATATAAGTAGAGGACTCATGTCCTGATGTGATACATATTTTTTTATAATTTTTTTCCAAGTAAATAATTAATTATGAAATTTTTATGAGAAATTTTAAAAAATATAAAAGCTTGTCTATCTAACCACCTTAACTTGGTCAAAAATTCATGAAATTCAATTTTATTTTTTTAATCCTATAGTATGCGAAGTATAGAATGTGACGCATATTTCAGATTCAAAAAATGTGATACCGTTTGAAAGTTATAGATGTTTCTCAATCAGCCTATCAATCAAGACTTTATTCGTAATTCTAATAGAAAATGAATAATAATTATCTATTCAAAGTAAAGCATAATTTATATGGTGGAAAGCTAAGAATCTCCTCTAAAAACCCTTTTCGTTTCATCAATTTTGGGTAAAAAAAATGTCATCAGCCACATGGGCCATCATATGGCTTACATATCACCACTTTTTGGCCCATCATGATCCTACACATACCCTACTATAACCATCTAAAACAAAGAATACTTTCATTCTTTGCAACTAAACACATTGCCACTAAACTCCAACACAAGAACTGAACTTACGAAGCAAATCAACACCAAAAACTTCAAGGGAATTTAGATACAAAAAATATAAGAATGTTTCCAAATCCACAAGACAAGAAACATCACTACAGAGAAATGTGGATCAATCTCATTTCTTCTAGACAACTTTCTACATAGACAAACAAACTATAAACATAAATTTTACTATCGAATGATCCAAAAATTTAAACTCTCGATATAAAACCTCTAAAAACCTTTGAATTCATCATATCCATACTACACAAGAATATCTTCAACCATGAATAAATGCGGATCACAACACTGAACAAACCTCTATCATACTCCACACTCTTTTATTCATTTTTTCTCAAAAGCACTTGGAATTCAAGGGAACTTACTTAATCAACAACATCAACAAAACACTATAAAACCTTCTCATCATGATTTAAATACCAAAAATATCCACATCTACAATATATTATCAACACCACACTAGAGGTTGACATCAGTGACAACACTAAAGACAACATTGCAACATACTTATTGCTAACATCAATGGCAACATTGCACCAATCTTCATATTGGAGGTTGACATCAATGACAACACTAGAAACATACTTGCAACAAGGTAAACTAGATCACTTTGAGATATCTCATTAGATGCACATCCTATCAAAAATTCAGATTGATTGGGAAAGAAGTAAGGATAACTAATAATCACTCTCCATTGAGAATAAGTCTATAACTTTATAGATGATTGATTTATATGGAAAATTAAGGATAAAGGGGACCATATAAATATGGTTATCATGACTTGACATAAGCTTAAGGATACATATTTAAAAATTTGAAAATAGTTGATTTTAGCACTGATTTTGGAGATAGGATCTAACTAATAGTTTTGGAGAGATGTCAAAAGGTAGTTATAAGGAAGGAGTAAGGGGGATGTGAAAAGGAGAAAAAAATATAGGGGAATGATAGCAAGGTAGTAAAATATTAAAATAGAAAAAAAAAATAGGAAAGGGGTTAGGATGACAAAAGGGGAACTAGGACTAGTCATAGGAAGATAACATCTAGGGTTAAAACAAGGGTCCTAAAACATAAAATATACAAGATAAAATGATTGTAAGAGATAATAAAGGGAAATGTAGAGTAAGAAATTTTCAATAATATACTACAACTAGTTAAAATTTTGAAAGATGCAAAAATAATATTAAAAGATAAAATTCATGAGTAGGGCTCTACATGGCCCAAAAAAGAGAGCAAACAATTAATACTTGAGTGTTAAAGGATGCAAACCTAACATCACTATATACACTAAAAAATTTCCTGGGCCTATAACTTCTAAATTCTTCATCATTTTCTCTTTTGTCATTGATAATTAAATAATTTTAATTATTTAATTATTTTCTAAAGTCATAAGTATTCTATTAATTAATTTATTTCCATATTTATTCTTCCTTAATTAGTTAAATAAATTTTATTTATTTAATTACGTCACTAATTAAGTCCATTTTTTTCTAAAATTAAATAAATTTTTATTTATAATTTCTATGTCACTTTCCACTATAATTAAATAATTATTTAAATTTTTAAATTATTCATTAGCCTCTTCTCTAAATTAAATAAATTTTATTTATGTAATTTGGTCCACTCTCTTGAATTTTTGAATTAAATCATTATTTAATTCAAAATATTCTCTTGGTCACATTCTTTTATAATTAAATAATTATTCATTGGCCACATACAATAATTTTTTTTTTTTTTATTTAATCTTGAGTTTTGAATTAAATAAATTTGTTTCATTTTAACGCCAAATGATGATTAATGCAATGCCTATTATGTATTTGGAAAAATATTGAAGATTCTTTTGTGATACTAACATCCATATCCTCCATGCTAACATGTCTTCTATGTCGCTTATCTATTTTCCTCTTATCCATTTCAAGAGCACAGTCATGTTATTTGAACTCGCATGTCCTCTTAAGGGGGCATACCACTACCTTAACGTTATCCTTCCTCATCCTATTCACACTAGGGCATATTTTTTACTAAATTTCTTTGACACAACACAATCGACTGCGTTGTATCAAAGAGGGGAAAAATGTAGACAATAAAAATTGTCTTAGTATTGCGACTTCTAAATTCTCCATTTCCTTTTTTCTCTTTGATAATTAAATAATTTTAATTATTTTCTAAAGTCATAAGTCTTCTATTAATCAAATTATTTTAATTATTTAATTAATTTGATTTCTATCTTTATTTCTTACTGATTAGTTAAATAAATTTATTTATTTAATTAAGTCACTAATTATATCCTATTCTTTCTAATTGTTTTTCTAAAATTATTTAATTTTTATACCACTTTCCACTATAATTAAATAATTATTTAATGATTCATTAGCCTCTTCTCTCCTAAATTAAATAAATTTTATTTATTTAATTTGGTCCACTCTCTTGAATTTTGAATTAAATCATTATATAATTCAAAAGATTCCTCTTTGTCACATTCTTCTATAATTAAATAATTATTTTAATTATTTAATTATTCATTGGCCCCTAGATTCAATAATTTTATTATTATTTAATTGTGTCACCAAAAAGTGTAGCCTTTGACACTTTTCACTCATTTGGACCCTTTCCTATGGATTTTGGACCTAAATAACCCATTTTCATCATTATTTATAGGACCCTATGACCCTTTATTGTGCATCTCAAGGCTTAATTTGATCAAATATCTGATAAAAACATCATATAAACTTGATTTCTTCACTCTCGCACAATCCAGCTGGCAAAAGGGCCCTTGTGGGACTAGGTCATCCATTTGGGAAAATTAGTCTTGTATAGGTGGACTAGGTCACCCAAGGTGGTGACCTAGTCCCATTGGAGCTATTTTTCAGGGTTTTAAGAAGGAAAAGTTAGGGTTTTGGGTTATTTATCCTTCATGTCAACCTTGAGGATCAAATAACGGGTGTTTTAGGTGGATTGCCTATAAATAAGCCTCAAAATGCTAATTTATTATTACACACTCATTATTCACAACTCTCTCATCCACCACTCTTTTCAAGCAAGCTAGGGTTTTTGCATACTAAGTCATCAAGACATCCCTCCAAGGCACTCAAGGGCTGATTGTTGTAACAAAACGAGATCATTCATCATGAAAAGGTATTGAATCCACCATTTCACATTTCATGCTATATTATCTTGACTCTTCATTTGATTTAACTATCTAAAAGGGGCTTGACCAAGGCAAGGCCCCATGCCTTAACAATCAATATTTATTTATCTTTGTGTGTGTTTACAGATTCATGTCTTTAGGAAGCTTGGAGATCATTCAAGAATGGGTTGAAGACTTGTCTAGGGAAAATCTTGTTGGCTAGGGAAAAACATTCAATAAAAGACACCTACAAGCCAAAAATTAAGGTTTCTGGTCTGAACACTTGGAGGAATAGAAAGTGTAGATTAAGAGCTCCGATTTCCACCTTCAGATTTTCAAAAAAGGAAAAAGGGACACTTCCCACAGTTGTGGTGACCTAGTCCCATTGTGCTTATTTTTTAGAGAATTTTGCGGATCCGAATACCCATTTGGCTGAAATAGGCCCCAAAGCAGTTTTTTGAAATCACCCTGAAAAAGGACTAGGTCACCCAACTTGGCACAAGTGTCCCACTAGACATAAAAAATCAATATTTTCATAGTCGCAAAGTTTCTTCAAGTCTGCAACACACTTCCAGGTATACATTTCCAATTTTTTAGCTTTTTGTTCTATTTTATAAGCTTTCTTAGGTCATTTAGCATAAAGTCTGCATATCTTAAGGTGTTTTTACATATCTTGCATTTTCTAGGTTTTATATTAATATTTAGTCTCTTTTATCAATTCTTTAAATTTAAATCATTACATTTACATAAATTCACACCCCCATTAACACATAATCTTGAATATAACTTTAGCATTTTGGCCCATCTTTTTTCTTTTAGGAGGAAAACCCTAGAAGTGTAAGAAAGCATTAATGTACCAAAATATGTGTTACATTTTGGTGAACCTAAATTTCCTACCCCATTCTTGTCTTATTTGGAGTCTGTCATTATCTTAGGATTAAATTGCATTTCTTTTTGTATTAATTAAGTTGCATTCTATGGTTTCCAACTTTTGCATTAGTGAAAAGTGCATATAGGTTGCATTTTTGCATTTAAATCTTTAACAATTTTTTTGAAATTTTGCATTTTCATCTTAGGTATGTATCATACAACCCAGAAACCACCTGAATGCACCCAAAAATCTTGAAAATTCTAAAAAAAACCCACCAGAAGGACTAAGTCGCCACCTTGGGTGACCTAGTCCCTTTAGACCCTTGAAATGACCTTTTACAGAGCTAAAAAATCTATTTTTAGGCTTTTGCTTTCTCTCATTATCTATTCATATCAGTTGGTTGAGTTTTTTTAGCATGTATTTCATTAGATCTAGCCTAGATTAGCTCATTTAATGCATTGCTTAAATTACATTTTGCATTTCTAACATTTCATTTTCAGATCATTGAATAGTGTAATCAATAAATTACGTACTTTGAAATTTGAAAATTGCATTTCATCTTATGTCTTTACATTGAATTTTAAGTTTACATATCTTTTGGTACATTTTAAATACCATTTATGGTAATTAGAATTTTACAATTTTAATTTTAAATTTTAGTTCCTAGTTCAATTAGATCAAATTCATTACAAAATGAAAACACAACTTTAACAACATCACAAGCACCCAGTCATGCCCTTCTTAAGCCCTTTAGTAGCTATGACTTGGACATGTTAGATGAAGCCCTTGACAAATTCATCTCTCCTCACTTATCCACTAAATCTTTGCCACAAGAGGATACAAACATCGAGAATCATGAATCATAATTGTTCTTCTCCTGATATCTCTTCCATTGTTGATGAAGGTATCTTAGTGAAAGGAGATGCAATAATTGAAGATCATGATGGTATTTCTTGTCTTCCTCCTCCTCCCCCTTGCACAGACCTTACGACAAACAAAGCTAAAATAATGGTTACTACCTTACCTAGTCTACAATCATCTCCCAATACCTCCCCTATTTTTTATCATGCTTTAATAAATAAGGATATATGTTGGTATCAAGCAACCCAAAGATTCAGAGTTATAGCATTATTTATCTCCTTCCTAATGTTCCTTACATTTGGAAGATTCTATTTGAACAAACAAGTCCAATCATTGGTAACCTTATAATTCCTAGTTATCCTTTTCTTAATGCCTCTCCTATGAGTGATGAGGTTACTTTACCAAATATACTCATGGAATGTGATGAACCTATTATTTGTCACTTTCCAAAATGCTCTCCTCCTAGGATAGACAACTGAGAGGGGAGGGGGTGAATCAATTGTTACCAAAATAAAACTTGTTCAACATTAATCAACCTTTAATCTCATATATGATAAATAATAGTGCAATCATAATCAATAACACATCAGAGACACATGAACACCAAGATTTTATATGTGGAAACCTTGTTAGGGGAAAAACCATGGTGGATGTTAGTCCACAAGATTATACCATGTTAAAAGTATAATGAAGAATGAATAAATAATGTACTTGCATTCAGGAACATTGCCTAGAGCTCATTGCTCAAAGGGAAGGCTCACTGCCTTACACAAGGAAATTAGATTAAATCCATATGATGAACGTGAACTGAGAAATTAGCTTCTTCACAAGCCTGATTACAGTTTTGATTAGGCACAAATACACTTCGCTCAACCTTCTTCACACTCTTCTCTATATTCAAATGATTTGATCTTTATTCGCACACACACATACACTGAGCATACTTCAAGAATACAAACACTCACACACTACAATGAAGACACAATCACTCTTATATATCTACTACACAGATTTACATCAACAACTCTATCAGCCAGAGAATAAATAAATTACAACTGGTCGGCCTTAATACATCAACAATTCTTAATGCGAACCAACCTAAGTTAGTCACAACATAGAAAATACCTAAATCAACATCCTCAAGCACACTAAACAATAAATTATTAATCCATAAGGATCGATAACACCCTATCACCATCATGTCGGCCAAGAACATGAAAACTAGAGCACACATCAGAAAAATATCCGATCACGATCACACAAAACAATGTAGACGTAAAAAAATGATAGAGCACGATGTAGAGTCATCCATGAATGTCACAGGAACATACACAACAACTAAAATTTCCATAATTTCAATCTCATCTTCTAGGAACACTTACTACAGTAATTGAATAACTCTAGGAACACAGATCTTCATAACTTTCACAGTACTTGATGTGTACCACTGAAACTTTCAAAAAACATACTAGATAAGCTCAACAACAAACCCTTTAGTTTGCGCCACCTGATCATCTACAAGCACAAATTTCCATCACTCTGACCTTCTCAGCTTCATTGACTACCTATAATATATTTATTACATTTTTCTCAATATCCTCGACATATACAACCTTTAGAATCACCAATGCTAATAGTGTTTACATCAATGACAACCACATATCAGCAATACAACTTCAACATCTAACAATCTTCCCCTTTGGCATTGATGGGAACACATGATGTGAAAAATACCATCAACCCAACTAGCTCTTCTTCAACAATCTCCCCCTTAGATTGTGCACTATTTTCCTATTTTCTTCTTCCACTTTATTCTTCTCTCATATTTTTCGCATTGCTCCTCTCCTCCTTTGACATCAATGGCAAAGGTACACATGCTCTGAACCACATATCTGAATCATTTGACTACCCCCTTGAGTAGCAGCCACCACAACATCAATCTGAAACAAGATCTAACTGTGAGTCCATGGATTGATGCAAAGACTTGCATCTTAGTTCAAATTAGGAGGGTAAATTACCCCTAACTTGCCTCTGAGGTACTCAAAATTATCCTTAGGAAATGGTTTAGTGAAAATATCTACAATTTGTTCCTTTGTAGGCATATTCTCCAATCTGACCTCTTTCTCACTCACTTTGTCTCTCAAAAAGAGATACTTAAGAGATATATGCTTTGTCTTAGAATGTAGCACTAGATTCTTAGAAATGTTTATGGCACTTGAGTTGTCAGTGAATATAGCAATAGGCTTATCATATTCAATTCTAATATATCTCGGCATCTGCTTCATCCACAACACTTGGGTATAGTTATTTGCAGTAGCAATATATTCTGCCTCAGTAGATATAAGGAAATGGAATTCTAATTTTTACTTAGCCAAGTCACGAACTTCTTCCCTAAGAAGAACACACCACCACTTGTACTTTTCATGTCATTAACATCACCTACCCAATCTACATCTGTAAAATCATTTATAGTAAGATCATCATCCTTTGGATAACATAACCCAAAGTCAATTGTTTCTTTCAAGTATCTGAATATTCTCTTTATTGCAGTCACATGTGATTCTTTTGGATCTGTTTGATATCTAGCAACCATGCACACAACATTCATAATGTCTATTATTTTATGAGTTAAGTAAGAAATCCACCAATCATTGACCTATATCTTGTTTGATTAGATTTAGGAGAATCATCATTCAGTGTTAGCTTGCATTTGGTTACCATGGGTGTACCAACTAGCTTTGAATCTTCCATACCAAAATTTTTCAGTAACTCTTTCACATACTTGGACTAAGATATGAAAATTACATCATCTAACTGAGTAATTTGCAATCCTAAAAAAAATTTCAGCTCTCCTATCATTGACATTTCAAATTCACTTTTCATTTAATCAGAAAAATTCATGCATAAGTCATCATCACCTTCAAAAATAATTTCATCAACAAAGACTTCAATGATCAACTCTTTATCTTGATCCAACTTGAAATACAAATTGTTGTCAGCAGTACCTTTATTGAATCCAAGCTTTAGCAAGTATTTATCCAGTCTAGCATACCAAGCTCTAGGGGCTTGTTTGAGTCGATATAATGCTTTCTTCAACCGACACACCATGTCCTTTTCATTAGTCAATTGAAATCCATTTGGTTTCTCAACATAAACTTCTTCTTCTAGTTCACCATTCAGAAATGCTGACTTCACATCCATTTGATATACTTTATAATTCTTGAATGTAGCATAAGCAAGAAATAACCTTACAACTTCAATTCTAGCAACATGGGAAAAGGTTTCTTCAAAATCAATACCTTCCATTTGTGAATATCCTTTACCTACCAGTCTTTCTTTCTTCCTCATCACTTCATCTTGTTCATTTTTTTATATTTCGAAAGACCCATTTAGTTCCAATCACATTTTTGTCTTCAGGTCTAGGAACAATAATCCATGTTTCATTCTTTTCTATCTGCATCAGTTCTTCCTTCATTTCTTCCATCCAATGTTCATCTTTGCAAGCTTCACTGATATTTCTAGGTTCAATCTTGGATATTAGACAATATTCTTCTACAATTCTTCTTCTAGTATGCACACCTTTGTTCTAATCTCCTATGATCCGATTTTCACAATGACTTCTCTTTACATATTTTGGATTTTTGAGTTTGTCTATTTTTTATTTTGCATTTCCACTATCTTCTTCTTCTTGATTTTATTGATTCACCGAAATAATTTGTAATTGATTCTGTGTCTACGCATCCTTTCCACTTTCAGTATTATCTTGTTGGTCATCTGAATCATATCCGCAATACCTGGATGATCTGTCAATATCCTCATCAACTTTGACATTTGCACTTTCAACCATCTTCTTCAATCTTTTATTGTAGCATCGATAGGATTTTCTCTTAGTAGAGTAACCCAGAAAGATTCCTCCATCACTTCTAGCTTCAAACTTGCCAACATCTTTATCTCTTTTTATATAACATCTACTTCCAAAGATTTTGAAGTACTTAACAATAGGCTTAAAACCAAACCATAACTCAAAAGGAGTCTTACCAGAATTGTCATTTACATTCACCCAGTTGATAGTGTATATTCTAGTGCTTACAAATTCTCTCCAGTAGGAATAAGGAACATTTCCTTCCAACATCATGGTTCTGGTAGCATCTAAGATTTTTTTTTCTTTCTCTCAACAACTCCGTTTTGTTGTGGGGTCCGGCGAGCAGATAACTATCTTTTTATTCCATGCTCTTCAAAAAATGAATTGAACTCTCAGGAAATAAATTCACCACCTTTGTCTAATCTTACAAATTTGATCTTCAATCCTGTGTTAGTTTCTACCATAGCCTTAAAGATTTTGAATTTTTCTAATGCCTCATGTTTTTCTCTTAAGAAAATGATCCAAACCATTCTAAAATAATCATCAATAAGAAACATAAAGTACCTTTCTCCTTGTAGACTTTTGATTCTGGATGGACCACATAAATCAGTATGTACCAAATCCAATACTCCATTTGAATGATATTGTTTTCTCTGAAATTAAATTCTTGTATGTTTTCCCATCTGACATTCCTTTCATATAATGTTAGTAGGCTTCACTAACTAACGAGGATCTATGACTTCTTGTGTGGATCTTATTTTGACAATGTTATCAAAGTTCACATGACACAACCTTATATGCCACAACCAGCTTACATCAACTTGAGAAATCAAAAAACTTTCACTAGCAGCATTCAAGTGAAAAATATTACCTCTTGTCTTTGTTCCTGAAGCAATCACATTTCTCGAGCTTCCCAAAATATCGCAGTTACCATCCTTGAACTCAAGAGTGTAACCTTTATCAACCATCTATCCAACACTCAAAAACTTATGTTTCAAACCTTCAACATATAGAACATCATCAGTATTGCATTTACCTCCAAGAGAAATAGTGCCTTTGCCATAAATCACACCAACATTGTTATCTCCAAATATTACAACACCACCATCATATTTTTCCAAACTTAGAAATTTACTTTTATCACCAGTCATATGATGTGAGCATTCGTTGTCAATCACCCATTCATATTTCTCATCAATCTTGGTTGCAAGAGATTTCTCAATATTCTGACTACTAGCTGATTTAGTGGACACCAAAATATTTTTATTGATAGAAATGAATACCCATTCATCTCCATTTTTAGTTTCTTTATCAGATTCATCATCAGTTGCACCTTCTTCAACATAATAACATTTCTATTGAAATCTAGTATTCCCGGGTTTGTACTTAGAGACTCTTTCAGGACATCTTGATTCAAAATGACCTATCTTACTACAAGAGAAACATTTAATAGGTATCTTTCCTTTGTATTTAAGCTGTCCTCTAGCTTCTCTTTTCATAATCAATGCTTCCAATTCTTCTAGCTCTCTTTCTTCATCTTCAATCTGTTTCATTTCTTCTTCATACTTGAATGTCTTCTTGGAACTCTCTCCTAGATTATATCTCTATTGGCTTTTTCTAGATATATTATTTTTGAAATGAAAATTCTATCGTAGGAAAAGATTCACAAAATTCACTCAACTCAAAGGCAGCTAATTTTCCAATCAACATGTCACTTGTCACATTTGTTACTATCCTAAGCTTGTCAATAACATGAGATTTTGTTTTGTAAGAATTAGGAATAGATCTAAGTATCTTAGCCACAATCTCTTCTTCATCCAAGGTTCCACCAGCACATCTAATGTCCATCACTAATTCATTTACCTTTTGCGAGAAAGAAAAGATGTTTTCATCTTCACTCATCTTCATGTTCTCCCACTTGTCTTTCAGACTTTGCAGCTTAGCACTTTTCACTAGTGCATCTCCTTCATAAAATGTTTCCAAAATTTTCCAAATCTCATGTGTAGTCTTCAATCCTATCACATTTGTCATCTTTGAATCTATCAAAGCACTTAACAATGCTTCTATGGCCCTGGTATTGACTTGTTCTTGTTTGATCTCATCTTCAGAGGAGGGACCATTCTAAGGAATAGTATATGCACTTTGTGTAATCTTCTAGAAAGGCTCAACAATGCACTTCAAATGATACTCCATTCTGACTTTCCACATAGAGTAGTTTGTACCATCGGATCTAGGACTATCCTTCTTATATGATGCCATCTCATATCACCTCAAGTTGCTAAACTTCTTTAGAGGAACTAGCTCTGATACCAATTGTTGGAAAAAAAAGGATAGACAACTAAGAGGGGGGTGAATCAGTTGTTACCAAAATCAAACTTTTTCAACATTAATCAACCTTTAAACTTAGATTTGATAAATAACAGTGCAAGCATAAATCGATAACACATCAAAGGCACATGAACACCAAGATTTTATATGTGGAAACCCTATTAGGGGAAAAAGCATGGTGGATGTTAGTCCACAAGATTATACCTTGTTAAATGTATAATAAAGAATGAATAAATAATGCACTTTAATTTAGGCACACTGCCTAGAGCTCACTGCTCAAAGGGAAGGCTCACTTCCTTACATAAGACAATCAGATTAAATCCATCTAATGAACATGAACTGAGAAACTAGCTTCTTCACAAGCCTGATTACTATTTCGGTTAGGCACAAATACACTTCGTTCAACCTTCTTCACACTTTGCTCTGTATTCAGATGATTTGGTCTTTATTCACACACACGCATACATCAATTATACTTTGAGCATACACACAATAACACACTACAATGAAGAGACAATCACTCTTATATATCCACTACATGGATTTACATCAACTCTGTCGACCAAAAAATAAATGAATCATAACTTGTCGGCCTTAATACATGAAGAATTTTTTTTGCACACCAACCTAAGTCAGTCACAACATAACAAAGACCTAAATCAACATCCTCAAGCATGCTATCAGCATCCTGTCGGCCAAGAAAATGAAAAATCGAGCACACATTGGAAAAATCTATGATCACGATCACACCAAAAAATGTGGGTGTACAACAAGGATAGATCACGATCTAGAATCATCCGTGAATGTCACATGAATAGACGCAACAACTAAAATTTCCAGAATTTCAATATCATCTTGTAGGAAAACTTGTTATAGTAACTGAATAACTCTAGGAACACAAATCTTCATAACTTTCTCAATTTTGGATGCGTACCACTGAAACTTTCAGACAACATACTAGATAAGCTCAGCAAAAAACCCTTTAGTGCACACCACTTGATCATCTATGAGAAAAAATTCCCATCACTCTGACCTTCTCAGCTTCACTGGCTACCTGCAATATATTTATTACAATTTTCTCAATATCCTCGACATATACAACCTTCAGAATCACCAATTCTAATAGTGTTGACATCAATGAAAACCACATATCAACAATACAACTTCATCGTCTAATAGATATGCACAAGAGAATGAAACCTTCAAGGAAAATAATGCAACCATCCATAGTCACAATAATCAACTTTCCCCCTCTCCTAATATCTCTCCTATTAGTGAAGTAGATATTATGATGGAACAAGACACTTTAACCATTAATCACTCCCTTACTTGCAATGAATTCAAATGTGTAGAACCAAACAATGAATTCATTGAACATCTTGTTTGTTGTTCTCTTGAACAATCTCCTACTATGGAATGTATCATGGTGGAAGAAAAAAATAATATGGTTGCACTCCTTTCAAGAAATACTAATGTGTCTTCCTTGCATAATGGTAAAACAATGATACTCAATTGCCCTTTCTTAGAGATACATCACCCCAAGCCCACTAATTTTATGCATACACAAGTGTTCATTGGATCCCCATCTACTATTGGACCTCCTAGGAATACTCTAATCTTTCCCCCACCTCAAAAAAATGTCTTACACCACCCAAGTTACCATGACATTACTCACATATATGAAAAAGTATACACCATCAAGGCCAAATTTCCCAAAAAAAAATTTTCTTACACACATAAATAACAGTAGTTGTTGCTCATTTCCTTGTAATATTTGTAAGGTCATAACACACTCACTATTGCATGGTTTACATCCCTCGTGATAAGAAACATACCATCATCCATCCTAGGCTCACCTTTGTCCTGCACTAAGTGGGGGCAATGGGTTCAGTAGCCTTGTCCTCATATGTCACTTGTGTTGTCTCTTTTGACTAGTTTTTAACCTTTCATACACTTATAAGAGCAAGCTTGGGATGTGGAAGACATGTCTTAAGATTGACTCACATGTGACATACTATCCCTCTTCATGATGTAGTTAATTTGGCAACATATGACTTGGCATAGGGCTTTCCAAGTTAGCTTTCATATCTTCCTTCCTCTATCCTTGGCTACTTTAAAGAAATTTCTCACAATAATGGTGTTAGCAACCACTTTAAAGTGGGGGCATACATAGACGACATCCTTTTTGCAAAAAATTCACAACGAGATTTCTATTTTTCTTGTGGTGTGTCCTCTCCTTGGTGGTGTCATTGGGTTTGATGCCTTTCAAAATTGTACGATCAACTAAAATGGCCTGATGTGAATGAGACATCCCATGGATAAAAATTTGACACCCCGAGTTGTCCTCTCTTGGAGACATCAGGCACAATGCTCCCTAAGAAGAAGACCTCACATGAACAAAGAAAAATCCCCTTCAACAAAATCTTTACATAACATTCAAATTCAAAAGAATTTACACAAGCATTATGGCACCTTATCAAATTTATCAAGAAAGGTAACTTTGGTATGGTTAGTATAATGAGAAGTCGACACATTGGAATTACTTTCTTATTATATAATGAGAAGTCGATACACTGGAATGAATTTATCACTAAGCCACTTCTTTGGGATAACTCACCCTATAGATGACTTGATGTTTTATGGCCCCAGAGTGAGCGCATCTTTTCCACCTCATTCTTCTCTCTTTTAATCCTTGTCATTACATGATCATGTATCTTTCTTTGCTGCATATCATTCACCCTTGAATGTCTTCTTGCATTGATGTACTTTTGACTTAGAATCTTGAATCTTGGGGGCTTGACTGTCTCCTTCATCTTCACCATTCTTCACCATCTCCATTGGGCTACTTTAGTGTGAGTTTGAAGCAAGTTCATCCTCTCACTAAAGTGGGGGCTAAACATGTCACCAAAAAGTGTAGCCTTTGACACTTTTCACTCATTTGGACCCTTGCCTATGGATTTAGGACCTAAATAACACATTTTCATCATCAATTATAGGCCCCTATGACCCCTTATTGTGCATCCCAAGGCTTAATTTGATTAAATATCTGATAAAATCATCATATAAACCTAATTTATTCACTTTAAACAATCCAACTGGAAAAAGGGCCCCTGTGGGACTAGGTCACCCATCTAGGTGAATTAGTCTTGTCTAGTTTGACTAGGTCACCCAAGGTGGCGACCTACTCCCATTGGAGCTATTCTCAAGGTTTTGAGTGGGAAAAGTTAGGGTTTTGGTTTATTTCTCCTTCATGTCATCCTTGAGGATGAATTAATGGGTGTTTTAGGTGGATTGCCTATAAATAAGCCTCAAAACCCTAATTTATTATTACACACTCATAATTCACAAATCTCTCATTCACTCTTCATTTCTCATCCATGACTCTTCTCAAGCAAGCTAGGGTTTCTACATACTAAGTCATCAAGACATCTCTCCAAGGCAATCAAGGGTTGATTTATGCAACAACATAAGATCATTCATCATGGCAAGGTATTGAATTCACCATTTCACATTTTGTGCTCTATTATCTTGTATCTTCATTTGATTTAACTATCTAAAAGGGGATTGACCAAGACAAGCCCCCATGCCTTAACAATCAATATTTATTTCTCTTTGTGTGTGTCTGCTGATTCAGGTCTCTAGGAAGCTTAGATATTTGTAAGTAATGGGTTCAAGACTTGTCTAGGGCACCTCTTATTGGCTAGGACAAAACATTCAATAAAAGAAACCTATAGGCCGAAAATCAAGGTTTCGAGTTCGAACACTTGGAGGAACAAAAAGTGCAGATCAAGAGCTTCGATTTCAACCTTCAATTTTTTAGAAAAGGAAAAAGGGACACTTCCCAAAGTTGTGGTGACCTAGTCCCATTGTGATTATTTTTTAGAGATTTCTATGGATTTAGATACCCATTTGGTTGAAACAGGCCCTAGAGCAATTTTCTAAAATCACCTTGAAAAAGGATTAGGTCACCCAGCTTGGCACAAGTGTCTCACCAGACATAAAAATCAGTATTTTTCAGAATCTATGAGTTGCTTCAAGTCTGTAACACACTTCCAGGTACATGTTTCTAGTTTTATAGCTTTATGTTCTATTTTATAAGCTTTCTTAGGTCATTTAGCATAAAGTCTGCATATCTTAATTTGTTTTCACATATCTTGCATTTTCTAGGTTTTATATTAATATTTAGTCTCTTTTATCAGTTCTTTACATTTAGATAATTATATTTAGATACATTCACACCCCCTTAAACCCCTTATCATTAAATGTAACCTGTGCATTTCCAGCCCATCTTTCTCCTTTTAGGTGAAAACCCTAGAAGTGTAAGAAAGCATTAAGGTATCAAAATTTGTGTTACATTAATATCCTATCACCTCTTTATCAATGTCAATCTTATCTTCCACATCAAGTCCTTATCTATCCATGTCTCAATTAACCTCCACCCTTGATTAAATTATTTATAATCTAATCTTGACTGTCAATCCTTATCATTTTCCCTTTTTTTTTCCTAACCCTAGTCCATACTACATCTTTCATTCTTGGCCATAGATTATTGACATTCAATCTTAGCCCTTCATTAAAAATTGTTTATTCTATAATTTAAGATCCTTTTCATTGTCATTTTGACAAATGTAGTTCATATGAAAGTACATGCTGCTAGTGTGAGACAACAATCTTCAATATTTTGCTAGTCATTGTCATAGGCCTATTACAGTTGAAATCTGGGGGCAATCTTATTATTCAAGAAAAATGGAGAAGTGCAATGAAGGTGAATCAATGATGGCATAAAGATTTGGTAATATTGCTTTATGTTTTATATCTTTATTCTTATTTTTACTTCATTTTTTATTAGGGTTTGATCTATATGCTTTATTGCCTAACCTTGATAATTTTAACCCTAATTATATTGGTGAACCTAACGTGAATATGATTTTTGAAAATTTCCTTAATCTTATATTGTTATTTTGTACAAAAAATTGGAGACTAACACTTTGCAACTAGGGTTGGAGACACAAGACTAGGGTTTGGAAATATTTGACCATATCTCTCAAACGACTACATACCTTTTCACAAAAAAAAAATTGTAGGTAGGGGACAATATCAAGACGTTTCAGTCTGAATATCAAATTTTTTGGATCTTTTTTTAATTATTTATATTTATTTTTTTCATGAAAAATCAATTTTGAGAAAAAATTATTGAATGTTTCAGATTTGTTTATATTTATGGAAATCTCTTTAAATTCTAATAGGGGTTTTTTCTTTATGTGTTTAAGTTGGATGAAAAATAGTTAGAGAAAAATTAGATCTTTGAAAATTAGGGTTTTAAATTTTTTTGGTTATATCTCACAAACGGTTCTAGATATTTTCACAGAAAACTTTATGTGGATTTGGGATGATATCAGGAGCTTTCAGTAAAAAAATCATTATTTTTGGACCTTTTTTGATTTTTTAATTATTTTTCATGAAAAACTAATTTTGGGTGCAAATCAAAATTGTTTTTGGATTTCTTTACTAATTTGGAAAGCTCTTGAAATTTAGGAAGGGTCTATTCTCTATGTATTTAATTTTTATGCCAAAAACATTTCAAAAAATCAGATTTGTCTTGACTAGCTAACCCTCTAATATTAGTGACCAACTGTCTTGTTAGGGTTTTTTCTTTGTTGTTGGTTTTGTGAATGTACAGAAAAATAAACACTTCAAAAGACAAATTGGATCAAGTGGACAAAAATTTGGAGCTAAATAAATTCTAGGTGCACACATTCCATCTTTCATCTCTAATAATTGCATGCCAACACACTTCAATTTGGGGCATAAAAAGAACAACTTGTTTGATCACACATTTGGATTTTGGGATCTAAAATAAATCTTGTTTGTTGTCACATCATTTAAATTGGGTTAAAATGAACCATTTTATCCAAACACGCATCTTGACTTTGGGTTAAAAAGAACAAGTGCTTGAACTGTTTACACACATTTCATTTTTAAGGGTCAATTAAAAATTGCAAGTGTGAATCAAGTGTAAAAAACACCTCACTTGGTTTGATTTTTGCATACCCTTCTTAGGAGGCCTACTTGGATACACACCACTCCAAGGGATGATCTCAATCGAGGTGTGAATCGAAATACACACTGCTTTAGGAGTTGAAATCTTGGCACTCTTGGCTAGGCCCCAAAGAACATTATACCTTTGGAAAGTGAAGATGAAGGGTGGGTTACCCCTTTTTCCTAGATTTGTGGCAAGATTTTTCTTTCAAATCATCCCTAGTCAACCTTGTGCATTCTAATTTAAGAGCAATGGCCAATATCCCCACTTGAATAATTTCTAGAATTGTTCTTGTGCTTGGAAGTGTCTTCTTATCATAATAATTTGCATTACATCTTGCATGAAATATTGTCTTTCATGTGTGAATGTGTATTCAATATTTAAATCTTAATCAATCAAAAAACAAAACTGAAAAATAAAAATAAAAATTAAAAAATTAAAAAAACATTAGAAATATCTCAAAAAAAAACAAATCTAGGTGTCCTCCAAGTCAAACTTCTCATCTTCATATTCATCCTAGCCTTTGAAATATAATTTAGACCTCACTACCATGTTTTAAATTTACCTTGATATGATTTCTAGTCAAGTTGAATACCAGTTACTCTACAATGGTCAATACCAACAAGCCATAGAATTTAAAAGACAATTCATCCAATCCAATTACCAATCAATTGCAACCCATGGTCAACTACCCACATACGCTTCTTACCAACAATCCATAAGACCTATTCCTCCATCCACATACCCTCACCATCAAGAGTCACTTAACACAAGACATACCATTAATCCACAACAAGTACCCACTTATCACCCTTATCCTAACTTTGACAAGGGAAACCAACCTTCCATCAATCCTTTCCAAGCCTCCATGTCCTATTCTAGTCCATCATCCATCAATCCATTCCAAACCTCCACATTATATCCTATTCAATTGTCCATAAATCCCTTCCAACCCTCCATGTCCTATCCTAGTCCATCATCCCCTAATTCATTCCAATCCATTCCATCTCAATCTACATTTAGTCATGAAAATACATCTAGTCATGGTCTCCAAAATCACATCCCATTGCCTGAAATTGAGGATACATGTCAAAAAGAAAGTCCAAAGCATGACATCATAGCTTCACCTTCATTTCAAGATCAAACTAGTCCATCCCATGATCCTATCCTTAAGTCCACCCAAGAAGTCCTTCTAGATAACCATGGCATCAAAAATACACCTATCCTTGATCAAGATCCCATTCTCACTCATGTCACCCAAGAAAAACCTATCTTTGATCAAGACACTACCATTGATCATGAAATCCAAAATGATCCACTCGTTAAACTTTATACCATCCATGAACATACACTTTAAGTCAACCCTATCCAAACTCAAGATGATGATGATGACAATGCCCCTGGTGTTACTTCTTTTGGAGATACTAACATTGAGTTTTTGAAAAGCATAATTAATTTCTTGGAGGTGTAGGTGGAGAACATGGAAAAAGCTATTATTACCCTCATGAAGGTTATGGATGGTTTGATGCACAGAGCTATGGTTGAAGTGGTGTCTGGCCAAATAAAGATAAGAAAACAACTAAATAAGGTTGACAAGAATGATGATTCTAAGGACTTGTCTTCTAAAGGCACCCTTGATTGGAGAGAATTTGTCTCTTGGATTGGGGTAAATTGGGAGTTAATTGCTACAACCAAATAATGACTCTTTTTCATGCGACTTTGGTGTTTCGTTGTTTTGGTTCTTGGGTTCTCTGGTTTAATGATTGCCTTTTGACTTTGGTGCTTCTGGATGTTAATCTTGGACAATTATTTTTTGATCGTCATGCATGGTTTTGAGGCTTTTTTGCATATGGTTAATCTCTATTCTAGTTTGAGTGCCCCTAGCTGGGTTAGTCTTATGTTAGCTTATTTTGTTTTTTATTATACTATGTATGGTCTTGTGGATGCTAAAACTGGCTTTAATGATTATGGGCTGCGTGCATTCTTAAGTTTGCTAAATAGTAAGTAGTCTGATTTGCTACTTTTGTTGGTTTGGCTGGTGTTGTCTCCCAACCTCTCTCTCCTTTGTTGTTTCAACTCTTTTTGTATCTAGTGGGATTAGGGCCCTTTTTTCCCCGCTTATATAATAAAAAACTACACAAACAAATACTTAGTTGCCTTCTAGTGACTAGTAAAAAAAATATGAGAGATGAAAATTCATCCACTAATTCATTCCAATCCATTCCATCTCAATCTACATTTAGTCATGAAAATACATCTAGTCATGGTTTCCAAAATCACATCCCAATGCCTAAAATTGAGGATACATGTCAAAAAGAAAGTCCAAAGCATGACATCATAGCTTCACCTTCATTTCAAGATCAAACTAGTCCATCCCATGATCCTATCCTTAAGTCCACCCAAGAAGTCCTTCTAGATAACCATGGCATCCAAAATACACCTATCCTTGATCAAGATCCCATTCTCACTCATGTCACCCAAGACAAACCTATCTTTGATCAAGACACTACCATTGATCATGAAATCTAAAATGATCTGCTCATTAAACTTTATACCATCCATGAACATACACTTTAAGTCAACCCTATCCAAACTCGAGATGATGATGATGACAATGCCCCCTGGTGTTACTTCTTTTGGAGATACTAATATTGAGTTTTTGAAAAGCATAATAAATTTCTTGGAGGTGCAGGTGGAGAACATGGGAAAAGCTATTATTACCCTCATGAAGGTTATGGATGGTCTGATGCACAAAGCTATGGCTGGAGTGGTGTCTGGCCAAACAAAGATAAGAAAACAACTAAATAAGGTTGACAAGAATGATTATTCTAAGGACTTGTCTTCTGAAGGCGCCCTTGATTAGAGGGAATTTGTCTCTCAGATTGGGGACAATTGGGAGTTAATTGCTACAACCAAATAATGACTCTTTGTCATGTGACTTTGGTGTTTTGTTGTTTTGGTTCTTGGGTTCTCCGGTTTAATGATTGCCTTTTTACTTTGGTGCTTCTGGATGTTAATCTTGGACAATTATTTTTTGATCATTATAAATGGTTTTGAGGCTTGTTTGCATATGGTTAATCTCTATTCTAGTTTGAGTTCCCCTAGTTGGGTTAGTCTTATCTTAGCTTATTTTGTTTTTTATTATACTATGTATGGTCTTGTGGACGCTAAAAATGGCTTTAATGATTATGGCCTGTGTGCATTCTTAAGGTTGCTAAATAGTAAGTAGTCTGATTTACTGCTTTTGTTGGTTTGCCTGGTATTGTTTCCCAACCTCTCTCTCCTTTGTTGTTTAAACTCTTTTTCTATCTAGTGGGATTAGGGCCCCTTTTTCCCTGCTTATATAATAAAAAAATACACAAACAAATACTTAGTTGCCTTCCAGTGACTAGTAAAAAAAAGATGAGAGATGAAAATTCATCCATTAATTCATTCCAATCCATTCCATCTCAATCTACATTTAGTCATGAAAATACATCTAGTCATGGTCTCCAAAATCACATCCCATTGCCTAAAATTGAGGATACATGTCAAAAAGAAAGTCCAAAGCATGACATCATAGTTGCACCTTCATTTCAAGATCAAACTAGTCCATCCCATGATCCTATCCTTAAGTCCACCCAAGAAGCCCTTCTAGATAACCATGGCATCCAAAATACACCTATCCTTGATCAAGATCACATTCTCACTCATGTCACCCAAGACAAACCTATCTTTGATCAAGACACTACCATTGATCATGAAATCCAAAATGATCTTCTCATTAAACTTTATACCATCCATGAACATACACTTTAATTCAACCCTATCCAAACTCCAAACACCTCCATTTCCCAAAATGAGACACTTGCCTCCTTTGGGTACATAGATAATCAAATAAATGACATGGACCAAGTCACAAAAGAACATAAAAAGGATACTATGGATCAAAAAGAACTTAAACAAGCTACTATGAATGAATTCAAAGACGAAGAGACAAAATATACCATGGAACAAATGGATATCCCAAATGATCAAGAAAAAACAAGCATGACAAATGATAAAGCCAAAATATCCTATCAACTAGGATCATCCACTTTTGTCAAATCAAGCTTTCTCGCAAAGGAGAAGATTACAAGCATTAGTTTCCACATACACGATGATGGGTTCACATATTTTTTACAGAAAATAAATACCCCATCAAAAAGAGAATATTTAAAAGCATGTGGTATCGAGGAAGAGGACTAGACATACATGAGCAAGGCATTCGAGAACCAATACAATTTTATTAAAATCCTAGACATCAAGGTTTTGGATATTCTTCAATTGGAAAATAAAATGATGTTAGTGATACCTCCATGATATAAGGGGATAATTTATCCAAAAAAAACATAAAAATGGGGGCCATGAGTAGTCCTTCTCATAAGGTTGTTTCAAATACTCCTTCCATCCACACTATAAACCATCATTCCAACATAGTTAAACCCAAAAATTTGAATCAACAAAAATAAAAGTCTTACTTTCCTAAAGCCTAAAATCAAATACCAAAGGCCATTAAATGTGAAAATCCAAGTGGACAAATAAAGTTAAAGTGGATCCCAAAGAAAAATGGATCAAGTAAAGAAAATATTTCAATTCCAATATCTAATCAAAATGTGGAGCCACAAGAAAAGATATCTCCCACATATAATAAATGTCAACCTCCTTCAAAATGGTCATCACACAAGGCATATTAAAGTCATGGTTCCAAGCACTATCCCAATCAAAATTCCAAACTCCATCATTCACCACTCCAAGTTTGGAAAATAAAATTTCCTACATCTAAAATGCCAAATAGTCCATCCACACCTACCATCATCCATCATAATCCTACATCTCACCTAAAGTATAAAAATTCCACATCACAAACCCATCACATCTTGGAAACAACTCTTTATCATAAGGAATCTCATGGAACTCTATCTCAATGGGTGTATTTCGATAAGGATAACTCAAATATTAGAAAGGATCACAATGGAATTGATCAATTGTATACAAGTGCTATGATCCTGAGAAGACAACTACTTCATAAAGGTTACTATTGGCATATCATGACACCTGACATCTACATCAGCACCATCAAAGTGATCATCCAGAAAAGTACAAAAAAATTTGAAAAATAAAAAAAATTGTCACCTTGATGAAAACCTGGCAAATAGGCGTCTTGTGTGACATAATTTTTTTTTTTTTAAAATAAAAAAATAGTAAAGAGAAAAATTGTGTTCAATATTGAAAACCATTCTTATGGCACTTTGGATAAGTACCATGATGAAAACCTAGTAAACATGCATCATGTGTAAGAGAAATTATCTATGTGGACTATTACACTTGGGGGAAAGTTGTCTCATCTCCCATACCTTTCTCATGAAATTTCCATCAATCCATTTAATCCATGTCATTTTCATCCATATTCCCACCTAGACTGTTATCTTCATAAGGAATAAGGTACAAACATAAATCATGCTTTGGGAAAAAAATTGACATGTCTATCCTTTTGTCATACACTATTCATAAAATATCATGTCATTGTATTCATAGCATTATCCAAACCCATACCTTGGAGAAAACAAATTATCCTTATGCGACATAGTCCTTGGATACCATATGATAATTCTACTAGCTAATAATTCTCATGTTTCCTATCCTTTACCAAAATCAACCCATCATCCTTCATAATTATTGCATGTCTTTGTTTTCCCTTGTCATTGGTTTAAGGATTCTAATTCACTTATCCAATTCCCCTCCATAATCTTATCTAGTCCTAAGGTTAGTCATTCCAAATTAAATTAGCCTAATCCATACAATCTTGCTATGCATCCTAGTGCATCATCCAAAACATTCCTTATCTTTGTTTCCAGCCTTGCTACAAACCTTGATCTTTTAGTCACATTATCATCATCCTCATGTTGTTTTGGAATGTGTCCTTCCCACATCAAACAATTTCATCATCATCATTATCACCTATCAATTGGTTTTTAGCTTTCATTAGGAGCAAGATCATGGTTGTCCTTGGATTCTTGTGCATGCTTTCTCCCTTGCTTGTAGGCATCATTCACATGCATTTTTCATGATCCTTATATTCACCCTTCATTCATAACAATTTTTTCCTTCATCATCTTCATGTCTTCCATCATAATGCTTAACATCATGTGTCTTTTCACCTTCCATAATGCCTATCCCATTCCACTCCTAATAAATTGGTCTTATACTCAACTAGGGGAAAATACTTGACCTATGTCATCCTTGGACCCTACATTGGTTTTTGGAGGTCACTATGTCAAAAATCCAAAAAATATCATAAAATATCAAAAATCCAAAAAAAAAAAAATTCTCAAAAAGACAAAAAACATCAAATATTCCTAAAAGAGACAAAAAAAAAAAACTCTAAGAAATCCAAAAAAATCATAACATATCAAAAACATCCAAATAACCTTCAAAAAACCCAAAAAAAAATTCAAATTCAGTCATGTCTACTATCAGTCCATGTCATTGTTGAACTATATTGCCTTTGCAACTAAACACAGGAAAGACCATCTGTTGATGTTCCCTTGAGGCATTAGGTCAGTCCTTTTAGGTTTTAAAAATAAAATCATGACTCGGTCCTTTGCCAATAAACAACATCATGTCATGTTGAATTACAAGGTCTATGTGCATTGCTACGTAGGCAAGGCCATCTACCGATGAGCCCCCATGGCCACCTAGGTCAATCCTTTAGGGTTCATTGTGTCGGTCAAATAAGTCAGGAATTGTCATCGAAAATTCCAACAATAATCAAAACATCAAAAAATTTACACATCAACAAGAAAAAAAATTCAACAAGGCCATTCAATCAAACTAAAAAATTTATCAAAAATTGTCAACACAGTCAAATAGTCAAACAGTCAAAACAGTCAAACATATGTCTTATATAGGATGTGTCCTTCCTGAAACCAAACATTGTCACTTAATAAAACCTCATCATTCAACTAATATAGGTGGTCACATGATTGAAACTAGAATTGACCTCTTATACGACATGTGTGTTTCTTGAAACTAGGCTTCGTCAATTGCATAATGGTCAAACAAATCAAATTTTGGCAAACACTCTTACTCGCTACATTGACATTGTGGCTTGTTTTATCTTATATTTCTTTTGGATTTTTCTTTGATTCATTACTATATCTCTTGAGGATGTTCCATGAAGGATTTAGAGGAGAAAGGATGTCTCATGGCTCTTTTCTTTGATTGATATTTGTGGATTGTCTTGGCAAAAAGACTGGGGCAACTTGGCCCTTCGTATGAGTCAAAACATTTCTTGTCTATGATTGTCTGTTTTACAAGTGGATACCTTGCACACCTTGGTCTATGTAATACCATATTGTTTGTTGTCCATTTGTGTCATTTTACCGCCCAATGATGATTAATGCAACACCTATTATGTATTTGACAAAATATTGAAGATTCTTCTTTTATGCTAGCATTCATGTCCTTTGTGCTAACATTTCTTCTATCCTTCATCCTCTAGTCTTCTCATCCATTTCAAGAGCACACTCGTGTTCTTTGAACACGCATTTCCTCTCGAGGGGGAATACCACAACCCTTCTCATCATCATTTCTCATCCTCTTTACACTAGGGAATATTTTTAACTAAATTTCTTTGACACAACACGATAAATTGCATTGTATCAAAGAGGGGAAAAAATGTGGACACTAAAAATTATCCTAGGCCTAGGATTTCTAAATTCTCCATCATTTTCTCTTTTTTCATTAATAATTAAATAATTTTAATTATTTAATTATTTTCTAAAGTCATAAGTCTTCTATTAATTAAATAATTCTAATTATTTAATTAATTCATTTCCATTTTTATTCTTCCTTGATTAGTTAAATAAATTTTATTTATTTAATTACATCACTAATTAAGTCCATTTTTTTCTAAAATTAAATAAATTTGTATTTATTTAATTTTTATGTCACTTTCCACTATATTTAAATAATTATTTTAATTATTTAATTATTCATTAGCCTCTTCTATAAATTAAATAAATTTTATTTATGTAATTTGGTCCACTCTCTTGAATTTTTGAATTAAATCATTATTTAATTCAAAATATTATGTTTGTTACATTCTTTTATAATTAAATAATTATTTTAATTATTTAATTATTCATTGGCCACCTAAATTAAATAAATTTATTATTATTTAATATCCTATCACCTCTTTATCTATGCAAATCTTATCTTCCACATCAAGTCCATATATATCCATTTCTCAATTAACCTCTCCCCTTTATTAAATTACTTATAATTTAATCTTGACTGTCAATCCTTATCATTTGCCCTAATTTTTCCATAACCCTAGTCCATACTACATATTTCATTCTTTTCCATTGATTATTGGCATCCAACCTTATCCCTTCATTCAAAATTGTATTTTCTATAAAAGACCCAATTCATTGTCATTTTGATAGATCTAGTTCACATGGAAGTACATGCTCCTAGTGTGAGACAATAATCTTCAATATTTTGCTAGTCACTATCATAGACCTATTGCACACTCAAAATTTGAGGGAAATCATAAATTATTAAAGAAAAATGGACAAGTGCAATGAAGGTGAATCAATAATGGCATACAAATTTGGTAATATTGCTTTATGTTTTATGTCTGTATGCTTATTTGTACTTCATTGTTTATTAGGGTTTGATCTATATGCTTTATTGCCTAACCTTGATAATTTTAACCTTGATTAAAATCACAACCCACATCATGGATGGAGTGCTTCGTTGGGCCTACTATTACTTATTATAATAAACCTCTCAAATAGAATCCTCCCACACCTAAGAACACTATTCTTTTAGTTTTGGGGACTAGAACTTGAAAAGATTAGGGATGCACCCTTAGAAGGAAGGATTACCTATTGGTGAAGCCACAATGAGAAATAAAGATTTGGTCCCACACCTAGGAGGGAATTTAAGTTGTAGGTGGGAGGATTAGATTGGGATGGGTTTGGGGATGGGAAGGCTAGTAGGCATCACAAGTTCACATAGGAACAATGATAGATAAGTACCTCTACATGTCCATTTTAACATGTCACCCTAACCTCCTTATTTAGTTTTCCTAATCTCTATTCCCATTTACGTGAGATCCCACTCATGATATATTTCCCCTTTTCTCAACTTCTCTCCTATACTCATTTAAGTAGATTAAAAATAAAAATCAATTATGTACATATTTACGCATAATTTATTTGTTAGAAACATATACTTCAAAGTTTAGATAGTTAAGCTTTGTGCTTCTCACACAGATAGTAAAACATGATACAAAATCTAGATAAAATAATTATTTCCCATTCAAAATTAAATTTAAATGTATAAAAAATTAAAGTAACAACATCCAATTCTCTCCAATTATTTTTCTTATTTTTAATTTTTTTCTACTTTGAACACCAAGTATTATATGTTATATTTGATGATTTAAACCAATTCCTAGAAGTCACTAGCAATCAATTATCTTTTTATAAACGAGAGAGAAAAGAAAGATGAATGTTCTCAACAATCTAAGAAATTGTATGATGTAATAACTTGAATGAATGATTACAATGAAATGTGAATTCTTATAAAAGAAAGAAGGAAACACATAGATGAGGGTTTTATTAGATTGAGACATGTATCATCATCTGATGTAGTGAGATAGTATGATCTAAATATATTTGAATCTAATAATAAAAAATAAATTCCTAAGTTTACCTTAAGTAATTAAAGTAAAATGTGCTTAATGATTAATTAATCATTAGGTGATGACCTATTTACTCGAACACCCCACTTAAGATCAACTTAGGGAGAAACTAAACATTAATAAATAATGCAATAATGGATGCAAAAAGGGTCTTGAATAGAAGGCTTGATGAGGTACCCATGAATAAGCAAATGGAATCTCTCATAATCAAAGAAAAGAAGAAAACCTCATGGAAAAAACTCGTCTCCAAAAAAGAGGAAAATGAAATGATAGTGTACATGTGACAAAAGAACGTATGACTCAACATTTCCCCCCATGTTCTTCTTTGGTCACATAAGTACAATCAAGATCCCACCCGTAGGAGAGAAAAGAAGAGACAATGAATTCCCCCATAAGGAAGTAGCTTGTCTTCCAAAAGTGAATGCTCAAAGAAGAATGATGAAGATGATTCAAAACTGGAAAACATTGTTCCTCCCCTTAGGAAGAAACACATCAAATGGAAAATGCAGAACAGAATATCTCAATGGAAGATGTCTCATGATGGGTTCCATGGAAAATTTCTCAAGGCTCCACATGTTTGAATTAAAAGAAGACAAATCAGATGAAGCAAATCTAAACAATTGTGAAGATACCTATAAAATAACCTCCAAAGGAAATGATGAAGAAATGATAGGTGTTATGTAGCTATCATCAAAGAGGAAGTGAATATCATCAAATATGTCCCAAAAATATATGATGTGTGACTTAAAAAATAACTCTACAATAAGGGTGATCCCACAATGTTGATTTACATATTCTCGAAGATTCTAATTTTTACTGAAATCACTTTTTTTTAGAAAATATAATGATTTAAGCCTTAAAAAATTCCATTTTAATGACTCCAATTGAATGGGGTTTGATCAAACCACCTTAGATCATGGATAGAACCCCGCTAGTTTTAAACCATACCTATAATAGAGTTTCCTTTACATCTATCAAAATGGAGATAAAAAACCACTTTTGATTTACCTTTTTGGGGATCAAATAATTTTTTTGAAAATTTATTTTTTGTAAGTATGTAGTCCTTACTATAAGCTTCCCAAAAAGTATAATTTAAAATAAATTTAATTTTATTATTATATTTATTTTTTAGTTCTTGTGAATGTAGGTTTTTCATCAAAAATCAAGCTCTATGTTCTACACATGTGGAAAAATAGAAGATTATCATTTTTTTTTTTGAAAAATATGAGTGTACCAGATATTGAAGTCCTTGATCCAACAAAATAAAAATTAAATTTTGATACATACAAAAAAAGTTATGTGTTATACGGTCCACCTACATCTGAATTGTAATTGGTTTGACTTTGAAGCTTGATTAAGAAAAAAATATTCAATAAAACACTATGAAACCAATTGGAAGCACTAGATATCATAGTTACAAATCTAAATTAAAAAAAATAAAAAATTTATGCTTCATGGAAAAAAATTTGTGTTATATAGTGAGCATCACTCCTTAAAAATGGTGTTTACTGAAAAAAAACTAGTTTTCGAAGGAGATGGAAAAAGAAGTGAAATCTGATTCCAAAATTTTTGAAAAATATATATTTAGAATCTACAGAAAAAATATCACGAATCACTAGTTTTCATCATCTTCAAATTCCTCATGGTTTACCCACTATAGGTATTTGAAAGTGAAGATTTAGTTAGATAAAATCAATTCAGTGTCCAGTTTGGCCAAAAATTATAAACCGATATTGTGGGATCACCCATTATAAATAGGAAGTAGTCATCCCAAAAAGCTAAAACTAAAAGACTAGAATCATCTTGTTGAAGTGATCCAATCTTTGAAGATGCAAGAGGTGGAGGTGATGGAAGCACAACATGAGTCTCATGAACCGAGGTGGATGATGGATGTAGACATAGGTTTAAGTGACCAAACTTCTCCTCACATATTTGATCCACTCTAAATGCATGAGAGTGTAGACCAATCAATGGTAGTGCAAGATCATTAGGAGAAAAATGAAAGAAGGCATACAATTTAGAGGCATGACCAATTGCCCTAACTACAAAAAATCTCTCTACTATATAGGTCTTTGATATGGATTGAATCAAGTGTGAAATCTATTGTCTTACCTAAACTACTATACATAATTTGGTAGATGGAAAGGAGCCTAGAAGATAATGAATGGACACAAAGTACACATGAAAAGTTCCATCATCAAAATTTATAGATCCTTCAGAGTAACACTTAGATAAGTGTTATTCCCCATCAAAATATGTCCCTTGAACTAGACTAAATATTGGTAGATGCAAAGAGAGCATGGCCTTTCATTGTGTCTAATCCGCATGCCATGGTGGCTAAAAATAATCATGAAAATTATGAAGTAGAAGAAGAGTGTTGGTGTAAATATTGTTTTACCTAACTAGTTCACCTAGTAGGTACTATTTACATGTTAAGTTTACTTCTAGGTTCTAGTAAATATTTCTAGAAGTCATAGGTGTCATGTGCTCTTATCTTGTCATGTGAAGAGATATTTTGGCTTGAATATTTTGTTGGTTACAATTTTGGGTTTCAAGGACCTCATAGTTGCATTCCAAGTATAAGAGAAAGTTAGGACTGGATTTTGTTGAACATAAAAAAATGACATATAGGGATAGATCTAAAAAGTGTTTCAATTTCGGTGAAGGTTACTAGATCCAAAAGGTAGCTAAACTTTTGGAGCACTTTGGGCTAAAAATGACCCTTCCATTGCATTCGAAAGGCTCAAAAACTTAAAGATCTATTGTCAAATTATCAAAATTGGACACTTTGTCTGGGGGCATCATATTTTTATTTCCTTATTTGGTGTATTAGATAAATGATTATGTATGGAGTATATAAATAGCCATACCATATGGTCTACAACATCATTGTTATATTCAATGTCTCAGGCAAAATATTCCTACAAGTAGTTGACACATTTAGGGAATATTCTTCTTTACATACTTGGTCATCTATCGAGTACTTTGTGAAAAAAAGAAAAAAGAGGAACCCTAGGTTTAATATATAAAAGCTAGGGTTAATTTGTTTGTGTGTCCTTTTTCTAGGGTTTCATTAAGATGGAGATCAACAAGGTGATACAATTGAATTTAAACCATGAAGGTGAGCTAATCTGACCTAGATTTGTATCTTTTTGAGTCTTGGAATAGATTGGAATTGATTTTCCTTGATTAAACTAATTAGACTATGTTCCCTAATATGAAAAAAAGAAAGATCCCAAAAATTAACAAACTTTAATAAAGATTTGCAAGAAGAAATAAGAAGGGTAAAAAGTACTATGCACCTATACTATAAATTTGAATTCAACCACTCTAGGACATAGCCACCCAAGGGCATATTTTTCCTTTCAGGGATATTCTATATTTTCTGTCGTAGTCTTCTGATGTCAGATCTAAGACTCCTATTTCCACTTGCAAACATGTCATATCACTGTCGGATAATTTTGTGGGTGAGTTTCCATGAGTTGACAAGGTGTAAGTCTTTGAATGCAATAATGAATAAATAATCTTCACACTTTATTCAATCCTGTTCAAAACCTAAATATGCACATTCAAAGAGAGAACAAATGTTGTGCCATTTAGGGTATTTCCTTAATCAAACCCCGCATTAGTGTTTCCTTAATTATTTGCAAACACTAAATATGATTTATTCTATCAAGTGAATATATTTCATCTTGAGAAAGAAGTATTGGAGTTGTATGCAATTGATCCATTGAATATACTGGGCCTACAATTTACTATATATTCTTGAAGTTAAACACATTTTTCTTTTAATTCCTAAAGTTTCTTCTTAATTTTTCCATACGGGCCAAAGTAGCATCAATATTATCCTTTAGATTAGTAGTATCTTGTTCTCTTGTTTAATTTCCAAGGTAGATAGTAAAAAATTGATAATCAACTAGGATCATGTCACCTTTATCCTTCTATGCAACAAGTGTGGAAATTTAGACTATCCTAAACCCTATGGCATTTCTTACAATATATGATAAAACTTTAGCATTTCTTTGATGTAACTAAATATGTCTTCCCTATCAAAGAACAAAATCTTAAAGAAAACATTCATACATCTTTAATTGTAGTAAAGTTTCATTAGAACCACCCATTCCTTGCTTTAGGTAATAATTTGCTAAAGGGTTAGCCAAATCCTTGAAGGATTTTATCTAATTAGCATCCTATAGGAATGTATTTTTTATTCATAAATTTCATGGTAATTTTTCACAAGAGTATCATTTGAACATTGTAAGGACCACCCTCCTCGATCTTACAAAGCTCGAAGTGTGTAGAGGAAGAAGCCTAGAATGCCTCTACTTGTCCGTTGGTCAATCCTTACCTTTCTTGATCATTGAATTTTGGTAGATTCATAGGTAATTGGTGAGATTAAGTTTGGTTCTTAAAAAGTAACCAACACATAATATCAAGATTTATCATAAATAAAAAATATCAAACAAGTTCAAACATGTCTTTAACAAGTCAAGATCAAATTATCCAAAATCAAGATAAAATTATTTCATAGCAACTCATCCAAGTTACTCTAATTTCATATGAGATCATGATCCTAGCTATGATTAATAGATTCAATTAAATCCTATTATCTAAATTTATTGTTGGGAGAATATGTCTCAACCTTACAATTACATAATTTACTATTTATACACAAGGTATTGTTCATAAGTTACTGTTGTTTCTAAATTTTATGTACACTTTATTATTGTAAATCTAGATCATTAATCATTATGTCTCATATTTGATGGTCGATATTTTTGTTGGCTTGACTTTCTCTAGAAGGAAACCATATTTTATGAGGGAATTATATATTATAGCTATGTATTGTGATGTATTCTGAGAGTCTAATAGTGGATGTGTTACCTTTGGATCTCTAGTTGGTGATAATCTTGTGAGAAGCTTGCTCTACAAGTATATTATAATCTTTGTGATTTTTGAATAATATATTGGGTGACTTTAGAAGTGTGGGGATTTTCTCTTGAAAGGGTTTTCCCCACGCAAATCATTGTGTTTTGGTATGCATGATATTTGTGTTTATTTTCATTTAAGTTTATGTAGCTATTAAAGATTTGTAAAAGTTTTGCATTATTCTCATCTCAAGATTAGTGTAGGAAGTTTTTATGCTGCCTTAGCTTCCTTACATTTATGTTATCTAAAATAAAGAGATCTAAAATAGTCAGGTATCCTTCATCTAATAAAATATACCTCCTATTATGAGACACTTAATCCCAAATAAAAAATATACAATCAAATAAATGACTATGATCATATCACAAAAAAATCTAATGAGCATATGCTAATCAAAGCCTTAATCATATCAAAAAAGAGGAGAATAAAGTCACAATAGATATTATTAATAATTTATATCATTGTGATATAACTATAGATGATAAAAGGTTCTAATTGTCCTTAGTAAAACACCCATGGGCTAGCATCATGATTTGAAAAAAGTATCCTATGACAAAAACTATATGCAAAAGTATGAATTATAAAGGAAAAGGATTATGTATTCATGAGAAAGGTTTCTAAAACCCTATCCCAATCTATGTCAACTATGTTTAGAGCATTGTATACAAGTATTCTACCAAAAAATATAATGATATTAGTTTTACTTCAATGATCATTGAGGTAACTTCATCCCATGAGAACATCGAGATAAGGAGAATTCATATCCCCTAAAATAATCTTTCTACCAACAAACATTATCCTCCAAATATTCCACCCCACAATCAAGACCAACATAATTATAGAGCATATAATCAAAATTCTTCAAACGAAACTTCAAAAGAATATGAATACCAAAATCAAGAAATTCTTACAAAAGCAATATGGGTCCCAAAAAAATCTAAACAATTCAAATCAAATGAAAAAAAATTATATAGCAAAATATGAAGTCACATCAAAAGATGCCCCCTACATATAATTCTTGGCCCCACAGTTTCCATTACACCAAAATGTCGACCTATTAATGGCCAATACAACTGCTATAGTTAATGGATCCATGGGAGGAAGTTAGTCCATGTCACAAATCTTGAGGGGAGTATTGACCATTTTCCAACAATATACTCGTTAGCACAAGCCAAGGGATTGGAACCCGAAACCATTGGCTCTGATACCAATTATTGGCCCTAGGGTTGTTATTGCACCAAAATTTTGACCTATTAATGCTTGATACAATCACCAGAGTTAACAGATCCACATGAGGTTGTTTGTCCATGTCATGAATCTCAAGGGGAGCATTGACAATTTTCCAACAATAATATGTTACAAACACCTTCCAAGCTATACAAGAATGTTGACAATAATCACCATCATAATCCCACATTCAAACATTATAATTTGAACTCCAAATTCTATAATCCACCATATTAAGTTTGGTGAGCCAAAAATATACCAAACCAATCTACATTTCCTATTCATCCACCCAAACTAAATACATTTGCATTGAACCTAATTACACATCCAATATCACCCATCCAAAGCCAAAATCACTTTTAAAATCTAAAACATCAAATTCCCAAATCTATCATGTTGTGGCAACGATGCTCTACCATAAGATCTATGATGGTACTCTATTGACATGTAAAACTTTGGATAAGGAAAAATTAGTCATTAATGAGTATTAATTCAACATTAAAAGATTATGCAATATTTATTTAATCTTGAAAAATAAACTACTTCAAAAATAACATTATTGGTGTGTGATGACTAGTAAATTACCATTGAATATCTCAAATAGACAAGGATCTATGTAGAAACTTTGAGTATAATAATATCAATTATTTAAAAGTAGGAAATTAATTAAATAAATAAAAGGATAAAAAAGATCAAAATAAAAAATATAAATCATTCATCCAATGGTGAAAACCATTTCCATGGAGCTTTGGATAAATACCATGATGAAAAAATATTCTTGGGTGTCATATGTAAATCAATTTCTTACATAATTTTCACTTGGGGAAATTTGTCTTATCTATCCTATCTTATATTTACTCTCATCCTAATCTATCATCTCCATGTCTCTTTGTATTATCTCCCATCAAATTGACCTTCTTTAATGCTGATCTTGAGAAGGATTGACATATAATTTTGTTACATAATTTAATAAATTATTGGCCTAGCTATTTCTATAAAATAACCTTTACACACATTTTTAGTGCTTATTCTATATCTTTTATCCATTTAATTCAATATTTTTAACAATATTTACAAAGTAGGAGAATGATTTCCTTTGTGACATACTCCTTTAATGTTACATCCTTCCTAAAGGCAAAATGATGGTGGATCTAATGACCCAATAGTGTGGAATACATTCCCTTAACACTAATACAATAGGGGAGAAGAGCATAAATAGTTTCTAAAAATACTTGAGATGCATACAACCAGTAAAATAGATAACAAAATTAAGCATTCATAGATTGACACAAGATATACGTGGGAAAACCTTTTCAGGTAAAAAAACCCACCACACAAAGTCAAGAAAATTGTATTCCAGTAATAAAACAATTACATACAATGTTTAGTCTTCTCTGATAAACTCACAATAATTCTTCAAGTTCTTATCTCATTGTTACAATGTTATTGTCTAACAGTTCAAATTCCATCTTCATTGTTGTACATGACTTCCAAAGTCATACATTGGAATTAATCTCTCAACCAATCGCCAACCATTAGGTTCATGAATCAAACATACAGTCACGCAATTGATCTCCCTACACTAAGCCACCTAGGCATTAATGCCATCACCCAAATCAGGTCTTGATTGCTAGCCTAAGTCATCCTACAATAACTACTTTTATCGTTTTTAGCTTTTGGCCAATCAACATGTTGTCAACCTACCACGCCTCCAAAAACAATTTGCTGATCGCATTTGACTCTGAGTCCAACTCGGCCAAATCAGGTCTGAGCTCATCCAAGCTCTCTAAGACTCTACCACTCCATCGTCGAGCTGACACTACCCATCCATGGTAATGCAGTGAGCTCAACTGAGCTCACCCATGCATCCCCGCACTATTGTCGAGCCCAACCAAGCCATCCATGGTGTGGTGGCAAGCATCTCCAAGCTTTTCCTTGACCTGCTCGTGCTACCACTTCTCCATCTGAGCTGACCCATAGTAATGTGGTGAGCTTGTCTGAGCTCAACCTTCGAAACCGTCAAGCTCACTCTAAGCCTGCACTATGCTACTGCTACCCAGTCAAGGCCTAATCATGGTAAGGCAGTGACTGGTCTATGAGACTGTTGATGGTCAAACCACACTACTACAGGGGCTGACAAGCCACCCTGTGGTAGAGCAGTTACCATCAGCCAGACCACTGGCGGTCTTACCACAACCACTGCAGTGAGCAAGCTCATTATTTGTGGTGTTGCGGTAACCACCAGAGCCACCATTGGCAAACAAACCATGGTCATCATGGTCAGTTGCATAACCACCCACGGTATGGCGGTGACCAACAAGACATGATGAAAGGTGCCAACCACGACCACTACGGCCAAGTAAGAGACTGCAAGCAATAACAAGATAACTACCAAGGCCTTCACCACGGTACCACCAAGGTAAGAGTAGAATGTCATGGTAAAGCGGTGAAGGTAGAAATAAATTAGGCATAGTATGGTGGTAAACTGCAGAAGAAAAATGTTTTTCACCAAGGCATGAAAATAGGGGCTTCAAGCTGGAGGTTGAGACACATTTTCTCAACAAGATCCCACTTGGCAAACACTTCCAACTCCTCCATGCCTTCGAAAAAAATAATGTTTGTCATAGGCCCCAAGGCCCATCGATTCTACGCACCATCTGAACTTTTATGTGCTCATGGGCTATGTTAAGGCATCTGCAACATTCTTTAAGGTGTCAACCTTTTCCATAATGACCTTCCCATCTTCAACCATGTCCCTCATGAAATGATACTTCACATCAATGTGTTTAATCCTGGCATGGAATTTTGGATTCTTTGCCAAACAAATGGCACTCTAACTATCACAAAAAATAGTGATCTTCCCTGCATTAAATCCAATGTCTGAACAAAAATGGTTTAACCAAAAAACCTCCTTACAGGCATGAGTTGATGCCATGTATTCTGCCTTAGTCATGGATAGAGAAACTACAACTTGTCACTTGATCATCTAGCTGATTGCTCAGCCATTAAGCATGAAAGTGTATCCATTGGTGGATCGCCTATTGTCAATGTCCCCTACCCAATCTGAATCAACATACCCATATGTTGAGAGTCCTCTATGATGCAACCAAACTACCATGGTAACAGAGGGCGTAGTTTGAAGTTCCCTTCAAATACCTAAACACTCTCTTCACAACATCCCAATGTGATCTTCTCAGATTTGCCATAAATCGACTTAGAAATCCCACTGCTTGGGTAATGTCTGGTCTTGTACAGACCATAGCATACATCAAACTACCAACAACACTTGCATAAGACACACTGGTCATGTCCTCCATCTCAGTAGCAGAATTTGGATAGTCTTCAATAGATAGCTCCATTCCTTGCATGATTGGAACAAATAGCTATTTACAATCATCCATGCTAAACCTCTCCAGAACTATTTTTAGATAATTACTTTGACTGGCCCGAATATTTCTTCTTGTTTTATCCCTGGTTATCTCCATTCCAAGAATATACCTTGTTGCACCAATATATTTCATTTCTAACTTTGCAGACAACTGAGATTTAAGATCAAAAATCATATACTTGTTTTTTCCTATGAATAACATATCATCCACGTAGAGGGTAATAACAAGCACATGATCATTCTCAAATGTATGATAAATACAATGATCAGATTTTTGATCTTACAAATCCCATAGACAACACAAATGTGTCAAATTTAATACCACTTTCTAGGAGAATATTTCAAGCCATACAAAGATTTATTTAACTTACAGACCAGAGTTTTTTTACCTCTTTCAACAAAATGCTCAGGCTAGGACATGCAAATTTCTTCTTCAAGCTCACCATGGAGAAACATTGTCTTCACATCCATCTATTCAATTTGAAAGTCATACACAACTGTCAATGACAATAAAAATCTGATGGATGTTAACTTTGCTATAGGGGAAAAGATCTCTCCATAATCAATTCCCTCAATTCGAGAAAATCCATTTGTAACCAACCTTGCCTTATACTTCTCAACATCAAGGCCTATTTTCTTTTTGAATATCCACTTACAGCCAACAAGCTTTCTCCCTTCAAGTAGTGGTACCAAATCCTAGGTTTCATTATTTTTCAAAGAATCCATCTCTTCATTCCCAGCTTCCAGCCAAGAACTCAAATCAACCATGTTGATTGCTTCTTTCACAGTCCTAGGCTCATCAGTGTTGGTAATTAAAGCATAGGCACAGTTCGAATTTAATAGTGAGAAACCATACCTTTGAGGTTACCTTTTTTCTCATGTAGATCTTCTTACAGGCTGAGGTTTTTCTTCTTCATCATCAGAACTTCCAGAGCTTCTTGAGCTCTCCTCGGTCTTAGGTACACCATGCAGCTCTTCCCTTTTTGGAGTTTGGGGAATCTCAACTGCATCCTTCTTCTTGTCACTCTGATCTGTCTCAAGTTGTTGATCACTTACTGAAGGTTTTAGCTCACAAAATATCATGCTTCTTCTATACAAAACCTTCTTAGTAATAGGGTTCCAAAGCTTTTATCCTTTCACACCAACTCCCTAGCCGATGAGAATAAATTTGATAGCCTTGTTATCCAATTTAGATCTCTTTTCATTTGGCACATAAAAATATGCCTCACAACAAAACACACGAACATGCCTCAAAGAGGGCTTCTTACTAGACCATGCTTCCAAAGGCATCTTATCAACAAGAGTAGAGCAAGGAGATCAATTTAGTAGATAACATGTTGTAGCCACAACCTCAACCCATAAATTCTCCTCCAGACCAACACCACTCAGCATACTCCTTTCCTTTTCCATCAGTGTCTTGTTCAACCTTTCTGCAACTGCATTCTGCTATGGAGTGTAAGGCGTTGTCTTATGCCTTTTAATTCCATGATCAGTGCAATACCTTTCAAAATATGTAGAACAAAATTCACCGCCATTGTCTATCCTCAAACATTTAATTTTCCTTCTAGTCTGATTCTCCACCAAAGATTTAAATTCTTTAAACCTACTAAACACTTCTGATTTACTTTTAAGAAAGTATACAAATGCCCTTCTCAAACAGACATCAATAAAATAAACATAATATCTAGACTTTGATAACAAAGGAACATTAACTGGACCAAACACATCAAAATGAACATTATCCAGTATACCAAAAGATTTATGAGGACTAGAATATAATGAAACATGATGTTGATTTCAATAGATACAATGTTTGCAAAAATCGAACTCAAGATTACAATCATCAAGCCCTTCTACAAGATTTTTATTCTTCAAGGTTTTCAAACCTTTCTCACCTATGTGACCAAGTCTATGATGCCATAGCATAGTCTTCTCAGCTGGGAGTTTTACCTCCAAAGCATTTGCAAACAGAGAAGTGTCTTAATCTTTCTCTATAGGAGCAACATTGCTTGACTTTACAGAGGCATTGTTACATTGAACAAGACATACATCCAAATTGTACAGAGTGCCAGTACGAACACCCTTAGCCAACACCATTGCACCTCTAGCCATTTTTCATCCTCTACTAGAGAACGAAACTTCTACACTAGCATCATTTAACTTATTCACAGAAAGAATATTTCGAGCCAAACCTAGAATGTGCAGTACGCCACCAATCCCTTTGACTCTCCCGTCAGGAAACTAAATTCTAACTCTTCCTCTACCAATGATCTCCAGCGTTGAATCACTTGCCAAGTACACCTTTCCACCATCATACCTCTCATATTTAGAGAACCATTCTCTATTGGACATCATGTGAAAGGACGCACCTGAGTCAACCAACCAGACATCATCTAATGCTTGAGTTTTCAAGGCTACTGCAATGAAGGCATTTGCATCACTTTGAGAAGATTCATTGTCAGAAGCATTCTTCTTCTTCTCCTCCTTGCAATCCTTCTAGATGTGACTAGGTTGCCTACAATTCTAGCATCTCACCTTGAACTTTTTACCAGGAGACTTTGATCTCCCTCTAGATTTGGATTTCGACTTCTTTTCCTTCTTCTTGCCTTTCTCCTTTGGTCTACCTCAAACAACAAGAGCCTCTTTGGCCATCTCTGAAGACTTCCTTTGCAATTCTTCAGACAAGAGTGAAGAAACCACACTATCCATCTTGAATGTAGTGGTTTTGCTTCCAATATCCATCACTAGATGATCCCAACTATTAGGTAATGAACACAATAGGAACATGCAATGATCCTCCTCCTCAGTCTTTACACCTACAGACGCCAGCTGAGCAACACTCATATTAAATGAGTTCAGATGGTTTGCAACAGATGCACCTTCTTCCATTTTCAAGGAGTACAACTTCTTCCTCAAGAATAACTTATTTACTAGAGACTTTCTCTAATAAATATCACCAAGCTTCTTCCACAATGAAGCTGCAAACTGCTCCTCATGGACATTCAGGAGTACAAAATCGGCTAAACTAAGTATTATCAGACCTCTTTCTTTTCTATCAGTAAGATCCCAATCCTCTTGATTCATACTTTGTGGATTAGTACCAGACACTACTAACAACACGTCTTTATCCACCGACAAGTCTTCCATTTTGAGTTTCCATAACTCAAAGTTTCTACCACTAAAATTTTCAATATCTACTCTACATGAATTACTCACCATCTCAAATAGAAACAAGTTTTAACAATGCAATACTCCCACTGAAACGATATTAGCACAAAAAATTGAGCTTTCTCTCAAGGATAACACAATGGGCCAAGATTTGATACCACTTGAAGGGAAAACGATGGTGGATCTAATGACCCAACAGTGCATAATACATTCCCTTAACACTAATACAATAGGGGAGAAGAGAATAAACAATTTCTAAAACTACTTGAGATGCATACAACCAGTAAAATAGATAACAGAATTAAGCATTCACAGATTGACACAAGATATACATGGGAAAACCTTTTTAGGTAAAAAACCCACCACACAAATTCAAGACAATTGTATTCTAGTAATAAAACAATTACATACAATGTTTAGTCTTCTCTGATCAGCTCACAACAATTCTTCAAGTTCTTATCTCATTGTTACAATTTTATTGTCTAACATATAGTTTGAATTCCATCTTCATTGTTATACATGACTTACAAAGTCATACATTGCAATTAATCTCTCAACCAATTTCCAACCATCGGGTTCATGAATCAAACATCCAATCACACAATCGATCTTCCCATTTCGATCTCCCTACATCGAGCCACCTAGGTATTTAAGCCATCACCCAAATCGGGTCCTGATCGCCACCCTAAGTCAGTTTGCAATAACTGCTTTTACCATTTTTAACTTTTGGCCAATCAACATGTTGTCAACCTGTCATGCATCCAACAAAAATTCGCTAATCGCATTTGACTCCGAGTCCAACTCGGTCAAATCAAGTCTAAGCTCATCCGATCTCTCTAAGACTCTACTGCTCCACCACCTAGCTGACACTACCCATCCACGGTAATGTGGTGACCTTGGCTAAGCTCACCCATGAATCCCCGCGCTACCGCCGAGCCCAACTGAGCCATCTATGGTTTGGTGGAAAGTATCTCTAAGCTCTTCCTTGACCTACCCGCGCTATCACTGCTCCATCCAAGTTGACCCGCGGTAATGCAGTGAGCTCGTCCAAGCTCACCCTTCGAAACCATCGAGCTCGCTCCAAGCTTGCATTGCGCTATGGCTACCCAGTCAAGGCCTAATTGCGATAAGGTGGTTTCTGGTCTGTGAGACCACTGGCGGTCAAACTGCACTACCGCGGGGGCCGACAAGTGACCCCATGATAGAGCAGTGACCATCAGCTAGATCGTTGGTGATCTTACCATAGCCACCGCGGTGAGCAAGCTCACTATTCGTGGTGTTGCGGTAGCCGCCAGAGCCACCATTGATAGAAAAACCATGACCACTATGATTAGTTGAATAACCCCCCGCAATATGGCAATGACTAGCAAGACAGTCTAAAAGATGCCAACCGCGGCCACTACGACCAAGGAAGAGACTATGAGCAGTAATGATATAACTGCCAAGGCCTTCACCATGGGTCTGCTAAGGTAAGAGCATACTTCTGCACTAAAGCGGTTAAGGCAACAATAAACCAAGTGCGGTATGGTGGTAAATTGCAAAAGAAACAAGTATTTTTCCAAGACATGAAAACAAGGGCTTCAAGCTGGCAGTTGAGACACATTTTCTCAACACTTCCTTTCCATCCACTACTTTGAATCCTTTAACCCATCCATATTCTTATTAATTATTGGTAATATGTTAACCCATCAATCTACCTTTCCATCCACTATAAAATATCCTTTATTCCATCCATCTAATTCATTATGAAACTTATCCTAAATCAATCTATGACACATCATTTCTTCTATAATTGATTCTCCCTTATCATTAATTATTATATGAAGAGTAATGAAAAAACAATCCAATGTAATCCTAAAGTAGTTATTCCATTTCAAGTAATCCTCATCCAAACATATTAACTAGAACTCTAGCCAATCCTCCTAAAATAACCCAACTATTTTGTTTCTATCCTTGTTGGAAAATATTAATCAACTTAAACCAATCAACCATCATCATTAGGATATATCATTTTTAATCTTGGTGTTGTTCTTAAGATAAAACATTCCCACATAAAAAACACCATCTTTATGTTGCTTTCAATATATATCATTCCCATATCAACAATTCTATCAACATCATCATTGCAATTCTATCATTGACTTTTAGCTTGACCAGGGGCACTATCTTGTTTATATTTTTATAATTTTGTGTATGTTTTCTTGCTTTTATTGTGTGTGTATTATCATTTTTTCTTACATCTACATCGATACTTGCAACATATCTTCCATAATGACATCATATTATTTTATATCATGGTTCGATTAGCACATGTTTGGTAGTGACATTCATTCCTTCATGCATTTAACACATCCTGACCATGGTATTTATATCATGGTACACAATATTAGGTGCTACATCAAACATTAGGCTGCTCACACCAATTCAACATGACACTATCTAGGTTCCTCCCTCATTTTCATCTAATCTTCTCCTCGTGTCCTTCATTTACATATATTTTGAGAGACTACCTATGTCCTTCATCTACACTCTCAAGGGGGCATAATCCCATCCTTATTTGTATATGCTCCATAACTATTTTTGTCCCATCCCACATCTATATTTTCATTCTTCTTTAAATTGACATTTCTTCTTCTAGTCATAATATTATCTCAAAGAGGGGAAAAGTGTTGAGACATCTAAAAATAACTAGGTCATGATCCTATTATATATCCTAATCATTCCTAATTTCCCTTAAATCCTAATCCATTTTTCCCTAAGTCCTAACCCACTTTCTTAAGTCCTATTTCCTATTCCATGCCCCCTTTTACACAAAATCAATAAAAAACTAAAATAAAATTATTTTTCTCTCCTCAACCTATCTCATAACTAGCTTATAACTACACCCCAAAATTCAATTTTAAATTTAATAGTTCTTAATTATCATTCATCCTCCATCTCGCAACTACCCAACCAACATGATCTAAGCCATCCATCTCTTGTCAAATCTCATCCATTGATCTCCCTCCTTGGAAACCTATAAATCGACCATCCATGAACCATTTTGAGATCTTGATTTTACACATTGTTATGCTATATTTTTAATAATAAATCACCCTCACTACAATTCCATGTTGGTAGTTCAAATGACCATATTCATCATTTTGAGAAAATCTGCCCTCATAGTCTAATAAAAGTTGATTGGGTTAAATGCATTATTTTTATTCATTATTTGTTGGTTTCTATGGTTAAGAAAATGTTGAATCAAGTGTTGAATGGTATTATAATTTTCTTGTTTAAATAATTTTTTATTCATATTTTATGTACGTAGGAACTTAGGGTTCCTAATATCCTCAATATGATGGATTCTATTTAGATATATGATATATTTTCAATAAAAAGTTGGGAATTCATCAATCCTTATTTTTTGTGGGCTAGTAATGACATCCAAAATGCCCTCTCTATTAATCAATAGACTATTTAGTTATGTTTTATTCTTTCCTATCAAGAAAATCCTTTGGCTAAATGTCACTGGGTTTGAGATTTAAATTTTTATAAAATAGGGATAAATAATTGACCATATTTATTTAATAAGGTAACCAAGAATTTCTTAACTTGGCATCAAGATGATTTTATTTTTTTTGGAAAGGACCATAATACTTAACACAAATTTATTGATATCTTTTTTACCACATGATTCACAGAATTAGTGTTACTACTTTCAAGCCCTACCAAAAGGATTGGAAATGGTATCTAGATATACCAATTTTATTACATACCCTATAAGGGATATGTGTGGATAATAACTTACCTTCCCATGGTGGCCCAACTAGTTTTTTATTGGTATCTCTACTATTTTCTTTAAAATTGGCAACATAGATTACAAACTGTTTGGTTTACTATTCTTGATCCCAAAATAGCTCATTTTGTTCAATTTATTATTTATCAATACCTCTCATTTAGTTCCCACTTAGACCAATTACTATTCATATTTTTTTTGGCTATTATATGGACAACATAATATTATTAAGTATTTATTTTTTGTTTTCTTTCAAATCCCAAGAAGTGTAGACTTAGATTCATGATTTATTCAAGTCATTTAAGCCTAACACATTTTTATTATATATTATTTATTAGAATATTATCCTTTCCTGCCTTTCAAATTTAATTAGATTAGCATGATTTTATAGTGGAGATTTTTCTGATCAATTGAAAAGAAATTTTTTTACTAGGTATATAGTTGATATTAACTTCTCACTTTGCACTAAAACTATATGTTTTTCCAATGTGCTTATGCAAATTCAAGTGAAACAAAAAATTGCACATTAATTTTCTCATTTGTAGGTGCTTCTATATCACTAGGGAAATGTATTTTAATTATGATTTCTAGAGTTCCATATCTATCTGCCTCCCACCAATTCTATTCCACTCCATGTGGGAATAGATGTGTGTGTAGTTAGTTTTCCAAAAGATATCACAACCACCTACTTGATGAGATAGGGATCATGATTCTTGCAACTGTTCATATTCTTGTTACCTATCTTGGGTCTTTTCATAAGGGTGTTATTTTCGTAACTAGATAGATTATGCCATTTTTTCTTGCTTGGATTTGGAAATTTTTCCTATTCATGCTCAATAACCTAAAAATTAAGATCATTAAGAGGAGATTTTTCTCACTAGTTTTGAATATATTTTTTATATCCATCCTTGATAATTTATGGGTTAAACCTTATGATTGTTACCTTCATCATTGTGTACCTCACAACACTTAGTAAATCTATTATTTATTATTGTTTTGGCTTGGCATCATTAGGATTTTTTTATATATTTATCTTGATGTTTGGGCTTGCCCTACATATATTTTGAATGTGTGCCTTCTACAACCATTTTTTTCATTGAATAGCTTATTATTCACTTTTTGGTATAAAATAAGTTATAAAACTATCATACATAAAAGAATTAATGGTTTTTATCTTTTTGAACTTGTGTTAGATATGGTGTGGTGGCTTTATCTCTTCCTCCTTTTTGAATGTTTTTATTAGGTTTAGTTGTACTTTCAAATTTGATTTGGATATGGATCATGGTTCTTCCAAGAATTGTTTTAGTCTAGTTTCTTCCCATTGTCATATTCATGGAGGTAGGGGTTCATTGTGGTAGGATGAGATTTGGTACCACCAATCTACAATTTTCTATTTTTATCCTTTTTATTGGTTATTTTGAGGTGGATTTCAATGTGATAGCCTATGGGGGTCTAGAGGACCCCCATTTTTTCTCTTTTAAAGATGTAGTCAATGATAACAAATCCTCTACCTTGAATCATCCAAATTCTATTAATTTCTTATTTCTTGTAACTTAGAATTTAATTTCTAACTATTCCTCAAGGTTTCATCCAAAAAACAATGGTTGTCTATAAAAAGTAAAATGCTTTCATGCTTTAGTCATTAATCCAAAAGCCATTGTTGAAGATGTTTTGTATTTATCAAATCATGCTCTTGTTTTGAGAAATGGGTTAGAAGGAACTAGAATCTAGAAGGTGGTCTAAATATCATCCTATTTCCCCATGAATACAATTTTCGGTTTTCTCCGAAATGACAAATCAAAATAATTATTTTGAAGGAGGCTGATATTTTTAATAGGGGTGATTCATCATACTATAGAATTTAGGGTTTGATAGACTATGGAGGAGATTCCATCAAATATATGGGTTCATCTCCCTCATCTTCCTATGGAGTCATGGAGATTAAATATTTTGTAATCAACTATGGCAATTATTGGGAGAACTTTGGGTCCTCAAAAAACTCTTGAAAGGAAGATTTCTAATTTTCTTGCCTTTGTTTTGAAGTTAATCTATATAATGCACTCACTAAATCATTGAAAAATAGATTTTGGATAATATGAATCATTAGATCTAAACTGTTGAATATAAAGGACTTCCCTTTCATTTTTGTGCATGTCATGAATATGGTCACCTATAAAGGAATTGCACCAAAATGAGCCCTTGATCTTCCCATCCCTCTCTAGAGATGTAAGCATCTAATCTAAAAGAAAAAATGAAAGATCCAAGTTTCATTGTCAGGTACCAGATTCAGAAGGATTCATTCCTGTGAAAACTCATTCAGAAAAGAAGTTAGTTAATTGTTAGAATAAAATTGCTCCTAGAGGGATCTAAGGTAATAGTTTTTATGTGCTACAATATTCTGAGGATCCAACCTTTGTGGAGTAGGACAACAACAATGTTAGCTAGGACATGCATTTTTAGGACTGGGTAATTAATTCCTCTTCAAATCCTCCTTTAGTATTGTAAGAATAATTTAAAGAAGGGTAATTCCTTGATTCTACCCATTTGGCGGTTAATGCTAAGTTTCAAGAGGGTCCAAAGATACATGAAAAAGGAAATGAATCTATTCTCATGATAGATAACAAATAGAGATAAATGAGGCTAAAGTTATGTTGGATCCCATGCAAGATATAACGACCAAGGAATATGGTAAGAAGAAGGATCCTTTTGTGTCAATTCTTCAAAAAAATGATATGAAGAAGGGTGGTATTGACAAGGTGTCAAAAATAGGAAGAAAGAACTTAGATCAAGAAAAAATGAAGCTAATAGGGGAATCTCTAGTAGAATTTGGTGTCAACAAGACGCTAGATACTCATTTTTCTAATCCCCTGAAATGAAGACCTAATTTCTTGGAATTCTAGGGGTCGAAATAGTGTCCCTCGAAAAAAGACTAATTGAGATTTGATTTGAGAACAAAAACCAAATATTATTTTCATATAGGAAATAAATATATCAATTGAAGATATGGTTAGTATTTCTTCAAATATTTGGAGTAGAGGGAAACATATTTTCATTAGATCTCAAGATACTTCTAAATGTTTTTCTTATTTTCTAGACCCTCGTAGCATGACTCCATCATGATGTGTTTGAAGTCAGAATTCAATATCCATGGTGGCCTCATTCTTTGACTTTGGGGATTCTATTCTACTCACTAATTCTATGCTGGCCTCAGATTAGATTTGTTCATTCTTGTACTTTCTTTTCCTTGGATTTGAGCATGCAAATTTAATGCTATCACTAGCCTAGAATAAAAAAGAGGGGGTTCAAAATCTTTGGGCCTAGATTTTTCCTTATTGAAAGATAATTTTTCCCTTAATGAAGCTAAGAAATAAAATTTACACTTGGAATAATTGAAGGTGTGGAACAAACTCTATTTTCGAAAAGATGGATTAATTCTTTTATATCCATTTTTTGGACTGGTGATAATTGGACTTAATTCTTTGAGATTTTTGGATAGAAAGGATCTAACAATTGGCCCATCATATTTTACTCTTTGGTGCTATCAAATCCAAAATATCCTCCTCTTAGATTTAATCTTATCTAGCTATGAGACATTTATTTGTATAAGTTTATGAAGGGATGGTGGAAAGAAGGAAAGACATGTTTTGGAATTCTATATATGATCCCTTCTTCAATTATATTCAATTTTTAAAGTATAATATTAAGAAACGCAATATGTTCTCTTTCAAAATATTTTTTGAACTAAAAGGAACATTCAAAATAGACTAAAGAAAGCTACCTTTTAGATTAAGGATTAGGATATGATATAATGAATTATAAGAGAGAAATAAAATCTTCCTAAGGAATTGATAGGAATAGATATTTGGGAGAATATTTCTTGGTAACAAAAATCTTGAATTTATTGGTTACAAGATGGTGATGGAAATACTTCTTTTTCCATAACTTAGTTCGTAGAAATGGTAATTTTATTGCAACTATCACCTTTGGTAAGGGGGATCATTTAACTTCACTCTAGGATATTTCAAAACAAGTTTTCAAGAATATTTACTCTTTGTTTAAGAAGAAAAGGCTTCTATAAAATTTATTCCTCTCTTGGTTTTAATCGACATGAATAATTCTACTTTAGAACCCGTATTAATGGATGAGCTTTAAGTAAATTGTCTTATAAATGATGAAAGCCTAAGTCTCTTAGGCTTCATGAATTTCCAATTTATTTTTATTATGAATACCTTCTAGAAGTGTCGAGAATCTTAGAGTAGTAAACATATACTAAAATCCATAAAATCTACTTTTTTTTCTTTGACTCTCAAAAAAGAAAGTGCTTGTTCCTTGGACCTTTTTTTTTCCCTATTTCTCTATGTAATGTCAAATAAAAAATTATTACCAATATAATTGTAGAGGATTCGAAGAAGGTTTTGATTACCCTTATTTTATCTAAGCAAGGTGGTTTTGTGAAGGGTTTCGAGATCTTGGATGGTATTTTTGTGGTAGCAGAAGCCATTCATTCTATGTGTATTTTAAAGGAAAATATCATGCTCATTAAATTAGATATGTGAAAGGCCTATGACATGGTTATCTAGTCTTTTCTTTTGAATATTTTGTAAGATTTTAAATTTTATTCAAATTGGGTTGAGTGGGTTAGCCTATGACATGGTTATCTAGTTTTTTCTTTTGAATATTTTATAATATTTTAAATTTTATTCAAATTGGGTTGAATGGGTTATGAGCTATGTGACATTGTCATCCTTTTCCATATTAATCAATGGTACTCCCTCATCCATTTTTTAGCTTCCAAGGCCTTAGAATAAGAAATATTCTATTTCCTTATTTGTTTATTTTAATGGTTGAAAGTTCAGAAAGGTTGATAAAGAGATTCTAGCTGAGAGTCCTTATTTAGGGGTGGCCTTAGGTAGAGAATTCTATTTTACAAAATCATCTTTATTTTTTCAATGATACTTTTTTGATGGGGATGGATCAAGTAGAAGATACAATTAATTTTAGAAAGGATTTAGATATTTAATTATATAATTTTGACTAATTAATCTATGTGCAAAAATTTAGCATCTTCTTCTTCAACACGTTGATTCTTATTCTACACAAGATTGTAGATATTTATTTCTTTCCAATTGGTACTCTTCTTGTGGAGTATTTTGGGATTCCTCTTTCAATTGTAAGCCATAGAAGGGATCAATGGAAGAATATTATGAACAAATTCTAGTCCAAGGTTAGCCATTAGACTTTTTGATGGTTATCCTTTTCTAGTCGGTTGAATATTTTAAAGTCTTTATTTCAATCCTTGCACATTTATAGATTCTTAATTTTAGTAGCTCCTAATATTTTTCTCAATGAGTCTGATACTCTTTCCAAGAAGTTCTTATGGGAAATAAACTTGGAAAATCAATAGTCAATTCTTCTAAACTAGGATATAGTATGTAGCTATAAAGAGGTTTGTGGCCTTGGATTGAGGTAGTCTAGGCTCAATATCCAACCTTTATTGTCAAATTATACTCGAGAGGTGGTGCAAATTTTTTGGCTAGGGCTAAAATTATGAATTCTAAGTATTTAGAGGGGGTGCCTATGGCAGATATTTCAAGAATAGATTTAGTACAAAATTGATCCATGATTTGGAATAGTATTAGAAAAGATGGCCTCATTATTAAAATAAGGTTCTTCTAGGTAATAAATAACGAAATTAATTATTTATTCTAGGAGGATTCTTGGGATAATAATCCACCTATTCTATCATCCTCCCATTGGCTTTGGATTCTGAGTGACATTATTTTGGAAGAAATATGGTCCAATGTTTTTGGTTTTAAATATTAGGTTCCTTTGAGAAGATCTATAATTTGTAGATAGCATGAGCCTTGGAGTTGGCTTGATGGAGGTTATCTAGAGGATCTAGATACTTTGGTTGAGAGATCTTGTAGTTCTTTGGATTATTTGAATATCCTTGCACAGGGACATGACTCAAAAGCATTCTACACTCTAGATCTTGGGTAGATCAAAATTTATATATGTAGAGATGATGGGATGTTGAGTTTTCATGTTGGAAGAGAATTTGGAACAAGCCTGGATGATCCAAATGTAATTTATTTCTGTGGATTCTAAGTCAACATAAATGTCTCAATTGGGATAATAGTAAAAAGAAAGGACTCCAAGGGATTTCTATCTATTTTCTTTGTGATAGAAGTAAGGAATTCATTAATCACCTTTTCTTCCAGTGCCCCTTTTTTAAGAAAATATAGAATATTTGCTAGAAGCTCTTTAAAAACCCCTATTCATGCTACCTCCTTGTTTAAATTTTGGAAGTTTGGGTCAGCCTCCTACCTCAACTTCATTTCTTCTAGCAACTTGGGACATTGGTCCCTATTTTATTTTTTGGTACTTGGCTGAAGCATAATTGAAGAATTTTTCAAGGGTTTCAAAGAAGAGTCTTATAAGTATGGTTGAAAATCATAAGAAAAATCAAAGAGAAAATCAAGAAATAATTATTGATGGATGACTCTCTCAATTTTTTAAACCTACAACTTGTCAAATTCTTGGAGATATCCATATATATACCTTCACATATCATATCTAGCATCAAGATTTAGGGTTTTGAGTGAGTAGATCTATAATTTGGAGTCCACCCTTAGTGGTGTTATTAAAATTAATATTGATAGGAACTTCTAGGGATAATTTGGTAATTACAAATATTGGTAGAATTGGTTGGGATAATGAAGGCTCAATCCATTTTATTTTATTTTTTCCTATATGGGTTCACCCCCCAATAATCAAATGGAAGCATGGGAAATTCTAAAGGCTCTAGAAAGAGCTTATGTTAAGGGATGGTTTTTTTTGTGTGAAAAAAATTCTATGATTTTTTTTTCCTTGTTGAATTAAAGGAATGATGTTTTGTAATATTCCTTGGTGGATTATTGTAGTTCCCCTCTTGTTTACATCTTGTTATGTGAGATCGATGTTTTAGCTTCATTGTTTCCTCTTGATTTTTGTGGTGATTATTTTATGGCTCTGAACAATGTTTATGAAACACCACATACTCATTTGTATCATGTTATGTGAGATCAATGTTTTAGCTTCATTATTTCCTTGTGATTTTTGTGGTGATTATTTTACGGCTCTAAATGGTGTGTATGAACCATTGCATGTTCGAGATGAGGTTCCTCAACATGTTGGTTGTTGGAATTTTATATATTTACATGCTTTTTTTATCAACATACTTCACTTTAGTGATCTGCATTATATATATTGTATATTAAATGTGGACGTGATTATCAATGTTCCAGAAATGATTTATAGGATAGATATTTGGATGTTATTTATGCTTTATGTTATTGGACCCTATTGGGTGATCATGACGTGGTTCAACTATATATACATTGAGAAGGTACCTTTGATGTGTGTTGAATGGTTATAGGTACATGGTTATTTCTTCACTTGGTTACATAGGTTTGAGTTATTCCCCAACAATGGTTAATTCAGAGATGTCACATTGGGTCTCCCTATTTATTCCTTGATTTTACTCAAATCAAGTACAATATTTGTCATGTTTGACTTTATGTGAACCTAGATCCAAGTTAGAAGGAGTTATTCCAGAATCCCTATGTTTCATGAATGAGATCGGTGAATGTTTGATTTAATTCATGGTTTAATTTTTCTATAAATGAAAGATTAGAAATTTAAATGATTCTTATGTTTATTATTTAAATACTCCATGTTTCAAGAAAAGGGGAAAAAATGAAAGTAGAAATGAAGTTAAGCTATTTTTTAATTATAGTGTGAAAATTTAGTGGGTTGGGAGTTTCAAGTTATGTTTGACTTAAATATCTTGTTTGAATTATGGATCTTGTAAACTTAAATGAAAATATGCTTCTATGGATTTAAATAGTAAAATTGAAATGATTTATGCTATTTAGAAATTGAGTGATGTGTTTAATTGAATTTTGAGGAAACTAGGAATTAACGAAATTAAAAATAAATTTTATATTATTTAATTTGAAAAGTGAAAAGGGTTAAATAGGAAAAAGGGGTTAATTTTCATTATAATTCAATGTTTTATTTTGGGAAGAAAATTGAGAGAGAAAACCCTCTTTTGGGAGAAAATTATTTTGTTGATTGGGAATGCATTTAGTGGTGGAATTCGATGAGGTTAGATTCCCTGGGTTATGAATTGGTAGGGGATTGTGCTTTCTGTTCCTTGCAAGCTTTTGTTTGGTGTGCATAATGTGTTTTTCATTCTAAAATTTGACTATATGTGAGGCATTTTGTTTATTTATTTTAAATTTGTATATTAGAATAGGATTGGGGGAGTGTGGACACCTCCCAATTCAGTTCATTTTTTAGAATATGAAGCTTTTTAATTATTTTATTTAACTTTTGAAATTTTCTAAAATACAGTTTGTAATGCCCATCTTTTTGGGAAATGTGTGCAATGTGAATTTCATTTGAAAAGTATGTTCTTGGGAATATTTATAGAAAAAGGGTATCTTTATATTTTTGAATTTTGAAAATTAAATTTTGAAGAAATTTGAGTGGTGGATCTGGAAAAAACCTAGTTTTTACCTTGTAAAAATATGAAGAAAATTGGAAAGTTTTTGAATATTTTAAAAATATGGTACTCCATGAAATATGATAATTAATATTGTGGGAAAATATGATTGAATTTCCAAGGGAAATTTTTATTTTTTGCATTGGTTATTGTGCCACACTCATTGGTGAGTGTGAAGATCCTTGGAATAAGATACTAGAGAGGGTTATGTAGTGGATCCAAACATGTTCCTAGCCCAATGTAGCAAGTAGAATTATCATGGATGGGGAGGCATCTAATCAAGTGATAATGAATGAAAAAAAAGTAATTAATTAACTAAGATAATGTATGCCCCTCTCATACCTTGAGTACAAGTACAAACTAAGGATGTGTGGGAAGACATGCTAGCTCAAGGAGCTTGGGTCTTGTAAGATCAATAATTCTCATCCATATGAGAGGAGTACTAGGTTCCATGGGTTTTGATTGGACTAAAATGTGGTTGATATTTGGGGTAAAACTATCCTTGTAATTCTATCTTGAAATGGGTGAATGGATTGAGATTAGTCTTTAGGAATTTCATAAGCTCCTTAGTTTATCCTTCAAGTGTTGTGGAAATCTACCTAAGGGATGAAACTAATGAACTAAGGGTGGATGGATTCATCTAAGAATTGAAAACACACTCTTCAATTTGAGATTCAAAATAACACTTTGAAAGTGAATGAAATCCTTTCTTAAATTATTTCCTACCTACTTCAACCAATCTATCTATTTTCGATTAAACTTGAATAACAAAAACTCAATATATTATGGTATACAAATATTAGCAACAACCTTAAAAATAGTAAAAGAAAGAATTTAGTTACCAAATATGTATTGAAAGAGTGCGGGAGACAAGAAGTTCAATTGCAATAGGAGGTTGGAGTGTGACAAGAACATGGAGTGCAATAGGAAGTTGGAACATAACAGTGAGGAGATAAGAAGAGAATGGAATGCAACAGATAGTTTTACAAAATGAAACACAACATAGTCTGGAATGAGAAATACGGTAATTTACCTACAACCGAAACATGCGTTCCTTGCTCCTCAAACCACAATTACATTCCATAGAGAATTCATTGCAATTCATTTAATACCAAATTAATCACACAGGCTAATATTAAATAGAAATTAAATTGTTCCACAAAATACACAGACACTAAATCTTATGAGATATAAAAGATCTAAATAAAAAAACCATCAAATAATCTCACCAAGCTTCTCGCGAGGGGCCCCTTCCTCTAGTCCATAGGGTGAGAATGGAAAAATTTTTTACGCTACTTCAAACCACGATCAATGCATCCAAGATTCAACAATAATAACATTGAATGAAGTTTTATGAAGATTGTATACATTATATATCAGTTTAACTCAAAACATACATATATATAGGTGTAGATGTTCATCGATCACCATGAAGTAAAACTGATAAAGGAAACATATTTTTTTATGGTTGATGGCCAACAAACTGAATGATTATAGTTTTTGGATTGGCCACAGGCCACAAACCCAAAATAGTTTAAAATAGTAAGTTTGAAATAAGAAATAAAAACAAAAAAAGGTAAACTTCTTTCACATGCAACCCTTGTTTCCCATCTTATTCTACTCAATATTTTTCATTCAAAAGGTCAGTTCCCTTCTCCTCATTTAGTTCTTGTAGAAAAACCATCCAAAATACATTATTCCCTCAACAATTTCAGCTTCCCAAAAGTATTCTCTTCTTTTTGAAAATATATCAAATATTCTTCATTTCCCTAACAATTAATGGCAAGGACTTAGGAGAAGGTTAAAAAGGGAACAAAATAAAGTAAAAAGGATACGAAAATTAAACACATTTGACACCCATCATTTCCCCCCAACTTTACCTATTTTTCATGTCCTTATGCAACCAGGTGAATGAACTTACACTAGTTTACTTGAATTGGCCCTGTTGTCTTCCCTTCAATTTTATCTTTTTGTTGGCTACCTGTTGCACCTAGTAGACGAGTCTTCAATTGCTGAATTTATTTTTGTAAATTTGCAATGATCTGGTAGAGTTGATCAAATGGAATGAATGGATGCGAGCAATCTACCTTTGGAGTTTCATCAGGGACAACAACAAGAGCCTTTAATTCCTCTTGCTCAGTAGCAATTTTATTTTCCTCATAAGATGGAGTAGGGCCTTCATTCATACTTTCAACTTATTCAATAATTTTTTTGACAAAGATTTGTATCATCCTGAATATAGTCCTCTTCCCCCATAATATGTTCATCATCATCCAAAGTTTCCTCATTATGTTTTATTTTTGTTTTAGTAAGAGTGTCCTCATTATACTAGGTTTTTGTCCTGAGAAGAGCATCCTCACCTACTCCATAAGCCATTTCTATACTGGCCTTAAGAGCTTAATTCCTCCATATATCCTCAGAGTTCTCCTCACCTTCACATTTTTGGTCAATACTTTGTGGCTTCTGACTAGGGGAATTATCATCGAGATATTCATTTGTCAATGCAGGGTCCTCTATCTCTATCAAAAGGAAGAGTCTTTGTTTGGGGTCTCTCGGCTTGTTGTATCTTTTAATGTTGATTCTGATGTCTAAGTTCCCTAGCTGCTTTACCAGTTCTTTTACCAGAGGATTTTTGTCCCTATAATTTCTACATCGGTTAGGGAAGGAGTTGCTTCCACTAACTTATCCAACCTACTAGAATTTCTTCTTGTGCTCCACCTAATGGTAGTTGGAGTTTCCACAGCTGGTGAGGCTGAGGTAGTCTTAGGGCTAGGCTTTTTCTCTTTGGTGGTTTTTTCGATAGGTGTTTCTTTTGATTTTATCTTTTTAGAAGATAGGGCTTCTTCTATAACTAGTCTTTTTAGTTTTTTCCTTTTTGAAGACTCCCCAGCTAGGGTTTCTTGTGTAGTAGGGCTTATAGTGTGTTCATGACTCAAAAAATCATCCCATTCTAGTGGAGGTTGTACAAATCGAATACCATGCATAACTATTAGCTTAATTACCCCATGATGGGCAAGGGAATTCACATGACCTTTACAAAACTAATTACACGAATGCTTTAATGAACAATGAAAGTAATATGCAACATGAGATGAATATGATGTGCATGAATGTACTCATATCTACCTTCACAAGTAATATACTACATTAAAAAAATTCTACCTCACTCCATGGAGATGGAAAAGATTTTTGTTTGTGTCCTTGGCCTTGCACATATTTGGAGGATTCTCATTGCAAAAACTACTTACAGTGGAGATTAAGATCTGTAATCCTTGTGCTGGAGTTGGGAAAGAGAAAATATCTTGTCTGGGGAAGACCAATGACTGAATCAGTCTTTTGAACTATGACCACAAACTGCAAACCCCTTAAAGTAGCACTATTTTTTATGAAACCCTACTATGAATTCAATGGCAACATCCTCATTAAAATCACATAATTTCTTGAAGTATGTTGTCCAACCAGCCTGTTTAAAAATATTAGATGCTTTGTCACTAGCAAGGAGTTTCTTCATAGAAAAGGGTTCACACCTAGTATGTTCACCTCCCATGGCATTGAGAATGCGGCAGGAGCTTTGACACTGGTTACAATGGCAAGCAAAATAGTAGGAGATAGTTAATTCAAAAATTATCAATGCTAGGTTATAGGTAACAACTGGTAAATGATTATGATAACCATGTGAGGTAGTAGGCGATGCGAAATTATAATTAGGTAAAATTCAACCAGCTCAAATAATAATGAATGGTTAACCCATACCCCTCAACTTAACGGTGAACCATCCTAGTCATGCCAACAATTATTAGAGAAATAAAAAACATTGAATATGTTTTATTAAAAAAGAGAGAGAATACTCCCTGATATCGATAATCATAAGGCAAATGGTTAGTGATAGGATGGCTGGAGGAACAAAGACGTGTGACTCAATTTGGAGATCACGTCACATAAAATACAAAGAAATTCACACCATGAAGAATGATAATGCAACAATTTGAAAGAAGAGACCTTGAGTAGAAGTGGAGTGGATGTGATGGAAAAGACATCGACAACAACATCAATGCGGAGGAGATGGCAGGCGATGACAAGACTCTAGGACCCACATAGCCGAACCAACCCGTGGGAGAATGTAGAGGTTAGGCACCAAGAAGAAAGAAGTTCCATCCACCCAAAAGGTTCCTGGAACTATAAGAAGCTCTAGTCACACCATAGAATAGGTAGCGATAGGAGATATTGCTAACTAATTGTGTGATGTACTCTGCTTTTGTTTTTTTCTTTTTTTTAATTATTACTATATTGACAATAGAATTTCGGTAACCCAATTTTCAGCCTATCACTACCTAGAGGCATCGACAACCTAATTTCCACCTCTAAGTTATTAAGAAGTTAGCGATCATTGAAGACCAGTTTTCAAATGCTAACTAGCCAACAACTCCTGAAGGTTCTCGCTGTTGGATCTTTTATTTATTTTTTCTCACTCTTTTTTGGAAGGTTTTATCGCTCAATATTTAAGGTCGAAAGGAGCAACAGTAAGTTCCTTCGCCACATCACAAAAGAAGGTCTCCTTTGAAAGGGATCATTTGTAGAGTTTCAGATGGTGCCCATTAACAAGAAGATTCATGTGCTTAGAATCCACAGTACATAGTTGAATGACACCATTATCATACATAGTTTGAATCTCATAGGGACCAAGCAAACGAGTGTGGAATTTCCCTTTGAATTCCAAGAATCGTGAGTCAGAGAGTAATTCCCAATCCCCTTGTTTGGAATGTGTGTGACTGAATGAAGCGGTCATGCTACTGCACCCTCTACCTCTGTACCACTTATGTATGAAAAAGAGCCTCTTGATGCATTTCATCAAGCAAGTGGAGTCGAGAAAGTCTCTGATTTTGTGAATCACTAAGGTTTATTCCAGGCTCAAGGGTAGTGCATAGAGTCTTCACTTTGAATTCAATCAGCAAGACAACCCTCTTTCCATAAATGAGCTCATATGGTATCATCCCTATGGTTGTCTTCTAGGTTGTGCGATAGGCCTAAACTTCTTCAGGAAGTCTTTATGCCCATTCTTTTTTGTGCAATGCCACAATCTTCATAAGAATATTCTCTAGTTCTTAGTTGGTTACTTTCACTTGTCCATTGGCTTGTGGATGATATGGGGAAGACTTTCAATGCCTAATTTCGTATTGTCGTACCAATTCTGAAATCAAGTCAGAGGTGAATTGTGCTCCTTGGTCTATGAAAAATTTGTGAGGCACACTATACCTAGTAAAACTATCATAATACAAGAAGTCAGCAACCTTAGTATCCCTAGCATGCTTTAAGGCTACTACTTATACACATTTAGTGACATAGTCTATACAAATAAAGATACATTCTTTATTCTGAGAAGGAGGATTAATGAGCCCTACAAAATCTAACCCCCACTTTTCAAATGGTTCTATGGATAAATGGGGGTGTAAAGGAATTTCATCATAGTGGGTAGGCCACCCCATACGTTGAAATTTATCACAATGTTTAACATAATGCTTACTATCCTTGTCTAGTGTGGGTCAATAATAACTAGTGGTTAAGATCTTATGGGCGGTCCTGTGGGCAGTGAAATTTTCTCCAAAGGGTTCTATATGGCACGTGCACAAAATTTCAAAGACATCTTCAGGAACACACCGATGCATGATATTATCAAGGCCTCGGTGGAACAACATACCATTAATCCATGTGTAATCACTACTAAGTACCACCATCTTTCGGTGTTCCCTTGGAGAGAAATGAAGTGGGAGCCTACAAGTAACCAAGTAATTTTCCATGTTAGCATACCACACTCTTTGCTGGTATAGAAAAAAGATGTTCGTCTGGAAAGGCATCATCAATTGGGGTTGGTTCATCTTCATTTTACAGTGTAGAGAGAAAATGGGCCACCACATTCTCACCCTAGTTTTTTGAGGATAGTAATATCAAATTCCTGCAAAATAAGTAACCATAGAACTACTCACTTGGTAATGATAGGTTTTTTCATAAAAAATCTAGTGGAAAAATGATTTGTATGTACAAAAATTTTATATCTGATGATATAGTGGAAAATTTTATTTGTTGCATAAACTACAACCAAAAAATCTTTTTTAGTAACAATATAGTTTACCTTTGCAGCAATAAAATTCTTACCAATATAATAAATAGCATAAAAAAGCGTGTCTTCCTTTTGTCCAAGGATGAATCCCATAGAAGTATTTGATGCATCAGTATGTATATGAAATGAAATTTCTCAATTGGGTCCTCATAGCATAGGTGTTGTGATGAGCTTACCTTTGATTTATTTGAAAGCTTACTGCCATTCTACTATCCATAATAAATATGTATCCTTTCCTAGTAATAAAACTAATGGTAAGGAAATCTTGCTAAAATTTTGAGTAAACCTGCCATAATAACCAACATATCCTAGGAAAATACATACATCCTTTGAAAAAGTAGGCATAGGGAAGTCTTGAATAATCTTGATCTTTTTTAGATCTACCTCAATTCCTTTTTTCAGAAATATAATGACCCAACACAATACCTTCAGTCATTAAGATATGGCATTTTTCATGACTTAAGGAAAGAATAGTATCAATACATCTTTTAAATACTTTCTCAAGATTTTCCTTAGCTTCGTCATATGTGTTACCATAAATAGTAAATCCATCCATATACACTTCTATGCAATCATTAACTAAATCAACAAAAGTACTTAGAACAACTCATTGGAAAGTAGTGGGTGCATTACATAGTCCAAAAGGTAAGACATTGTAGGAAAATTTTAGCCAAGGGCATGTGAAAGTAATTTTTTTTTGGTCTTCTAGGGCAATATGAATTTGGTTATACCCACTAAACCCATCAAGAAAGGAGAAGAAATTTTTCCTAGCTAAGGTGTCTAGGACTTGGTTGATGAAAGGAAACTTGGGAAATGATATTTCTTAGTGGCCTTGTTAAGGGCCCTCTACTCGAAACATCTTCACCACTTTCCATTATTTTTAGGAACTACTACAAGTGGGGATACCCATTGGCTATCTAATATAGGGTAGATAAATCCTACATTGAGCAACTTTTGAAGTTCTTCCTTAACTATTTATCATAAAATTGGGTTTAACCTTCTCTAGGGTTGTCATACAGGTCTACTCCCTTCCTCCATATAGATATGGTGTGTACAAGTAGTGGGATGAATATGCCTCATATATTTATAATCTCAAGAAAAGGCTTCTTTATGGGTAGAAAATATCTCAATGGCTTCTTTCAATTGACAAAAATCTACTCTAGGATTGATGTTAAGCATTTTACCATGTAAGATTTCAGTAGCTTGGGATTTTACAGGGGTATCTATGGAAATTAGTTGTGAATTAGATGAAGATGGGTTGGGCGGGTGCATAGAAATGGGTAGCCATTTCGTGACCACATTCAATTTCTTTTTTGAAAATTCATAACATGAGCACATTATAACGCGCTCGTGTTATGGATCGATGTGCCAAGCCTGAGGCTAGGAAACAACAAGCCAGTAACATGAGCGCATTATAACACACTCACCTTATTTCTTGTTAAAAGAAAAAAAAAAGTGAAATGCTATCATTTTCATATCGACTATTTTTTCTTCTCCCCACGACCAAAACCCCCATTTTTTGTGTTCGCATTCCAAGAGGAGCCATTCAACAAAATTCTTCACCAAAAATTGCTATTTCTTTGCAACGATGGTGACATGATGACGAGAAGGTGTGAGAGGTAAGGATTGTTTTCTTTTTGTATTGAATTACTTAGTTTTAGGTTGAATTTAATATATATTTGTTTGAATTTTTAGGAGATGCAAATCAAATTGCAAACCCTCAAGATCCTCAATAGGAAGAGCAACCAAATCCTCAAGAAAAAAATCCTCAAGATCAAAATCAACCACAACAAAAACCTCCTCCACCAATCGCTCAAACCCCTCCTAGCACTCAACAAAATTCAATGAGTGAAATTGAGAACAACAAAAAGAAAATTGAGGATTTAATCAGTAGGTTGAGTGATCCAAATGGTTCAACTGCAAAAAGAATGACCCTAGAAAATTCATTGAAAGATATGCTAACAAATGTAGATTCAATTAGCAAACAAATAATTGGATGGCAAGATAGGAGGTAGGTGGCTAGGGATTATTATGTAGATAAACTATCATATAAAGATGTAAAGGATTTAAAAATTGCAGAAGGTGATTTGTGCTCACTATTCACTGACCCATGCACAAATCAAAATCTTACCCTCAATGCAAAGAGGTTTCCTATTCATTGGTGCCACCACCAAAATATTAGGGACCAATTTTATGATAGGTGGTACATGGTCTTCGATTACACACCATGCAACAATTGTGAAGTCCAACAATATTTCCTTAGGAAACTATACAATGAGTTCATATTGAACAAAATCCCAAATTATTTTGATATGGGGTGTTTTCAGGGGAGAGGTGGGGGGTCAGCTCAAGATAGACCCGGTGCACAACCGGATCCTACGCAACAAGGTAGATGAGCTCTTGCTAGCCACCTTGTGAGCACGTTGTTATACCTTCTATTATGAAGGAAAGTGTTGACATAGAGACATTATAGGCAATCAACACTTTGACCCAGATTGTCATCCATCATACTATCCCTATTCTACAACACCATCTAGGGGAGTCTTCGATTGGTGGCCTTCAAACCCATGTGTGAAAATATTGTGGGGTGACTCATTCATATGACCCCACCGACACTCAGGAGGCTACTACACAAGATATTTTTGCAACTATGGAGATGGATAGGGCATCTGACATATTGCATGAGGCATATAGCATTGATAGTCAGGTAAACGTTAGCATGTTCATTGAATTTAATTTATTAAATTTTGATTTTGAAATGCAAGATTAACTAAAAATGTTTTATGATTTTAATTAAATTACAGGCTCATAGTGTTGAGACTGGATACACTGGCCCCCTACCTACTTACTTTTGTAGTACACATATCGCTGAGGTATGTAACTAGTAAACAATTATAAATTTATTACATGTTAATAGTATTGTTTTACGAATGGTATTTTAATATGCTATTTTGGATGTTGAATAGAATAATATTTGAGGTTTTGAGGGAACACTTCCCAGTGGTAGTGGATTTAATTAAACCTACATGGAGGTAATAGAATAAATAGTTTAACTAATAAATTTTACTTAATAGATTTGTGTAGTTTATATGCACATCGTTGAATACATTGAATAATTTGTTGTTTTATTTTCAGATGTTGCAAGATGAAACACCTCTGAATATGACAAGGGCAATGGAGATTGGTGTTTCATCTACTCTACAATCTTTGATGTCTCTGATAGGGGAGGTATGAGGCAAATTAGTAAATTTCAATTTGCATTCGTTGTTATAGATGTTAGTTACTGAAAAATCAAACCATTATTGATTCATGTAGTTTAATTTCTATTTGTATGGTTTATACAGGGCTTGAGCATGTCTGAGCATGGGTGTGATGATATTTCCCTCATGGAGAGAGATCATGAGATGGCAATAAGTGATTATTTTTTCAAATATATCATTTTTTATAATGTAATTTCTATATATTCATGTCTTTACTTCTTATTGTAACAGTTAAAACTTCACCATGAACTAAACCCTAGGAGGAGTAGTAGGAGCACTCCTCAAGCACAAAAAAAATGAGTGACAGACCTATCGCCATCTAATTGAAAAGGAAAGGGAAATAATTTATTTCTAGAGCATGGAGAGCAATGACTTTTGATTCCGGAGCCCTTTGTTGTATGCCTACATGCCAGTTTTGTACATATTTTTTATTGGACATATTTGACATTGTATGCCTATATGGAATTATCGTAAGCCTATATGGCTATTTTTTACATATATTTCATACTTATATCGAGATATATTGATGTAGTCCTACATGGCTATTTGGTTAATACAGATATCTTTTATCAATGGTGTCCATATTTGTATTCTAAATTGATTTAATAGATATGAATTACGTGTATTCAAGTATATACTTTACAACTTACGTGTGTTCCAATGTATACTTTCTGGATTATGTGTTTTCATGCATATACCTTGTATTTGTGCATATACTTTGTATTAATTTGTCTATACTATGTATTTGTGTGTATAATTCTTGAGGCTTACGTGTTTTTGAGTACTTGTGCTTCCCTTATTCACATGTACATGGTTGGCTTATTCATGTGTATAATTATTAATTGGCTAGCCCTAGCATTGATCATTGTTGTCCTTCATGGTTTGTCATGAATATTAATTGATTGATACTAAACCAATTTATATAAAAAAAAAAACATATTTTCAATTAGTATTCCATGAAATGATTCATAAAAAGATTCCAATATGTTCTTTATATGTCACCATATAAACACGCTGAAATATTTATATGTCAAATTTTTGTAATATTATTTCTTGTATACGAAATGGACTCAGGAGAAAGAAAGTTATAATTTATAATACAAATAAGAAATGGACTCAACGCTGTCCTAGACCCCCAAATAGGTCTATTTAACAAAGAAAAACACTCTCAATCACTCTTTCAATTGCAAAGCACCATTGGTGATGCATAGTGGCTCAACCAAGTTGTGATTTGACACAACTTCTCTCAAATATGCCCACTAAGACTCCAACATTCACTTGACTAAACAAGGTAACTCAAATACCCAACCATGGAATCTATCAAACCAAACATGACCAAAACTTGGAGTAGACTTGGAAACCTCCCAACATGACCAACCCAACTCAATATAACTCACCTTATGCTTGGGAACCACCTCTGACCTATTGCTTCCAAACTAGGCCTCCTATTCCTTGCAACCTAACCAACTAGGAAAACCAACACAAGAACCACTCAAAAGGTATTAACTAGACTAAGGAAGCTGGTTCTAGGAATATTATACCAATTCTCACAAGTCCTCAAAGGCCCATGTCTTGACAAAAAAATACAAATCCATGATAGACCAAAACAAAATGCTACAAGGTAGGCCTAATTAGGCTACTCCGCACAAGGAATCAAGTACCTTGGCTCACCCCAACACCCCTCAGCCACAAATAGGTTCTTACAAAATTTTCCAACACACATCAAATGCTCCCAAGAACCCTTGTCACAAAACACTTATGAAAACAATCAAAAATCAGATTTTACACAAAATCAGGCCTATCACATAGAGATGTCAGGCCTAGAATGCCAAATATCTCTCTCCAACCTTCAATCCATTATATGCAACCAAAATGGAATCAAAATATATATGGTACTCTTCCATTCCACCCAGATCTAGCCTTAGCACATGGTGGAGATGGAAGATATGAGGGAATTTCATTCAAAACCTTAGTTTTTGAGGGTTTCAAACCACTTGCAGAAAAGTGATAAGAACTCTCCTATTCATTTATGGTTTTGAAAAAAACCACCACAAAAATAAATTCAACTTAACCCTCTTTCAATCCATGTTAGCCTTGGGACCGTATAGGAAATCTACAGGTTGTACCAAGTATGGGATCAACAAGTTTCTATCAAAAATCAAAAAAATAGAGAACAATGTGAATAATTCTTATTAGATCTTCTCCAAAAGTTCAAAAACAACCTCCATTCGAGCCTCTCAAGGATTTACATAGTTTTTTACACCCTTCTCTAACTAATCGATGCCGTCAACTAACTAAAAACCAACTTTCAAAATAAGTAACCGTTGTGTTTCAAATTTGTTGCTTTAAGCAGCTTACAAATTTGCAAGTTTAGACTCCTCCAACACAATGAATACAAATAATGACCTCTAAACCCACAAAAATGGCTTAGAAATAGCCTTATTACATCAAAAAAACTCCATTCTTGCACAGTCATATACAAATTCACAAATTTGCCTTCAAAGGCTACAAAGATAACTTTTAGTGCAAGATTGAAATTTTCACATTTTTTATCACTAGACCCAAAACTCACCCTAAAACATACCTAATGGTCTTAATTGACCTTATTCAAGAGAAAGCATGTTGAAAATACCCACAACAACCTATTGACCAACCTATTCACCATCATATAATCAAATATTGAGGGTGAGGTGTAGGTGCTCTTGCACTAATTGGGTAGCATTGATCATACACTTTTTGTGTGGAATACTTAGACTTCTCAACCATCATTTGTATGCTTCTCTTTTCCATTGTTTTGCATGTTATCATAAGGGATCAAGCCAGTTGAATGCAACTCAGATCCATTCTGTTTGTTTGGGTGCGAAAGAGGACCATGCCTAGTATAAACCTACCTATCAGGATGTGTTGGAGTAGTTACTTTGGTCACACGAATTGCAAAATGAAAGTTGTACCACTTTGTAACTTTACACTGCTTCAATTTGACACTTTTTCCATCAAGTGAAAATTGGACACCATAGGAAAATGACTCTAAGATAACAAAAATTGAGAGAGGTTACTATAGAGGGGCCCAACATGATCTCATGTGCTCAGATGGAGAGGTCGTAAGTGTCACGTTTTCTAAGTAATAGCCTATCAAATTTTACTTCCCTTTTGTACTTTGGATCCTTAAGGGATCGATCCGGTTGAACGTAGCTTGGAGTGATTCAGTGTGTTTGGGTGCGAAACAAGACCATTCCTAGCATAAAAATACCTATTCAGACACGTTAAAACAATCCATTTGGTCACACGAGTTGTAGAATGAAAGTTGTACTACTTTGCAACTTTGCACTACTTGCATTTGACACTTTTTCCATCAAGTGAAAATCCATCACCATGGGAAAACCACTCTGAGATAGCCAAAACCAAGAGGCTTTTGTAGAGGGTCCCAACGTGATCCTATAGGATTAGTCGAGAATTTTCTATGTGTCACGATATCCGAGTAATAATATGTTGAAGTTTGCAGCCATTTTGCACTTTGGACCCTTAAGGGTTCGATCTAGTGGAATATAGCTCAGATCGATTCCACATGTTTTAGTGTGAAAAATGACCATTCCTAGTGTAAACATACCTATTTGGATGTGTTGGAACAGTCCGCTTGGTCACACGAGTTGCAGAGCGAAAGTTGCACCACTTTGCAATTTTGCACAACTTGAATTTGACACTTTTTCCATCAAGTGAAAATCCGTTGCCACGGGAAAACCACTCCGAGATAGCCGAAAATGAGATAATTTTTGTAGAGGGAACCAACATGATCCTATAGGATTAGACGAGAAGTTTCTAAGTGTCATGGTATCTAAGTAATAGCACGCTGAAGTTTGCAGCCATTTTGCAATTTGGACCCTTAAGGGATCGATTCAGTGGAATGTAGCTCAGAGCGATTCTATGTGTTTTGGTGCAAAAGAGGACCATGCCTAGCATAAAAATACCTATTCAAACATGTTGGAATAGTCCACTTGGTCACACAAGCTGCATAGAAAAAGTTGCACCACTTTGCAACTTTGCACAACTTGAATTTGACACTTTTTCCATCAAGTGAAAATCCACTGCCACGAGAAAACCACTTCAAGATAGCCAAAACCGAGAGAGGATTTTGTAGAGGGGCCAAAAAAAATCTTGTAGGATCAAATGTGAAGTTTCTAAGAATCATGTTATCCAATTAATAGCATGTTGAAGTTTGCATCCATTTTGCACTTTGGACCCTTAAAGAATTGATCCAGTGGAACGTACCTTAGAGCGATTCTGCATGTTTGGGTGTGAAAGAGGACCATGCATAGCATAAAAATACCTATTCAAATGTACTAAAACAATCTGCTTGGTCACACGAGTTGTATAACAAAAATTTCACCACTTTGCAACTTTGCACTGCTTGCATTTGACGCTTTTTCCATCAAGTGAAAATCAACCGCCATGGGAAAACCACTCCAAGATAGCCATAACCGATAGAGGTTTTTGTAGAGGGACCCAACATGATCATGTAATATTAGATGAGAAGTTTCTCAGTGTCAAGGTATCTGAGTAATAGTATGTTGAAGTTTGTAGCCATTTTGCACTTTGGACCCTTAAGGGATCAATCCAATTGAACGTACTTCAAAATGATTCTGTGTGTTTTGATGCAAAAGAGAACCATTCCTAGCATAAAAATACCTATTCAAACATTTTGGAATAGTCCTCTTGGTCACACGAGTTGTAGAGCGAAAGTTGCACCACTTTAAATTTTTGCACAACTTGAATTTGACACTTGTTCCATCAAGTGAAAATCTGTCGCCATGAGAAAACCACTCCAAGATAACCAAAATTGAGAGAGGTTTTTGTAGAGGGTCCCAATGTAATCCTGTAGGATCAAAAAATAATTTTCTAAGCATCATGGTATATGAGTAACAATATGCTTAAGTTTTCATCCATTTAGCACTTTAGACACTTAAGGGATCGATCTGGTTGAATGTAGCTCAGAGCGATTCCGTGTGTTTGGATGCAAAAGAGGACCATGCCTAGAGTAAACATACCTATATAGATGCATTGGAGTAGTCTACTTGGTCATACGAGTTGCAGAATGAAATTTGCACCACTTTGTAACTTTGCACTGCTTGCATTTGACGCTTTTTCCATAAGTGAAAATCCGTCGCCGCGGGAAAACCACTTTGAGATAGCCAAAACTGAGAAATTTTTTTGTAGAGGGGCCCAACATGATCCTGTAGGATTAGTTGAGAAGTTTCTAAGTGAAAGCTAATAATTGTTATGGGGTTTGTGTTGCTGCTTGTGTAGATTTTGATGGAAAAGGGCATGAAAAATGAGGTTTCACTCTAGGGTTTGATAAAATATTGCATGTAGAGGTTGGGTGTTTGTCTTTTGAGTTTTTTCAGGTGATTTTAATAAGGTATGAGGTGGTGGCATTTTATGGTAAGGTGTGGAACCATTCCTTTCAATAAACCCTCTCTATACTAGCATAAAATAAGGGTTTTGGTTTGGCATGGTGGAGTGAGTTTCTCCTGAGATAAATTGCAGATCTAAGGGTTTGGATACATGATAGTTGTTGCCCCAACAAGTTCTGGGGGTTTTTGAGTGTTTAAAGGTATGTTATTTTGTAAATTAGGCCTAGTTAGCCTAATGAGGACAGTGAAAAAAGTCATTTTTTATGCACATATTCCAAGACAATCACTATTGGTTTTGAAGTATGTGTTGTAACTTAATAATAACTATCTAGATCAACCATTTTTTTGTGAAGTCATTTGAGAATTTTTCCTCAAAACACCACTTGCAGCAACTCCACCTATGTTTCTTGAATTCCCTTGCATAGATAAATACACACACCTAAAACATCCTAAGAATAACTTACTCCACTGATCTAAACTCACAAAATCACTAAAATAGGGACTTTATTGATTGTAAATATTCAAGATTGCAAAATATCTTTATTTTTCTCAATCTTACATGCTTTATATCACTTCTCTAATCACCTAATGACCTCTTTGAGACTTTGAACACTTTACATATGACATTCACATGACCTTTTTAACATTGTTTACATTTCAAAATTCAAATTATATAAATTTTCCTATTGAAGGCATTTAGAGAACAAGGTGCTGCTGCACCAAACATGAAATCCAAAATCATAGTATTTGAGTAAATCTCATTACAATGCCTTAGGTACTTCACTTCATAGATCTTTTACAATTTCAACCATACATTTGAGATTCTCTTTAAATGTCTCCATCATACGTGCTCATTATGAGGTTAACTTCATTTGAGTAACTTGAGATTCCCTCGGTAAGCTTGACACGCTCTTTTATAATGGCTTGAAATCATAATTGAGATTTTTCAAGATCATCAAAATAAGGATGTTGCATTGCTTTTTTGAATGAGATTCTCTTTGATGGCTCATAAATCAGCATTTTCTACAATGAGAGATCAATCAATTTTAGTAGTTTACTTACAACTACGCAAAGTAAAAGAGAAAAAGAAAGAGCATCCAAAATGGAAATGAAATGAAAATAGATGGAAGGAATTTACAAATAGGCATGTGGGTCTCATAACTTAGTCAATCCTATTCATACATCTTCACTAGGAGTTCCAAGATACCTATTGCACACAACACCTCTCATGAATAGAGTAAGTTCAAATTTGAGATTCTCTTATAATGTCTACATCATAGTTGCTCATGATAAGGTTAAATTAAAATTAATAACTTGAAATTCCCTCACCAAGATTTGAAAACACTTTTCTAATGGCTTAAAATCATGATTGAGATTTGTCAAGATCATCAAAATAAGGATGTTACATTTCTTTTCTAGGACATTATCTTGGATGGCTCATATATCTGCATATCTTGCAAGGGGACCCCAATCACTGTTTAGTAGGTTACTTAAAAATAGGAAAAGTAAAATAAGATGATAGAATTGGCGTCAAAAAAATTAATGTGCATACAAGTATAAATTAATAAGAACCAATCTGGATATACTTACAAATTAATCCAACGAACCATCCGGGTCTTCTCTACTCTTTATTGTGTCAAGTATTGCCTCATGGTTAGATTCATAGACCTTACAAAAGGTCTTGTTCAAAGGTCTACCCCCATATTTGGTCAAATGAACATTGGATGCCACAACAAGGTTCGAGTAATGAATAATCTTACAATGTGTTTCAAAGTCTTGAAAAAGCCAATGTTTAACAATCAAATGTGGGTACCTTCTAAGCCATGTTCCGGTAACCGCAATTGAGCTTGTAGGATATTCAATGTTTTCTCCATCTATAACTGGGGCCTCCAATTTATTTTTCACCTCAACACAATGAAAAAAGTAATAGTTTGCTCCCTCTTCATTTTCTTCATTTGCAATAACTACATAAACATTCCCTGCATTGATATGTGCAACAAATATCTTGAAATTAGTCAACATTACGAATACACTAAAAAGTAAGATAACGATATGGAATTTCAACAGCTAAGCAAGTAGATATATCACCTAGTTGAACTAGATTTGATACATGGTCAAAGCTGACCGATGATTCCATCTGTGTCAGTTCCTATTCCGTTAGCGGGTCGTACATGTGAAGTGGGCTAAGATAACTTTTCAACCCACTCCCCTGACTCACAATCATTCTAGGCTTCTATTATACATGAATAAAAAAAGCATGCCATCTTTCGTGTATCGATACTACATGAACCTGCATTTGAGCTAAGGAAAGAGTGTACGTCACTTGATCTTGTTAGTGTACAATAGTCCTCATATGGTGCAATGTTAGTATCACCCACCAACCAAGAAAATCTATGAACTGAAGATGTACCTTCATTACCTAGACCCATCAAAGCATTACACCACTCAATGATTGATTTTGCATCTGTCAACTTTGCACTATCTGTATACTTTAACTCTTCTCGTGCTAATGCTCTTTTAATGCATGCTCCTACACCATCATGCTCCCCCTTTCCATGCCTGGCATCACAAAATTTCCACATATGTTGAACACCTATAATGAAATGCATCTTGCACAACCAGTAGAACATGCATGAGTTCTTGAACTGTGTTGCATAGTTATCCGACCATATTATTTTCCAGTCGTATGCTATGCCCCTCTGAGCCAAACTACTATAGAACATCTGGAATCAACCTTGCACAAACTCTAGAGAATGTGTGCGATCATCACTAATGTAAAAGTGGTACTCCCTCAATACCTTCCTTTGGTCATTTGTACTATCAAATGCATGAATAGATTCTATGTGCAGAAATATCGAAACTTGTGTGAAGTTGTATTATTGTGACTATACCTCGTGTTGTCATTGTAGAGTGTAGTTCTTTGAAAATTCAACCATTGATACTATGTTTCCAACTAGAAAGGTGTCCTTGCATAGCTTGAATTGAGTGTCCAACCATCGGTCTATATGGGTATGTATTGCATACTCAGATAGTATGTTATCACAAAACATGGAGATAAACTGGTACGCTAGAATCTTCTCAATAACCAAATCACACCTTTTTTCTTGAGACCCATCTTTTGTAGCATATACAACTATTTTATACTTCCCAAACTCTACTATTTTATGTCCCACCTCATCTGTGCTTTCCATATGTTGACATATTGGCATACATTGGAAGCCACCGCAATGCTCGCATGAACCATCTAAGCATGTTGTCATGTAGAATATTTGGCCATCCTCTATTTCACATAATTTTTTTGATAAGAATGCTCTTGAAGATTTTGGTGGGGCTTCTATGCCACAATCTTGTGAAACATCATTAGTATGCAAATCTAAACATATAGAATGATAAGCATCATAATGGTTAGAGAATTCAATATGTAGTCTACAACAACAAGTAGTGTGTGTGTGATTTATCTTGACATAAAAAAGGTTTAAGCATTTCAAAAAATATTTAATAAATAATAATTTGAGGATAATCATTTTCAAATTTATGAAAAAATTGGGTTTGAGTCATATCCAAAAAATTCTTTGGATATGGCTCACGATTTTGACAACTAATTCTCCATCTTACCACATCCCTTTGATTCAAAGATGGCCTTGTGTTATTCTTCCAATACTCTTCAATTAGTGTTCTCAAGGCTTTGAAAAATTCTTTATCTTTTCATGAAATTCTCCTTGAGAATGCTCATAATTCATTTGAATCAGTGCCCTCAATTCTTTGTCACCTGCGAATGGCTCTTGATAATTTTTTTCTACTAATTCTCGTTGGTTCACTCATCTTTCTAATGAGATGATCTCTCTTTGTTTGAAAACTTACCAAAGTCTATGTAATGAAACTTCAGGTGAAATTACTATCCTTTGAGTGTGAGGTCTTACCCACACTCTCATAAGAATCCATTCTATTCTTCACAATAGTTTCTTCACTCGATGCATTTGATGTTCTCAACCCAAGAGTCTTCATGATGTTCCTAAAATTGTCTTGTAGGCTTCACAAACCAATTTTATGGATTTTTCTCACAAACCTCCCAAAACACCTGTCAAACAAATGATTGATATCGATATCCATTTTAGTGGTATGAGACATATACAAAATCAACACATTACTCTTTTAAGACACTTTCCTCAAAATGACAAATTTCACTGTTTTAGGGCCCAAATTAACCAATTTTACAAAGGGAACCCCTCAAGAACCCACCACTAGGCCTCCATGACTGAAACAATTCTTGTCTTAGGTTTCAAATCTAACAATTATCAAGGTTTGAGGACCCTAAGTACTCATTCCATCAAAAAGTTTCAAAACCCTCTCTAGAACCTACAAAACAAGGGTTTTTAGGCCTCCTTACTGAAAGTCTACCTTCCACAACTTCCCAATTAAAACAAACTTCCTATACACCTCTGTATAGGTCCCCCCAAGCTTAAGGAACCCTCATATTCCATTTGTAAATTCTGCATCCCTCTTTCTTAGGTCCGCACCATTATTTTCAATGAGAAAATAGGGTATTTCCCCTAAAACCAGCATCATTCATGAGTAAAATTTAAACATGTTCTTCTATAATCCTAAGAACATCATAATTAAATCCTACATGGTCACCCCACCAAGTAATAGAGAGTAAAATAGGTGGGATGCTATCTAATACATTAAATTACCCTCAAACCCTTGACTGTCCAAGAACTTAGTTTCTAGAAATTTATGAATTCCAAGCACAAATTTCAATGAAAACCTCTTCAAAGGGAGCCAAATGAAATTAGTAACATTACTTTATGGAATAATGGCAATTTCACACCAAGACCTTCATTTGTATTAAAAATTGCTAACATTGAAAACCTTTGCTAAATAGGCAACATTATGTAGCTTTGTTGTCCAAGACACCTAAGACCACTCAAACACCTTTATTTCATCCCTAATACAACTTCTAGACTCTTGTCTTGTACTTCCATTTACAATTTGAATAATTTTCTTTCAAAAATTATATGGAAAAATTGACAATTTTCTGAAACAAGAGTGCATACTTGCACATTTGATCACCAAACTCACAAAATCCCTAAATACATGAAAGATTGGTCTATTGAGACCTTATTTTCAATAAAATCTATAAAAAAGAATATAAAAACTCTTGAACTCACCCAAAGAACTTAGAAAAAAATGTCACCAAAGTAGATTTTGAAACTTGGTTGTAGGTGCCCCTGCACCATGGGTTAGGAATACTACTAGGGGAAGCATGTTGAAAGGATGGATTTTGGTGAGATATTTGGAATGTGTATTTGGTTTATTTCAATCAATAAAATTCTGATTATAGTGTCTTGGATGTTTTGTTAAAGGTTGGTAGTTACCTTCCATGATTTGTTGTTATTTTTCCATGTAAGTTGCAACATTGAGTTCTTCAATTAGTGAATCATGAACGAAATGAATGGTTCTAAGTTTCTAATCAGGTTTATGCTATGTTAAAATCAATTTTATGATGGTAAATCTATTTTTGAGTCTGAAAAAGAGTTGAAGCCAAGTTCTAATGTTTTGTGGAAATATGAAATCAAGTGAAATTGAAGGATTTTGATGAAAATATGTTTGCATTTGTTGGTTGATCTTCTTCAATTTAAGTTAGGGTTAGAAGTACCCTTGATGATTTGTGAATCCTGGTAGATTCTTTACACTAGGTTTAAAATGGTAATTGGAAAGTGTATACAATTGTGTAATTTAAAATGTGCATTGACAACCTAAGGTTATAATGATAAACAAACAATGATCAACATGGAATATGCAAACTAACAAAAATGAAAGAAATCCATAATAGAATGAAAGAAAATGTGTAAAGACTTCACATACCTAAAAAACCAGACTTTCAAATGGAGGAGTTCAAGCCAATTATGTAGCCTTAGCTTCTTCTTTCTTCAAATTTCACAATAATTTGACTTTTTCAAAAGCTTGTTCCCCTCCAAACTTCAATTGTATATTAGTTTTCAATGGAATTCAAACTTGAATATGTCTTTCAACATGGAAAATCTTCTATTTCATGCAAAGGTGGTAGAAATATCATGGAAAAGGTGGTGGAATGTGAATAACATGCTTGCACACTTCACAACATCATCAAAAAGCTACTTTTTGTCAAAGCATGTGCAAAACTAGGAGAATATGCACAATGTGGGCCTTGAAATCACAGGTATATTGAGTTTTTTTACCATTTTTAGTGGAAGATAAAATGCGCTCGCGTTGTTTCTTGCTAAAATGACAACATCTCTACTTTAAAAAACACTCACGTTATATGAAATATGGTTTTTGAAATAGATTTCTTTCCCCCCTCTTTCTCTATACCCTATATCCTAATTGTATATCTCTCCCCTGTACCCTTATAGTAGAGGAGATACAGGTGAGTATGTGTGTGTGTGTATGGGAGAGAGAGATAGAGAGGTATACAAAGAGGAAAAATATATAGTAGAGAGGGAGGTAGGGTTAAGGGTATAATTGTTTTAGGGTTTAAGGGGTCAGGATTAAAGGTAGAGGGGGTATGGTTGAAATAAAGAGAGTGGGAGAGAAGGAGAAGGAGAGAGAGAGAGAGAGAGAGAGAGAGAGAGAGAGAGAGAGAGAGAGAGAGATGAGGGAGAGGGAAAGAGGGAGAATGAGATAATGGGAGAGATGGAGATAGAGAGGGACGGAGAGACAGACTGGGAGAGAGATATAGGGTAGAGGGTTAAGAGCTAAGGGTTTAAATGGTAAAGGGTTTAAGGGTTAAAGGTTTAAAGGGTTAGGGTTAAGGATAGAGGGAGAGAGATAAGAGTGACAGAGAGTGGAAGAGAGGGAGAGAGAGGGAGAGGGAGAGAGGGGGAGGTAGAGGGAGGGGGAGAGAGAGGGGGAGAAAGAGATATTAGGAGAGAGAGAGATGGAGAATGAGAGGGATGGAGAGAGGGGGAGAGTGGGAGAAAGAGAGAGTGGGAGAAAGTGGGAGAGTGGGAGAGAGGGAGAGTGGGAGAGAGATATAGAGTAGAGGGTTAAGAGCTTAAGGGTAGACCCTCTTAATCCCTCAACCCTCAACCCTCAACCATTAAACCCTAATCCCTTAACCCTCAACCCTTAAAACCCTAATCCCCCAACCCTTAAAACCACTTAACTAACTCTCTACCCTAATCCCTCAACCCTCTTGAACCTTAATCCATCAATTCTTAAAACCCTAAACAGTAAACCCTAAAAAATAAACCCTTAAACCCTCAATTCTTAATCCCTCGACCCTTAACCCCTATACCCTCTTAATCCCTCAACCCTCAAATCTTAAATCGTAATCCCTCAACCCCTATACCCTCTTAATCCCTCAACCCTCAACCCTTAAACCCTAATCCCTCAACCCCTATACCCTCTTAATCTCTCAGCCCTTAAACCCTCAACCCTTAAACCCCAATCAATCAACCCCTATACCCTCTTAATCCCTCAACCCTCAAGCCTTAAAACCTAACCCTTAAACCCTCTACCCTCTACCCTCAATCCTCTACCCTCTATCCTCAACCCTAATCCCCCAACCCTTAAACCCACATAGTAAACTCTCTACCCTAATCCCTCAACCCTCTTGACACTTAATCCCTCAATTATTAAACCCCTAAACACTCAACCCTAAACCCTCAACCCTCAACCCTTAAACCCTAAACTCTTAAACCCTCTACCCTCTACCCAATACCCTCTACCCTCAACCCTAATCCCTCAACCCTTACACCCTTAAATCCAAGAAAACTCTCTACCCTAATCCCTAAACCCTCATACTTTAATCCCACAACCCCTATACCCTCTACCCTAAACATTGGACCCTCAACCCCAATCCCTCAACCCTATACCCTATACCCTCAACCCTCCACCCTCAACCTTAAACCCACAATCCTCAACCCTCAACCCTCAACCCTCAACCCTTAAACCCTAAACCCTTAAATCATCTACCCTCTACCCTATACATTAAACCCTCAACCCTCAATTCTCAACCCTAAACCCTTAATCCCTCAACCCTCAATCTTGAAAACCTAAACCCTCTACCCTTTACATTGGACCTTGAGCCTAATCCTTCAAGCATATACCCTCAAAAATAAACCCTAAACCCTTTACCCTAAACTAGGTAAACCCTTAACCCTAAACCCTTCAACCCTAAACCCTTAAACCTTCTACCCTATACCCAATACCCAATACCCTCTACCATTGACTCTATTTCCTCAACCATCAACCCTCAAACCCTAATACCCTCAAAACCATCAAACGTATAGGTCCTCCACTCTAATCCCTTAACCCTATACCCTCAAACCCTATTACTTTCTCTCTATGTATACATCTCACCTCTCCCTCCCTCCCTCCCTCCCTCCTACCCTCTCTAATTGTCTCTATCTACCCCTCCCTCTTTCTACGTACCTCTCATTCAATCAATCCCTACCATCCTCTCTCTCTCCCTCTATCCATATCTCTCTATGTCCCTCCCACTCTCTCCCACTCTCTCCCACTCCCTCTCTCTCCCCCTCTCTCTCTCATGTCTCTCCCTCCCGCCCCCTCTCTCTCTTAGATCTCTCCCTCTGGAAACCTACCTAGATAGCTCTCTCTTTGTCTCTCTCCCCTCTCTCTATCTATCCCTCTCACCCTACCTAGATAAGTCCCTCTCACTCCACCCCCCTCTTTCTCTACCTCTATCAGGTCACTCCCTCCCACACCCTCTCCCTCTCTCATGTCTTTCACTCACACTCCCTCTCTCTCCCACTCCCTCTCACTACCTATCTCTCAATTCTCTCCCTCTCACCCCCTCACACTCTCAAGTCTCTCCCTTTGGCACCCTACCTACATAACTCTCTCTTTCTCTCTATCTCTCTATCTCCCCCCTCTCTCTCTCCCTCTCTCTCTCTCAATTCTCTCTCTTCCACCACCCCTCTCTCTCTCTCTCCCTCCCTCTATCCCTCCCACCCTACCTAGCTAATTCCCTCTCACTCCAACCCCTTATCTACCACTCCATCTCTCTTAAACTCTCACTTCCATGCCCTCTCCCTCTCTCCAAACTCTCTCTCTATCTAAATTCTCACTCCCTCTAAATACATATGTAAATACATACATACTTACATAAATAAAAGCATAATACATATGTACATACAATCCTACATCCATACAATCATACACACATACATGTGTAGATAAAATCTTACATACATATAGGCATACATATAATATACATGCATTGATACATACAGGCATACATACATACATACAAGCATGCATACATGCATAGATACATGACATACAAGCATACATGTACATACAAACATACAAATATATCATCATACATTCAATAGAATAACATTTAACATAAAGGACATAAGGTGAGCTTGTTATAATGCACTCACATTATGTCTTAGTTGACATGTTTCTTGAAGAAGCAAAAAACCATGTCAAAATTGAGATATAATGCGAGTGTGTTATAGCGTGCTCACATTATATCTTGCTTTGAGAGTCTTTGAGCCTTAGGATTGGTATTTTCCTTGGAATACCAACCCAAAGGCTTGGAGGGCATTCCTAACGACCAGAGACATGTTCTTACAAAATCTACCATATTTCACATAATCGAGTTTGTGCTCACCGTCAGGATTGTATGTGGTTCAATATCAAAAATATCGAACACATGGGTAATGTTGGGTTCTCTCTTAGCTATACAACGATGTAATTTTTTTCACTTTTTGACAATGTTAAGCCTTATGTTAACATTTAACATAAAGGACATAAGGTGAGCTTGTTATAATGCACTCACATTATGTCTTAGTTGACATGTTTCTTGAAGAAGCAAAAAACCATGTCAAAATTGAGATATAATGCGAGTGTGTTATAGCGTGCTCACATTATATCTTGCTTTGAGAGTATTTGAGCCTTAGGATTGGTATTTTCCTTGGAATACCAACCCAAAGGCTTGGAGGGCATTCCTAACGACCAGAGACATGTTTTTACAAAATCTACCATATTTCACATAATCGAGTTTGTGCTCACCGTCAGGATTGTATGTGGTTCAATATCAAAAATATTGAACACATGGGTAATGTTGGGTTCTCTCTTAGCTATCCAACGATGTAATTTTTTTCACTTTTTGACAATGTTAAGCCTTTCATCCATAATTTATTTTGTTTGTATGTCTCTTTTTTTCCAAAAAAGGAGTGTTTTGTTTTTTTTTGTGATAAACTAACCATTCATCAAATTTTAAAATAAATTACATTTTTAAAAACTATACTCCATTCTAAACATTTAAAAAATTAAAAACATAAAAAAATCAATTAGTTTCCAAAATTTGTAGGGGTAGTACGATTAAAATTCTATTTTTTAGGAAGTGTCCACTTCGAAAATTAGTAAAAAATCAAATATTCATTAAAAATTTATTATAAAAATCATGTATCAACTACATACTATTAGCTAACTTCTGACTGTTGTGATTTTAAAAATACTAAAAAAAAGTTCACCGTATGAGGGTCATACAAGAGTTGTTATGTTATGTTTTTCTGACAAAACCATCACCAATTTGTGTACGTCCCTCTTTTGAACCCCTTAATCTCAACCATTTAAAAAATAAATTAATAGTTTAGAAAGTAGACTTAGAGCACTTCAATCCTTGTTTTTGTTCCATCTCAAAATGTTGAGTGTAACTATCCTCAATTTCATGTCCAAGGTTAGTATTTCCTAATTTCAAAAAAAAGGTCGCCACTTAAGTCCCCAAATATTAAAAATGGATGGTATATACAATCATGTGGTAATAATTGATGCAAAGTAATAAAGTGTTGAATAGACTATGAACTACCTACTAATGGAAAATTTCCAAACGGGCAATTATCACTTATGTCCATAGGAAAGATCATTGTATCAAGATCACTGTCAACTAGAAAATGATTCTGCAATAAATGATCAATAATAGTGTCTTTTGAAATCTCTTCAAATTACCTAATTTGATCTATTGTCAAAATAGGTAGAGACTCCTCTACGTCACTATCGATCCACAAAGGATCCTACATTTCCAGTAATGGTTGCGTTGGAGGGTACAAAGTTATTATCATTACAAAATAATATGCATCACATCGGGACATGAGTCCTCTGCTTATATCTAAAATATTATAAAAATAATTATCATTTTATTGTGGTTAGGGTGGTCAGACATACACCTACTTCTTGTTTTTTTCCTGAAATTTAAGTATTGCTGCATTGAAATTTCAAAATTTCACCAAGGGTATGTGCAGGATCATCATGGAAAAAAAAGGCCCTTAAGTGGTGATGAAAATTCAAAAAATTAGAGTTAGGCAACTTGATGTAAAAAAATGAATAAGTTATCTATATTACTTCAAAAATATGTAAGAATATGATCTATAGAAAATTGAATGCAATTTCTAAAATACTAGGTTTCTTTAAAATAAAATAAATCTATTTGGTGAAAATATGAAATTTCAATGTAGTAGTACTTAAATTTTAGGGAAAAAATAAGAAGGTGTCTTCTGACCACCCTAACCACAATAAAATGATAATATTTTTTTATTAGATTTTAGATATAAGTAGAGGACTCATGTCTTGATGTGATGCATATTTTTTTGTTTATTTTTTCCAAGTAAATAATTAATTATGATTTTTTTATTACAACTTTTAAAAAATATAAAATCTCATATGTCTGACCACCTTAACTTGGTCAAAACTTCATGAAATTCAATTTTTTCTTTTTTAATATTATAGTATGCGAAGCATAGAATGTGATACCATTTGAAAGTTATAGATGTTTTTCAATTAACCTATCAATTAGGACTTTAGTCGTAATTCAAATTGAAAATGAATAATAATTATAATTTATTAAATTCAAAGTAAAACATAATTTATATTGGTGGAAAGATGAGAATCTCTTTTAAAAACCCTTTTCATTTCATCAATTTTTGGTAAAAAGAAGTCATCAGCCACATGGGCCATCATATCACTTACATATCGCCACTTTTTGGCCCATCATGATCCTGCACATATCCCCAAATAGATTTTTTATTTTTTTAAATAAACCTAGTATTTTAGAAATAACATTCAATTAGCTATAGATTCTATTCTTACATATTTTTGAAATAATATAGATAACTTATTCAAATTTTTACGTCAAGTTCCCTAACTCTAATTTTTCTGAATTTTATCGCCACTTAAGGACCTATTTTTTCCATGATGATCCTGCACATACCCTCATACCTTTTGGTTTTACGAGGGGAAATCAAGCATTTGCAAGACTATTGGAGTAGGTCTTAGTCCTTGAAGGGCCAACCTCTCCTTAGTCTCATTAGTCATTAAATTTATAGCTTCTTCTAAATCCATAAGTTTATTTGGAATAGTTACATCACCAATACGTACAAGTTAATCATTGGACTATTAGGATCTGCATACTTAGGGACTAAAATATTTCCTACCATGAAGTCTACAAGTTTTCCAGTGACTTAAACTATCTTGGGGTCTTGCTTTTTTTTTTTCTTCCTCCCACAAATTTCTTTTACTACCTTGGTGTACATAGGAATATCTCAAATAACCTACAACAAAGGAATATTAATGTTAACATTGCATAATTCATTCATAAAATCAAAGTAAGATTGAAATGTTTCTTGTTGCTTTGGTTGCTCTTGCAGCCTATGTGGAAATGGAGGCTTTGGCTGCTCTTCTTCGGGTTCAATCATATGGTCGTTAAATTCTATGATGGTCGATCCTTGAAGGTTCTTCCTTGACCTTACCTTTACACCTTCGATCTCCAATACATTGACATGATAGGTTAGGAATCCTATAACTTCATTATTATAAACTAGTTGAGTCACCTTATTGTTTGAATAGGTTGTTGGTTGTGTGGGCATTGGTGTGGCTTTTGGTGGTTGGGTCAAACTAGAAGGTTGATTAGATAATAGGATGGGTGGTAAGAGTTGTTGGGATTGTTGATATGGGTTTATTGTTTGAGGCGGTGGATATGGAGGAAATGACTGGTATTGTGGATAGGGTGGTGGTGGTGCTCGCCATGCTTGCCACAAATATGGAGCAAGAAGATATTGTTGTGACCATTGAGGGTATTATGGAGGGTTCTTCCCATTTCCATCCCATCCAAACTGGTTTGGGAAGGGATTTTATTGAAAAGGATTTTGGGATGTGACTTGTTAATCAGGTGGAGTCATTGCTCTTGGTTGCCTCTATCTTCTTTGGGCCATGAAGTAAATAGGTTCATCTTTGTATTCTACCTCGTTCATCCCTACAAGAAAATGTTTTAGAGTAGTGTCCCTACTAGCTTCTTCTAAAGAAGATATCTTTGTTCTATTATATGGACATTCCTCATTACTGTACTTCTTTCAACAAATAGGGAAAAAGATAGCTAAGGCTTTTTCAGCCTCCTCTTGTTTCCTTTGTGTATATAAAGTGTCTATTTGTTTACCCATATGACTTAACAAATCAATCTTAAGTTCTTCAAGTAGATTACCTATCTCATGTTTAGTGATACATGTTGAAGCTCCCACAAAATAGAGCTTTCTTGAGTAGTTCCTTCTTGAGTGTTGAGACCTGGAATTATTCCTACAAATATCATAGATATCATCAAATTCCATTTTAGAAATATTTCATTTTCCTATTAAGTTTAATGCCTCCATAAAATCATCTCTTATTCCTCTAAGAAATAACATTTTAATAACATCATTTAGTCCCGGTTGGCAGGATCATTGAAGATTGAACATGAAGCACTCAAGGTAGTCCTCCAAAAACTCATCTTCCTTTTGTGTCATGCGAAAGATTTCATCCCAAACCTCCTTTGTTTTGCAATACTCCTAGTACTTGTTCAAGAATAACTCCTTCATGACTTCCCATGTCTTGATATTTCTGAGGCTCACAAACCATTGTAGAGTGACATCCTTTAATGTAGCTGGAAATAGTTTGAGTTTTTGCACGTCATTTTGATAATCATAGTTTTGGCACAACACATCAAATTAAAACAAAAACATATTAGGATCATGAATCGAAAGACCACAAAAAATAAGCAAAGCAGAATGAGGAATGTTCTTCATAGGAGCATCTTGTTCAGGCTGTGTGATTGGAAACTCAAAGGTAATGAGATTATTTTGACCAATTCCCTATTATGATTGTAATTGTTTTTGTTATTGTTATTAGGATCCATGACGTCTAATGCCCAAGGGGTAAGGTAGGTTTTAAATTGCTCTTGGGTTTATTCTAAGAATGGACCAGCTTATGATCTGTAAGTTTCTTGAAAGATCTTTTCAACCTTTTTTTGCAATATTTCAGAAGAACTTGGATGGGTACCTGTAGGTGTCTCAATGGTATTAGACTCTGTGACACATTTCTCATTATCGGGTTTGGGTAACTCTAAGGTTTGTACTTCAGTTTTTAATTTCCCTCGTTGTGAGCTGCCTCCCTCAACTAATATTTTTGGATTGTTTCTGATTTTTTAGATTGTATATAACTCCATTTTTCCTTTTAACAAATATACCTCTACTATCCCTACTAAAATTCACGCACCTAAATGACTTATAACAAAGAAAACTAAGGGTAATTATCCAAACTAGGTTAATTGTCGCGTATAATTTCTCCTTAGTATAATGCTCCTATCTTAGTTCACTAGGTTGACACACCTTTAACATCATTCCTTGAAAATGGCACCAAAATGATTGGACTAAAATATGACTGATATTTGGGGTAAAACTATCCTTGTAATTCTATCTTTAAATGGGTGAATGGATTGAGATCAATCTTCAGAAATTTTGCAAGTTCCTCAGTTTATCCTTCAAGTGTCAATCCAGGGGTGTAAGCTTGTGAAAAGTGTTGTGGTAATCTACCTAAGGGTTGAAACTAATAAATTAAGGGGATGGATGCATCTAAGAATTGAAGACACACTCTTGAATATGAAATTCAAAATCACAATTTGAAAATGAATGAAATCCTTTCTGAAATTATTTCCTACCCACTTCAACCAATCTATCTATTTATGATTAAACTTGAATAACACAAACTCGATATTTTATGGTATACAAATTTAACAACAACCTTCAAAATAGTAAAGCAAATAATTCAATTTCCAAAGGTGTATTGAAAGAGTGCAAGTGACAGAAAGTTCAATTGCGACAGGAGGTTGGAGTGCAACAGGAAGATGGAGTGTGACAGGAAGTTGGAACATAGCAATGAAGAGATACAAAGAGAAAGGGATGCAATTGAAAGTTTTACATAATGAAACACAACATAGTCTAGAATGAGAAATAAAGTAATTTACTTGCAACTAAAACACACTCATTTCTCCTCAAACCACAATTACATTCCACAGAGAATTCATTGTAATTCCTTTAATACCAAATTAATCACACAAACTAATCTTGAATAGAAATTAAACTGATCCAAAAAATACACATTCAACATAAATTAAATCTTATGAGATATAAAATATCTAAACTAAAAAGTCATAAAACAATCTCACCAAGCTTCCCGAGAGGGGGCCTTCCTTTGGTCGATAAGGTGAGCATGCAAAAACATTTACGCTACTTTAAACCATGATCAATGCATCCAGGATTCAACAATAATAACATCAACTGAAGCTTTATGAAGATTCTATATATTATATATCAGTTTGACTCAAAACACATATATAAAGGTGTAGATGTTCATCGGTCACCATCAAGTAAAAACAATAAAGGAAAACCAATTTGTTGTGGCCAATGGCTAACAAACTGAATGATTATATTTTTTGGTTTGGTCGTAGGCCACAAACCCAAAATAGTTTAAAATAGTAAGTTTGAAATAAGAAATCAAAAAAAAAAAAAAGGTAAATTTATTTCACACACAACCCTCATTTCCCATCTTATGTCACTCAAGATTTTTCATTTATAGGGTTGGTTCCATTCTCCTCATTTAGTTCCTGTAGCAAAACCATCCAAAATACATTATTTCCTCAAAAATTTCAGCATCACAAAAGTATTCTATTCTTTTTGAAAACATATCAAATATTCTTCATTTCCATAACAATTAATGGAAAGGACTTAGGAGAAGGTTAAAATGGGAAAAAAATAAAGGAAAAAGGATATGAAAATTAAACACATTTGACACCCATCAGGTGTCATACCTTCAAGCACTGTGACTCCACTCCCTAACTATCTCTCTAGCATCTTACCCTAGTACTTCGTGTGTGTGTGTATGTGATTTGTTATTGGTAAGTTGGCCCAATGAAGATCATTGTGGTACTATAGTAGTGATTTATCCCATGTATTATGCCCTTGGTGAGTTTTACAAAGGATGATTTTGCTGGATACTCAAGATACTGAGAGGGGGGTAAATCAGTATCTTATTAGACTTATTGAAAAAACACCATCCAATTACTCCAATGCATATAATAGTAAAGATGAGAAAAAGAATTAACAGAACATGAAACCACACAACACATGAACACAATTTTTTTTACGTGGAAAACCCATAATGGGAAAAACCACAGTGAGGATTAACTCACAATATAACGTAGTTTTGTTACTGGATACAAAAAGAGGCTCACTGCCAGATACAAAAGTTTTCTAATTACAAAGAGAACTCATTATCCAGGCAAGGAGGCTCATTTCCTACAAAAGGATTATAGTAAAAAAATGGCTTACAACCAAAACATGAGTTGATGAGGTTACACCTAACAAGTGCAAATTTGGTTCTTTTGATGCTCAATAAATAGACTTAACACACTTCATCATTTATGCACACTTTGCTTCACATTCACACCATAATTTACATACGAATCATAATTCACATTTAGTTTGTCATCTTCAATCTCAAAACTATCCAGTATATATATCTAACTCATCTGCAAGCATCAATTAGGTTAGCCTAGAATTAGATGCAATCTTTATTCACCAGAAAAGACTAACTGTTAGCTCCAAGTTAGTACAAAACTTGTCCAGAAATAATTCAATCATGTAGCATGCTATATCATGTTGGCTTGGATCACACATACATCTGAAATTCAAAATTTAATCCATTACAATATTAGCTATTCATCAGGTTGACAATAGATAGACCTAATAACAAAATGCAATCAACATAATAGTGCCAACTCACCATACGAGCACCTAAACACATGAAAATATGAACTTAGAAGCTTCCAACATCCAAAACACCATTTCCCAAAACCTCGAGCAATGAGGATCACCAAAGGAGGATTGTGGACCAAATTACTAAACCAAAATACTAGACCAAAATATCAGAGGATGTAAACTTGTTCTTCACACCGGTTTAGAGTACGAGATCAAACTAATGACTCAATCAACATGGTGACATCAATGACAATACAAAGTCTGCACAACTAGACATTCTTCTTCATTCTCCCAACAATCTCCTCCTTTTTCATTGATGGTAACATGTGCCAAAAGAGTGTATAACCCTTTACATAGTTCTTCATTCTTTTCACTTCACACTCCCCTTTCTACATGACAATCTCTCCAAATCTCCCCCCTTTTACATCAAGGACAAAGGGAAACGAAAAAATAAGATGTAAATGTATGTACATGGTGACAATGTATATGCAAAGAAATTCTAACTTCCCATTTTGAACAAAGAAACTCCAATTCCAAAGTTGTAGACTCCAAAACTCCAAAACTCCCCCTTTGTCCAACAATTCAATATCTCTTTTTGTTTTTATTTTTGTTTTCATTTTTTTCCCCCTTTTTGCCATCAAAAGAAAAGGGCCAAAATTTGAACATTCAAAAACTGAAGTAAAAATAACACTTTTCACCTCAAATATTCTCTTGTACCTCTCTCTCATAGTTGGAAGAATCCTCTTCCAAGCTAGCAATGTAGAATCCATTCTGGTACACATGCTATCCAACAAAGTCAAAAACGTAAATGAGGATGGCTAGTCCAGAGACATACATTGTCATTCACAATCTTCTGTATCAAAAATTATTCCAGAGAAATGATCCAACCGAACCTCAAAAAATTATTTAACTAGCCAAAAAGTTCTAACCACATCTTCCCCCTATCTCTAAAAATTCAACAACTCCACTTGCAACTCTCTAACTCTTGTTCTTTATTTTCCATCTTTTTCTTTGAAGAAATCAAAAATCTTTCTAGTACTATTCATCTCAAATTCAATGGCTTCAATTTTACTTCTTAAATTATTGACAACTGCAGGCCACCAGAGACAATACTTGTAGATTCCAGACATCTCTTTAATGCATTCTCTTGTCTCACCAATGTGTTCAATGAAACCCCCTATCCGCCAACAAGATGCAATTTTTTTAATATATATTATTAGCGGACACAGACTCGATGTCCTTCATGTCCTTCTAGCAACATTCTTTCCTCAACAACCTCTATGAGATTGCCTAGTAATGATTTAGAAATATCTGAAATATCAATACCCTTCTTGAGAAGATACTCAACCAAAGCATCATCGATTTTAAGCCTATCCACCAGAGGTAAGGCACACCACATTTCACCAATCTTCTTCATATCACCTTTATCTAACACCATTTGAATATCATCTGGATCCTAAGATTCAGATCTAGGTAGAGATTCTTCTTCATTTTCATTTTCTTCCAGGATAGTGATGAAATATTTTGAGTTAACTTTCCTCCTTTTAGGTTTCAAAGGGGAACCACCAATAAAAACTTTCAACTCCTTCTTATCAGAGGAGGAACCCTCCTCAAAATAACTACTGGGAATAGCACCAGACATAATCACACTGGAGCACATAACCTTTTTCAAGGATAAGAAATAGACTTTGCATGCACTTTCTTTATCCTCCATACATTCCAAATACTTGAAAATTTTCTTTTTGACAAGGATTCCAGATTCCCACTTAACATTCTCTCTTGCCGATAGAAAACTCAAAAAGTAAAATACCAAACATATAAGTAGAGACCCAAATCAGAAAGGATAACCCTCGATCAAATATATTCATACATTCTCTATTAGGTTTTCCATAATTAGGCTACACAAATCAAACTGCTTGTTTTCCTTCACCATTTTATGTGCAAGATATACAACAATAGCTGGAGTATAACCTTCACAATTTTTGAAATAGATTTTATATATGATATCATAGAAGACATACGGTACTGCAAGATTGACAATGGTATTTATCAATAGATTTTGGGGTTCTTTGTCGATGCCAGTAAGTTCCTCCATGTCTCTATATTTAACTATTTTCTTCCTAAGGAGGTCACCAACATTGTAAAACCCAGTATTAGCTTCAATTTCCTCCTTCATGATTGGGTAGGGTTTGTCCAAAATGATTCTCCCATCCTTGAATTGACACAACAAGAAAATGATGAATTCTTTATTTGCAAACCAAGAAAATTCTCCCCATAAATCCATACCCAGAGTTTTTAAATTCTGCAATTCATTTTTCTTCAACCCTAGTTCCATTTCCTTCATCTTTCAATGATCAAACTCTTCCAACTCAACCCCCTTAAGCCTTAGCAGGATATTGCCACTCGATCCTCTATCAACAGATTCCATCATCGTTCTTCTCTTCTTCAAACTCTTTCTTTCTCAATGAAAATTCTTCTTTTTCACCTTTTTTTGTAAACAGAGAGATGATTTTAAACACTTCCATATTTTAATCTTGATTATTCCTAATTATTTCTCCAAATTACTCAGAATCATCCAAGATCACTTCAATATTTCTCCAAATAATTCTTCAAATTCTTCAATTGCACAACTAATAAAAAATGACTTATGAATTTCGCTTTATACACCATCGTGCTACCCTAATTCACCTTAAATGTGATAGGTTTCAAAAAGTTGATAAAACCCTTCACTACACTAAGAAACCCTAATTTTCTTTGCAAATAATCATGTCTACACATTTTCTTCTAGTTTCTTTTGCATAACCTCTACCTATTCATTCCTTACAAAATATCCTCGTGCCAAAATCCGGCGTGCCATATTTCTAGAAGGTTCAAACAATTTTCTATTAATACTCCCCCTAAGACCATGCTAGGTCTAATTCCTAGAGGAATTGTCTACACAGGATGAGGGTACATACACATCAGACATCTCTGGCTCTTCTTACTTCCTACATATCTTGTTCATTTCTTGATTAACCTCATTCTTGTCAATTCTATTCATACGTTCATTCTTCTTTACCAGAGTAGAGTGCTTTCACTTTTTACTTTTGCAAACTCTTGAAATATGCCTCGGTTTGTTGCAATTGTAGTAGACAACATTTCTTAGATTTGTTTGATTTCCACTAACCCTTGATCTACACTGATTTTCTTTGTGTCCAAAATTGTTACAAGTATAGCATTAGACAACAAAATATTGATTTATTCTACCTCCATTAAACCTATTCATCATCACATGAAAAATCATCCACACTTGAGATCTACATTCAGTAGCTCTATGCCCAATTTTCTTGCATGCAAAACATTGTTTGGAGAAGGAACCAAAAAATTGATTCATCCTACTTTTGCACTTACTTTCCCTGTGACCAAATTTATTGCATGAAAAATAAACACTATTGAAGGATTGGTACCTTTGATCATTTGGTTGTCTAATAGGTGGTCTTCTAGCAAAGTTTCTTGGATTTCTTTTTTGCTTCCCTTTATCTTGAGTCTTTTGATTATCCACTGGATTTGAGGTCTACACATTCTTAGAGTTTTCATTGGATTCATTTCCCAAGCCACCTTTGTCTTTAGAAGGTCTTTGTCCTACAATCAATTCATCAAGCTTGGTGGAGCTTGTCTTGAAACTATCTTCATAGCATTTTGATTTCTCAAGGTTTTCTTTCAGGTTCACCACTTCTTGTTCAAGCCTTGAGCATACATTAGACTTGCTTTGTACCACTATATTCAAACATTCTTCAATTCTCTTCTTTTCCTCCACTTGCACCTTCAATCCAGTAATATCTTCATTTGCTTGTTTTAATTGCTCACTCACTTCATTGTGTCTTTCTTTGAATTTATTCAATTGCGCTTTCAATTTCTAGATGCATTCATTTTCCTCATCAAGATTTTCTTTCAATTTTTTTTTTTTCATTTTCAACCTTGTCATGATCTTCAAGAGCAACCCAAAGCTCTTCTTTATTATCCATTTGTTCAATCTATAAGATCTTCCTCAAGCTGTTAGGCTTCTTTAGAGGAACCAAGGCTCTGATACCCATTGTTGAATACCCAAGATACTAAGAGGAAGGGTGGTGAATTAGTATCTTCTTAGACTTATTGAACAAACACCATCCAATTACTCCAATGCATATAATAGTAAAGATGAGAAAAATAATTAACAAAACATGAAACCACACAACACATGAACACCATAATTTTTATGTGGAAAACCCAGAATGGGAAAAAACCTAGTGAGGATTAACTCACAATATAATGTAGTTCCCAAACTAGATACAAAAAGAGGCTCACTACCGAATACAAAATCTCATTGCTTACAAAGAGGACTCATTGTCCAAGCAAGCAGGATCACTGACTACAAAAGGATTACAATAATAGAATGGATTACATCCAAAACATGAACTAATGAGGTTACACCTAACAAGTGCATATTTGGTTCCTTTGATGCTCAATGAATAGACTTAGCACACTCATCATTTTCACACACTTTGCTTCATATTCACACTATACTTCACATTCAAATCATACTTCACATTCAGTTTGTCATCTTCAATTTCAAAACTATCTAGTATATATCTAACGCATTTGCAAGCATCAATTAGCTCAGCCTAATTAGATGAAATCTTTATTCACCAAAAAGACTAACTGTCAGCTCCAAGCTAGTACAAAAATTCTCCAAAAACAGTTCAATTGTGTAGCATGCAATATCATGTTAGCTTGGATCGCACATACATATGCAATAAAAAATTCAATCCATTACAATATCAACTATTCATTAGGTTAGCCAGGGATAGAAGGTCTAATAACAAAATGCAATCAACAAAATAGTGCCAACCCACCATACAAGAACCTAAACACACAAAAATCTAAACTTACAAGCTTCCAACATCCAAAAAACCATTTCCCAAAACTGTGAGCAACAATGATGACCATAGGAGGATTACAGACCAAAATACTAGACCAAAATACTAAACCAAAATATTGGAGGATGTAAACTTGTTCTTCATACCAATTCAGAGTACTGAATCAAACTGACGACTCAATCAACATGGTGACATCAATGAAAACACAAAGTTTGCACAACTAGGTGTTCTTCTTCATTCTTCCAACAAATTTCTTGTATGGAATTGGTGGTTTCGAACAATATAAATTATGATATAACATTACTAAGGTTTCCCAATGTGGTTTATGATATACCATTTGTGATTGTACCAAGTGTTTACATGTATTGGATCCATCTTGATATTTTGGTTAATTTTTTTTGTTGATGTATATGTTGATTGTATATTTTATACATGGCATGTGTGTAAGACCTCTCCCCATGTGTTTGGTGTGAGTTTTTTTATTATGGCTTGTGTGAATATCTCTTAGCACACTAGGAGTGTATCCATTTGATTCCAAGAGGTCAGGTGGCATGGAAACAACCATTGGGTACCAAAAGTTTGAGGATTGGACTTGAGTTCGGTACCATGTTGTAATATGTTGAATTTAAATTCTATTAAGTACTTCATTCAAATGTAAAATTTATATGTAAAGGATCTTTGATTCCTATTTTTTTAATTTGTAACATTTCATAATGGAAAAAGTGTATTGGTTTAATTACATTCCTTGACGTTGGTATCAATCATGAGTTATAGGGTGGCCTGGTATTGTACTTAGGTAGCCCTATTTCACCCAGAACTGACTTAGAGTGCCTGAAAACTATCTAAGTCTACTTGAGAGGCCTAGTTCTCAGTGGGGTGTTTCATAGCATAGTGGGGTGGCCTAGTCATCAATGCCATGGCCTAATTTATAGGGTAAAAAGATTAAAATTTTGTTTAACACTATCGGGGCGGCCTGGTCTTATCATTGCACAACCTAGTTCCCCATACAAAAAATATAATGTTAACCCACTTAACCATGGTTATCCACTGGTTTTCTAAACCTAATGCCATTGATGTGAATAATTTTTATGCATTGTATATTTCCCATTCTAGTCATTTTAGTTTTCAGAACCCTCAAAAACCTAGTCAAGTATATTTGTTTCAAGACTTGATCTTTCTTCTTTATTCCTCATGCTCTAAGGGGTTTAGTGGTGTTCTATGCATGTTCTCATGTATTTTTGTTGAGAACTTATGGTTTATCTTGCCTTTTTTTGTATGTCTTCTTTTGAAGTTTTCTGATTGTCCTAGACCTAGGGTATGAAGATTGTGTACCTATTCTTGTGAAGGCTTGGGAAGGTTGTAATCCTTTGTGGTTGGCATTTTTGGTGTCCTCAATATTCCTCATAGGTTATGGGGTGTTGTGGAGTAATATTATTTCTCTTATGTGAGTCACATTGCAACATGATGTCTTTGGAAGTAGGTGGTTGTTTGGAAGTGACTCATCATTATTCTAGTTAGTGGTGAGTTGTGCCTATTGGTTAGACAACCTCGTGTGAATTTTTTCCTCGGTCTTTAGAGTTTTGGACTGTGTCTAGATGTGGATTAGAGGTTAATATTTCCCTCATCCTATTTTGGTGTGATGTTGCAAGAGAACATGATATAGGTGTTATCCTCACTCTCATTGGTTCATCATGGTGGATTTATCCCATGACTGGTAAGGCTTCCATTGTTGCAACCTTGTTTAAGTAATGGTGATGTAATTAGGGCTTAAATATTAAAGTTAATGCAATAAAGAATATAAATCAAACCCTAACAAACAATGAAGCAAAAATGACCATAAAGACATAAAGCATAAAACAATATTACCAAATATTCATGCCACCATTGATTCACCTCCATTGCACTTCTCCATTTTTCTTGAATATGATAATTTCCCTCAGATTTGAGTGTGCATTAATAAGCCTATGACAAGTGACTAGCAAAATATTGAAGATTGTTGTCTCACACTAGCAACATATACTTGCATAATATGTGCAGATTTGTCCCCCTGACAATGACAAGGGTAAGGTATTTTTTAGAAAAGAAAAATTTGAATGAATGGTTGAGATTGGATGCCAATAAGATGTCTTAATCAATGGCCAAGATTGAAAGTTGTAGTATGAAATAGGGTTAGGGCTAAATTAGGGAAATGATAAGGATGAAGGGTTGAGATTGAATTATGAGATAATTCAATCAATGTCTAGGATTAAATGAGATGTCAAGAGATAAGATTTGATGTGAAAGATAAGATTGGCACAAATAAAGAGGTGATAGGAGAAATTAAATAATAAAAATTATTTAGTTTAGGCGGCCACTAAATAATTAAATAATTAAAATAATTATTTAATTATAGAGGAATGTGGCAAAATGAATCATTTTTAATTAAATAATGTTTTAATTCAAATTCAAGAGAGTGGACCAAATTAAATAAATTAAATTTATTTAATTTAGGAGAGAAGAGGCTAATGAATAATTATTTAATTATAGTGGAAATTGGACAAAAATTAAATAAATAAGAACTTATTTAATTTTAGAAAGAAATGGACTTAATTAGTGACGTAATTAAATAAATAAAATTTATTTGATTAATCAAGGAGGAATAAAGATTAAAAAAATAAATTAATTAAATAATTAAAACTATTTAATTATCAAAGACAAAAGGGAAAATGATGGAGAATTTAGAAATCGCAAGCCTAAGGCAATTTTTAGTGTCTACAGGTGAAGTTGTCTTGGTCGTTGTATTGTTATGATACTTGTGTGCATGTTGTTGCAAGTGTGACATGTGATTGTTGCATTACAATTATTATTATGTTGTATTTTATTTTAGTGATGGCTATCTAGAATTTCTTGAGGTTTGTATGTATTTAAATTATTTTGAATAAAATTGTTTTCTTGCCCTCAAAAAGAAATTTGTGCTAGATATGCCAAACAAATGGTCCAAAATTTTAAGATGATGTAAACTGGTGACTTGTGAATGTTTTAACATTGATTCAATTTATAAAAAACATTGAATTTACAATAATTATTTCTATTACTTTTCCTAATCAATTTTAAAATTTCTTATTATTATTTTCATTGAGTGATATTTTAAATAATGCATAAATCTTATTTTGTGAATTGAATACTTAACTCGAATGTTATTATATAGATAATTTTCCACTAATTTTTATTGAATATTTTGTTCTTTATTCATTTTTTATTATTGCTAACAAATTTTTTAGACCTATATTTTACTATAACATGTTTCTAGAAAAAACACTTTTCATTAAAACAAGGACATCCATGTATATTATATTTCTTGATATTTTTTAAAGATTATTTTTTAATGTGTTAATTAAAGGTCATTAGATTCTTGGAATGAACTACCTTCATTATAAATTTAAAATAAATATAACATTAAAAATCATGATAATGTTATACTTTTTGGAAAACTAATGTTGAGGTCATGCATCCATAAAATGATGTCTTTAATGTGATTCTCCAAAACATGAATAAAAATTGAATTTCCACTAGGGGTTTGCTTCAAGCCTTACATTAAATTCCTTAACTTATATAATCAATTTTTTAAAACAATTATGATTTCAAAAAAAACAAAAAAGATGGTTTAGAAGTGTGGCTCATTATTATGCTTTCCCACAATATATGGATGCAAGTGCATTAGTACATGTGATAAATGTGTGGATAGTATAAATATTGAAGAGTTTGTGTATGTAAGAATAAAGTGGGGGATGCATATATGAGAATATATGTGTATATGAATAGTTAAAAATCTAGAAGGATAAATATAATTTTATACATAATTAAACCATTTATCATTATGTTGAAAGTATTATATTGAAAGCAACAAAGGAATATTTTGTAACTTTTTTCTATAAAGACATCTTTGAGATGATAAATTTTGGAACCAATTTGTAAAAAGTGAAATAATTATAAAAGATTGAAGTTCATATTTTTTAACATTGAATATTGATTTTTATAAAATTATTTTATTTTGAAAAGAAATAATGAAATCATATATATGAATTTTGAAATTAATGTTAATGAATATGTAAGCATTTTTCCTCAAATCAATAGACACCTAGATAATGATAACTTTCAACATTTTTTATATATATTATTAATTAATATATGTATACTAGTATCAAAGAATTTCTTAAATAAACACAAAATTACATCATTTCTCACTCTATAGATATGTCAAAATATTTTTTAAATAATAAAAAAAGGATATCCAAATCACTGTTTTAAAATTATGTATGAAAGTAATTCAAAATTATCATCAAAATTAATAATAACTATTTTTTTTCCAAAATTTTATGTTTTTAGTTATTCACTTGAAAATTTGTGTGGATGACAAACATGATATTATATCCATTTTCTTATCACCAATTGTTTTAGTAAAGAAAAATAAGCCATATGCCATTGCCATATACAATTTGAATACAAATACATTTACATTGCAAGAAGCATCACCTTCTAAACTTTGGAGGGGCTTATCATTCACTAAAGCTCATAATATTTTGAAAAATAAAAAAATGACAAAAGGACAGTTCAGTTAAACAGTGAGTTTTTAGCACTTAGAAGATTCCAATTGTTGTAGGGCAATCTACCAGTAATTCTTTTATTAATCCAACTTACATACTAATTAAGTAGACCTGTAAACTAGTGAGGAAAAAATGTGTGTATTAAATTCAAAACTATTGAAGTCACATTGCAAAAATTTGTAGTATGCATAATGTTTATGCTGGAATTACATATAAGAAGGCGCCGTTTCCTTAATAGAAACTCGGTGTCCACGTATCATGAGCTGGGATGCCTAGCAAAAGATCAATAGCAATCAGATAAAATCTTTCCAAGGCCTTGAAAGTGAAATTAATTGCACATTCAAAGAATACCTGAATTGCTTTCATGGCTGAAGATTTTCTTTGAAATTCAATATAAGCATACCAGTAACTTGCTCCCTGACAAAAATAAAAAGAAAAGAGCAGCATTCAGACTTGTTTATTAACAATACAAAGGATGAAAATGAGATTGAGATTGGATGATTTTGGTTGAATGGATGAAAATGAGATTGAGGGATTTTAGTTGAATAGATGAAAATGAGATTGAATGATTTTGATGGAATGGATGAAAATGAGATTGAACAATTTTGATGGAATAGAAAATCTTCAATTTGTAATTCTTACCAAAAAATATCAACATAAATTTGTACTTCCATTAATATAACAAACTCGCAAATGTAATAAAATATATATATAAAAAGATACAAACAGAACTGTGAATAAAAGGATAACATAACCAGATGAATAAACGTACCTTATTGAAAATACGGACTCTGCTTATCTCGCCAAATTTCTGAAACTTCTTTTCAAGTTTTTCAGCACTAATCTCGGGAGGCAAGTTGTAAACAAAAACAAAGTCTAACAACACAAATTTGTAATGATCATTAGCAAGCAAGTTATAGAAAAACATTTAGGTTGAAAAAGAAAATATAATGTCACACCTTTGGGTTCATCATAATCACTAGCAGTAGCCAACTGTGAACAGGAAGCGTATCTGGCTGCAGTGGATTGGGAGCAACCCATGATCTGATCTGCTCTCTAATCCTCTGGTGGCTTCTCTATGATCAAATGAGTTCTTCACTTGAGACAAAGTATGCCAAATCCTGGTTCTATTATATAGATGGTATAATAAATGGTGTTAAGAGTAGTGGAGCGTTGGGTTTATGTGAGGTATTGTAATAAATCCACCAAACATAAAGACCACTAAGTGATATTAATCTACAACGTAGTGTTGCCAACCAGCAATGAATTCAACCTGCACATATTATTCGAATGATATGAATGCACGATGATGATGGAGGGAGTAAAACCAGCTAAGGCATAATGGTTGCCTGCGAGACTGTATTTTACAGCAATAATTAGCTATCATAACTGTGGGCTGCCTCTTTTATAGTACGTTTTCTCAATAAGCATTCATTCTCATCTTCCTTAATTACTATATTGTCGTTTGGGGAAAACTTGTGCACATTTAATATGTGAACTGATGGAGAATTACAGGGTGATGGACAGGCTTCATAGAAACGGTTACAGTTTTAAATCAACAGCATTGTTTTAGTAATTATGTTTTATGAATGTGAGGAATGTTAAACTGCAGGCTTCATAATAATAATACTAAATTATTTTAAATTTTGGAAATATCCATATTTTGCACCAAGCCAACTGATCTTCTTATACCTAAACTAATATACATATATTAATTAATAATATATATAAAAACTCTTGAAAGTTGTCATTACTTAACATTATTTTTAAATTTTAAATATTAAATATTTTTGAATTTTTTTTTCATCTTATACACTCTTTTTAATGTATTATAAAAATATAAAATGTATTAAGTCTATTTTTTAGTTTAGATTTAAAAATATTTTATTAAAGAGTAGGAAAAACACTTCATATTACATAACAATTTTTTTTAAAATTACTATTTTTACTATTCTATGTTTTATTTTGATTTGTTTTTTTATAAAAGTATAATAAATATTATATATTTATGTATAATTTATTATTTTATTGATGCTATAATAAAACCTATTTTAAAAATAGTTCTTTAGTAAAATAAAAATATCAACTCTAGGAGCTCTGCTAGGGTTTCAAGTTTTCTGAGGTCATTCGTGGCCCCTCCTACGTCATACTGCGCTTATTGCGCAGGATTTTGGTTCCTCCATTGCGTACGGCCGCATTTACTATGGTTTTAGGGGTTTATTATGCCTTCAACTGGCTCTAACTCGACAATTCTTGCTGGTGTTAGCGGTTTGACGGCACAGTTTAATGGCTCCCCCACCGAACAAACGCCCTCGAAAATTTGTTTTGAAAGTCTTTCACGAGGTAAGCATTCTGACGCTCCTGCTGATGTAGTTTTACCTTTACCTGATTTTGATTTTGCATGCCAATGGCTTGAAAAACACACCCTTGTGGGTTATTTTATTGGGAGGACTCCCCCTAAAAGTGTGCTAAAAGACTGGGTTAACAAGGCCTGGGTCCTTCATGGGGTCCACCTTGATATGGTCCAAAATCTGACCAAGGGTTTTTTCTTGTTTCGCTTTGCGGAAGTAAACCATGTCCAAGTTATCCTGGGTCATGGACCCTGGTATGTCCGTTCCTCTTTGTTGGTTTTCCAGTCCTGGACTCAGGACTTTGCTGCCTCCGAAGACACCAAAATGCATGTGCCGATCTGGATTGAGTTTCCTGGGTTGCCCTTGCCATGTGTGCCCTTCTTGCACCATATTACTTCCTCTCTGGGGAAGGTTGTTTGCATTGAACCTGATAAGTTCTTTCAAGCCTGTCCTCAGAAGAGGGTTTGTGTGGAAGTTGATTTATCCAAGGATTTGAAAGAGACTGTTGACCTTCAAATTGGGGATATTTGCCACTCCCAGAAAATCACGTATTTTAACCTTCCCAACACGTGCTACCGGTGCCAATCAATTAATCATAAGATCAAGGACTGCCCTTTGTCAGTTCCTTGTACTGTTTCTCAGCCGCGGGGTGCTGAAAAGCCTCGTCAGATAGAGCCTTCGGTTAAGGCGAACACAAAGTGGACCACGGTCGCCAACCGGAAAAATAAGTCACATGGTTCTGGGTCGGCTCCCAAAGCCCCAGAATTGACCCATCAGGTTTCAAACCCTTCAGAGAAGGGGAAGGCCACTCCCGCAGGAGGGGCTTCTGCTATTTTACAGCCCAGGCCGCAGGCCGCGCCCCAGGCTGCTACAGTTTTATGTGCTCAACCGGCAGTATCTACCGGTGTGGAGACCCAACGATGTTCTCGCAGCTGGTCTCCTCCACCGGAAGAAGGTGAATATGTACCAGAAAAGCAGAGGTATTCTCCCTCTATTCAATTGGGTTCAGTTCCGCAAGAGTTTTTGAAGAATAGCTTCTCTTCCCTGTGTGAAGAAGACCGGGATTCTGCAAACATTAACGACTTTCCATGAATTTTCTCTCATGGAATGTTCGAGGTCTCACAGACCTCTCAAGAAAGTATTCTGTTAGGAATACTTTGAGGAATTTTCCGCAGACTGAAGTGCTTTGTTTCCAGGAAGTTAAAATTTTAGGTTTTTTGCTTGCTTCAGCTTGTTGCTCTATTTGGCCAGCCAACACTTTGTTTTGTACCTTGCATGAGGCTGGTCGTGGTGGAGCAACTACTCTTTTGGCCTCGCGGTTGCTTCCTTATGTGGTTGACCATGGGGTGGATCCCTCCCAGCGGGCTGTCTGGACTCTTCTCAATATTGAGAATCATTCCTTTGGGATTATCAATATTTACGCCTCTAATGATGTTGTGGAGCGTCGTTTGCTTTGGCAATGGCTTGCAGACTCTTTGCTAGTTGCCACCTAGTTGCTCTGTGGGGATTTCAACATGGTTGAAATGACGTATGATAAAAATGGCACTGTACCTTTTCGTTGGGCTACAGGCGAAAGGGAGGCGTGGTTTTACATACGCAATAAATTGGGGCTTTTTGATCCCAACCTGGGTTACCATCATTTTCATTCCATCTGGCACACTTGGTGTAACTACAGAGCTAGTGCTGACAGAGTCTTTAAGTGCCTTGATCGTGCCATGATCTTGACATAATCTTTTTTTTCTTTCAAAAGCTCTGCCTTGCCTATCAAGCCGCTTGTGTATGTGACCCTTTCGGATCACTTCCCCATTCAATTTCGGATTGAGTGGGATACTTGGCAGCCTCGCATGTGTAAGATGCAATTTTTTTTTAACACGTCTCTACTCCGTCACAAGCCCACCATGTCCCACATTCTTCGAGTGTGGAATTTAGAGTGCCGTCCGACTAGCAGTACGGGCTGGATTGCTTGGTGGAATGATGCTATCATTCGTACTGCACGCTTCCTGCACATTTATGGGTGACAACTTGCTTTATTCCGCCGGTGCTCTTATGAGGCCACCACTGCTGACTTGTGTGCTGCTATGGAGGCCTTAGTGGCTTGTCCTTTCTCTCCGTCATATCAAGTTCGGGTGGCGGACTTAAGACACCAGAAGCAAGTGGCTGATAGCTATTCTGCCAGGGGCGCTCAAATCAAGGCACAGCTCCACTGGCTCAAAATTGGGGACTGTGCCTCTAAATAATTTTTTTTGGCTCTTCATGCTAGGCACTCCTCCCCAGGCATTAAAGCCATCAAAGATGGTAATCAAGTGCTCTTTGAGCTACCTGACATTCTCCAAGCTTTTGTGCATCACTATGAGCAAGTTTTCACAGCTCAGGACCCCATGCATGTGCGCTAGCAAGCCCTTCAGAGCTGCCTTGTTGTTGTGCCACATAGGCTTTCTTCAGCCCAGATTAATTTTTGTGATCAATTATTAACAATTGATGATCTCAAGGAAGCTGTTTCCTCCATGGCCGATGACAAGGCTCCTGGGATTGATGGTTTCCTCTGTGAATTCTATAAAGCGCTTTGGGGCTGTATTGGGAGTGACCTTCATCATGTTTATCTTGAAGCCTTTCACAACAATTCTTTAGGCAATTTAATAAATAAAGGCAATATTAAATTCATACCTAAATTTGGAGATCTGGAAGATATTTGTAACTGGCGGCCCATCACGCTTCTTAATGTCTCTTATAAAATTATTGCCAAAGCCTTGGCTCTAAAAATCCGCCACCTCCTACCTCAGATTGTGCGTCCCGAGCAGACTGGATTCATCAAATCCAGGTTCATTCTTGACAACATTATTGTTGTTTGGAAAGGCATGAAGTGGGCCCGGTTGAACCAGAAAGCCGTTTTTATCAAAATCGATTTTGCTAAAGCATATGACCGCATTGAATGGCCTTTCATTCTTACGATGTTACAGGCATTGGGTTTTGGAGCCAATTTTCTTTAGTCCATTCGCATGTTTTTTTCCGATGCCTCGGCTTGCATCTCCATTAATGGCCACCAGTCCTCTGCTTTTGGCCTCTTTCGTTCTATTCGCCACGGATGCCCTCTTTCCCCTGTGTTGTATGTTCTGACAGCTGAGGGTTTTGGATATCTCCTAGCCAATGCTATCTCCCAATAGCGTGTTAAAGGAATAGCTCTCCCTGATTCTTAAGAGTAGCTTGCCAATGGGCATTTTGCTGATGACTCCTTCCTCACTCTCTTAGAGGACGAAGGTTCGATCACTGCTGCCCTTGAATGCCTTGACACTTTTTGTCTTGCTTCTGGTTCTACAATTCAATGGTACAAAACGTTGTGCTACTTACAATCTGTGCTTCCCACTCCTACATGGCTTCAATCCTATAACTGGAAGTGGATTGGTCAAGGAGAAATCTTTTGCTTCTTGGGCATTTCGTTCACCTTCCAGGCTTCCTCCTGGGAGCTCTGGCAAGCCGTGCTCTCCAAAATTGAGCAGAAGTTGGCCTATTGGATTACCAAGCCTCTCTCGCTGGCAGGAAAATTCCAAGTGTGCTCTAAAGTTTTGGCTGCCATCCATGTCTATTATTCTTTCTGTTGGGCTCCTTCTAAAGCAGCCTACAGTAGACTTGAGAAGCTGCTTCACGATTTTCTTTGGGCCTCTTCTGAGACCCATAAGGGTTTTCATTGGGTCGCTTGGGAATTTTGCTGTCTTCTCAAGGAGTCGAGAGGGCTAGGCTTGCTTTCCACTCAATGATAGGGAACTGCCCTCTGTGTCAAATGGATCATCCGTGCGCTTACTAGGGATGAAGCCTAGAAAGTTCTCCTCAAACATTGCATTCAGTCTAGGTTTCCCATTCACAGACCCCCCTAGAAAGGCATCAGCTTCCAAACCCTGCTGGTGATGATGAAGCTGGTTCAAATTATTGGCTCCTTTGTGGCTAAAAGCATTTGACATTCTTGGAAAAGTGTCAAGCCCTGGATCCATTGGGCTAGTGTCGGGTTTCATGATGGGCTCTCCATCAACCAGCATAATCTTTGGTGGTCTCCCCTTCTTGCCTAGAATGGTCAACCCCTGGCCAAGTCGCCTTGGCTCAAAGCTCTCTGATTTCATAAGAAGGGCATTCAAACACTGCACCAGCTCTTCCACCAGCCTACCATGAGTATTATGTAGTGGGATGTTTTTAAAGTTCATTACAGCCTTCAAAACCAGGACCATCCTACTTTCGACGGTCTGGTGAATGCCATTCCGGCAGAGATTCTTCACAAAGTTGGTATTCGTGGGCACAAACCTTGGTGGAAAGACTGGAAATGGTTTCCAGATACTCCTCTTAGGAGCTACAAGCCATGACTTGGTTACAGGTGGCTTTCACCCCATTTCCCTATGCTCAGCTCATTGAACCAGAGGTGGCTTCTTAACTCCTCGACGTTTACTTGGCATAGGATTTTTGATGCCATTTGGTCTGCAATTGTTAATCCGAAGCTGGCCCACTTTGCTTGGTGTATTATTTTCTAAGGCTTACCTGTGGGTTCTCGGCTGGTTCATTTGGGGGTCTTCGACCCTCGCTGCCCATTTTGTGGGTAGCCTGAAAGCTTCAAGCACCTCTTTTGGTTTTGTTCCAGAGCTCAGCAGTTCTGGACTTGGATTCATGATTTCTTTTGGCCTTTTAGGCCTGAACCCTTTTCATGGCATATGGTTCTTCTAGGGGACCCACCTGGAACCCTGGCTAAGTTCACCCAGATTTGGCACACTTTCAGAGTGGAAATCCTTTTTAGTATCTGGAAAGATAGAAATGCTTGTATTTTTGCTCATTCGCATATAGAAAATAATGTTTCTATTTATGCTAAAGTTGTTATATGCTCTAATGTTATGTTACAGATTCAAGTGCAAGCCAACAAGGTTGCATTGGAAGTGGCTCACCTGCAGGTTCTCCTGGACCATTGGGGCAATGCCCCTTGTACTGTGGCTTGGATTCCTGACTCGCCCTCCTCCTCCCATCGCCAGTCACCCTCTCGGGGCCGAAAGCGGAGTGATTCCACGCGGGCTCGCTCTCAGCCTCCTCCTCGGAGGGATTCTCGGCCTCCTTGATAGACTCGTTCACCTCCGCCACGACCTGGTTGGCCCTCCTCTGGTAAAAGCTTTCCGCAGCTTGCTCTTGCAATCTTGCCTCAGCACTGTTAGTGTTTCTTATATCAGATTAGATAATCAATTTGTACAAAAGAAATGCAACACATAAGATAATGAACACAACAAGATACCCTAGGAAAACCCTCCTCTTGAGGGAGAAAAACCCAGCAAATGCTTCTCTTATATATATAAGAATATAGTGACAGAAATTTGCTTACAACACAGCCCACCAATGGCTAATGATTTTGCACTTTCCTTAATGCTTAGATACAAATGAATTTGTTCTTCCTTGAATCAGTCTGCTGCTACAGAATTGATGATCTACTGCTCAAGTATGAACTTCTTCTAGGAATGCAAATTTCTGCTCTACCAATAATAGGTGCGAACTTGCTTGTAATTTGAATTGTCTGTAATAACCAAAAATGACCTTGTATATATATCACTTTGGCGCCTCTTCATTTGGGTCGACCTTTATACTAATAATGATAAATAATAAAATACAATTTAGGTCGGCCAATCAACAAGTAAATGATATGACACAATATAGGGTCGGCCCATGCTTTAGTTGATATTCATTTAATATATTTCTCTTGGGAAGTGCAGACCGAACGCTGTAATAACATCAACACTCCCTCTCAGCTAGGGATGAACTTCCATCTGCACAAGACACATTATATTAGAATGAAAACAAAATAGAATATCACCTCAACGTGATATTAACCATTATGGCTACTCCCATAGATGGTAAAAACTCATCACGGATTCTCTCACGTGATGTTGTCATGGAGTCACACACATGACATCCACCATAGCTTCTCCCAGAGGGTGGAAACAAGGGCTTTCACCTCAACTCTCTCTCATCAGAGAATTGCATTATCAAGGGCTTTCACCTCAACTCTCTCTCAGCAGAGAATTGTATTAACAAGGGCTTGCACCTCAACTCTTTCTCAGCAAAGAGTTGCATTCTCAACAAGGATCACTGATTATTGAGACTCTTTCTCAGTCACAGCTGCATTCTCCACCATACCAAGTTTCTCTCGGAAGTATACAAGCTTAATCCTGGTGAGAGGCTTGGTGAGAATGTCTGTCGTTTGCTCTTCAATGCTGATATACCTCAACTGTATAGCTTTCCTTTGCACCATATCTCTAATATAGTGGTACTTGATCTCAACATGTTTTGTTCTATCATGAAACACAGGATTGACAGAAAGCTTCACACAGCTTTGATTATCACAGTGTATGATAGTAGGCTCCATTGATTGTCCAAACAATCCTGCAAGGAGCTTACGAAGCCACACTGCCTCACGAGCTGACACACAAGCTGCAATATACTCTGCTTCAGTTGTACTCAAGGCCACTAAAGACTGTTTCCTGCTACACCAGGAGATCATAGCAGTCCCCAAACTGAAGCAACAACCAGAAGTACTCTTCTGATCTGAGACACATCCTGCCCAATCAGAATCAGTAAAACCATGCAGCTCCAAATCCACATTTGAAGAATATCTCAACCCATATCCGATTGTGCCACATAAATATCTCAGGATATGTTTAGCTGCTACAAGATGTATTTGCTTTGGTTCACACATAAACTGGCTAAGTGCACTCACTGCATAGCAAATATCAGGTCTAGTGTTAACTAGATACATCAATGAACCAATCAACTGTCTATACATCGTAGAATCCACTAGTTCTGAACTAGCTGCAGCTTCTTTCAGCTTATCTAAATTAGTCTCCATGGGTGTAGACATAGGTTTGCAGTCAATCATACCAAACCTTTTGAGAATGTCAACAGTGTACTTCCCTTGACTTAGAATCATCTCATCTGGCTTTTGCCAAACTTCTAAGCCAAGAAAGTAATGCATGAGACCTAGATTCTTCATCTCAAATTCTGAAGCTAATTCCTTCTTGCATTTTAGAATTAGATGTTCTTCACCAGTAATGATCAAGTCATCAACATATAAAACCAAAATTAATGCTTCACCATTTACTACTTTGAAGTAGAGGTTAGAATCTGCATCATTCTTTGAGAAACCCAGACTTGAAAGATACTGATCAATTCTTTCATACCAAGCACGAGGAGCTTGTTTAAGACCATACAAGGCCTTCTTCAGCTTGCAGACATGAGACTCTTTCCCATGCACCTCAAATCCTTCTGGTTGCTCAATGTAAACCTCTTCTTCTATTATGCCATTCAGAAAAGCTGTCTTTACATCCATTTGGTGAATCTTCCATCCTCTAGATGCAGCAATAGCAATGATGGTTCTAACAGACGTGTAACGAGCCACAGGAGCAAAGGTTTCTTCATAGTCAACTCCCTCTTTTTGTGAGAACCCTCTAGCCACAAATCTAGCCTTGTGTTTCTCAATGCTCCCATCAGCTGCATGCTTGATCTTGAAGAGCCACTTAGAAGACACCACAGATTTGTCTTTGGGTCTAGGAACTATATCCCAAACATCGTTCTTAAGTATAGACTGATACTCCTCAATCATGGCATCTTTCCATACTTGTTGACTAGAAGCTTCTTCAACATTTGAAGGCTCTGACTCAATAATCTGACTCATCAAGGCAACATAACTAGAGAACTTGTGAGGTCTCTTGCTTTCTCTAAAGGCTCCTCTTGGAGCTGCAAACCTTTCTGCTTCCTGCATTGTCCTGCGAGCCCAAAGAGGTCTTTTCTTTCCAATCACAATGTCTAGAGGCCCATCAGTAGGATCCAAAGGCTCAGCTAGATCAATATCTTCTTTAGGTTCTGTATCCTCCTTCAGATTCTCTCGGAATATGGTCAACTTCCATATCTTGAGGAGGTTCTTCTTCATCAACCTCCATAGGAGTGCCTTTGGACCTTCTATAAGCAACATCTTCCTCGAATGTGACGTCTCTACTGATCTCAATAGACTTCTGTCCTGGAATGTAAATCCTGTAAGCTTTTGATGTCTCACTGTAGCCTACAAGAATTCCTTTCTTCCCAGAAGGTTCTAGCTTTGTTCTCTTTTCCTTTGGAATATGAACATAGACTGGACAGCCAAAGATCCTCAAATGACTAACTTCAGGCTTCACGCCTGAGAATGCTTCTTCAGGAGTTTTATTCTCTAAGATCTTGTGGGGACTCCTGTTTTGAACATAGACGGTTGTTCTTGATGCTTCAGCCCAAAGAGAGATTTGTAAGTCTTGATCATGGATCATAGCTTTCACTGCTTCCACAATAGACCTATTCTTCCTTTCAGCAATACCATTTTGTTGTGGATTATAGGGAACACTGAACTCCCTCTTAATCCCTGCTTCAATACAAAAGTCTCGAAATGTGCCAGAAGTGTATTCTCCACCATTATCAGATCTCAATACTTTGATCCTCTTCCCAGATAGATTTTCAATCTGTGCTTTGAATTCTCTGAATCTTTCTAATACTTCTTCTGATTCTTTAGATCTCAAGAAATAGATCCAAGTCTTTCTAGAGTAATCATCAATGAAAATAATATAATACAAGAAACCACTAGATGATGCAATAGACATTGGACCACACAAATCAGAATGAATGAGATCAAGAATACATTTAGATCTACTTTCACTGGAATGAAACGTACCTTTTGTGTTCTTGCCTAGGGCACATCCCTTGCATGTACCTTCATGTTCTTGATCGAATTTCGGAAGACCGGTGACCATCTTCTCCATGATAGGTAGAGCACGAAAGTGAATGTGAGCCAATCTTCGATGCCAAAGATCACACATGCTGGTACTGTTATGCACAAGTGCTTGAAGAGGATGAGTGCACAGCGTGTAGAGACATTCATGTCTAACTCCAATCACTTGAGCAGTTTTGAAGCTGGAGTTCTTTGCCCATATAAGAACTTTCCCTTTAGAGAAGGCAACTTGATAACCCTTGTCTTCTAATGCTGAAATTGAAACAAGGTTCCTCTTTATCCCTGGTACGAACAGTACATCATTCAACTCCAAAGAAATTCCAGAATCCAAGTGAAGAGTGGAATTTCCAATCCCTTTTACAGAATATCTAGCATCATCTCCAATAATAACTTGATCACTAGAGTTGCTTTCCATTAAGTTTGAAAGGTGACTTCTGAATCCGGTGATGTTCCTAGAAGCACCATTGTCAATCAACCAAGTATTAGAGTCAGTAGAAACATTGCTAGACAAGGCTGAATAAAATAGATAATCACTGGAGTCCTTTTGTGGAGTGACTTCTTCAATATCTGCAGTGGCAACTTGAAGCTTAGGTCGTTGAGGGCACACCCTCGCAAAGTGACCATACTTATCACAACGAAAACATTGAATCTTGGACATGTCTCGTTTTCTTTTGTAGGTAGGAGCATCATCATTTCCATCTTCTCGATTCCTTTTGAAGAATCCTTTCTTAAAGCCTTTTCCTTTGTTTGATGAATGAGAGGCAAGAACTTGTAATTCTTCATTCTTTGAGCTTTGACCAATTCCTCTTGCTGTTAGTCTTGACTCCTCTTGAATGCAGTCAATCCTTAATCGATCAAACTTGGGAAGTTCAGATCTTGCACTGATTCCTTGAATGAATGCCTCCCATGAAAGCGGAAGACCATTGAGAGCAAGCATAGTCAGTTCTTTATCATCAATCATGTGACCAATAGTGGAGAGCTGATCTTTTATCTCTGAGATCCTCATGAAGTATGTAATAACAGATTCTCCCTTCGCCATTTTCACATGATGAAGTTGTTGCTTCAGTGCAAGGGCTCGACTGGTGTTGTTGATTTCGTACATCTCTCTTGCTGTATCCAACTTGAAGACAATTGGTACAATATGATCCTTGACGGAATCAACCAATACTTTCTTTGCCCTAGTGTCTTTCTTTCTCCATTGCAGCTTCTCTTCTTCCCCCTCAGGTTCGGGAACTTTTGTTTTCACAAACTCAGCCAAATCATTCTCTTCCAAAGTTAGCATGAACCTGAACCTCCATGATGTGTAGTTCGAGATCCCTTCGAGTCTATCCTTGATTTTCAGACCGTTCACCATCTTGAGAAATTTAGAAGATAGATTGAAAAGGAATAAAGTGAGTGTTGCAAACTAAATCTGATCACGATCTTTTTCACTCCCACTCTGATACCATGTTAGTGTTTCTTAGATCAGATTAGATAATCAATTTGTACAAAAGAAATGCAACACATAAGACAATGAACACAACAAGATACCCTGGGAAAACCCTCCTCTTGAGGGAGAAAAACCCAGCAAATGCTTCTCTTATATATATAAGAATATAGTGACAGAAATCTGCTTACAACACAGCCCACCAATGGCTAATGATTTCGCACTTTCCTTAATGCTTAGATACAAATGAATCTGTTCTTCCTTGAATCGGTCTGCTGCTACCGAATTGATGATCTACTGCTCAAGTATGAACTTCTTCTAGGAATGCGAATTTCTGCTCTGTCAATAATAGGTGCGAACTTGCTTGTAATTCGAATTGTCTGTAATAACCAAAAATGACCTTGTATATATATCACTTTGGCGCCTCTTCATTTGGGTCGGCCTTTATACTAATAATGATAAATAATAAAATACAATTTAGGTTGGCCAATCAACAAGTAAATGATATGACACAATATAGGGTCAGCCCATGCTTTAGTTGATATTCATTTAATATATTTCTCTTGGGAAGTGCAGATCAATGCTATAATAACATCAACAAGCGCGAGGATAAAGAAAAAGAAGAAAAAAATGATGATGGTTGGGGTGCTCCTCCTGACGTCACTCCTAACCCCATTGATGTATGGGGTAGAAATTTGGATGACCAGGATCCCCCAGGATCTACTGGCACTGCCTTAGCTGCATAGTTTTCATTCTGTTTTTTTTCTGGGCTAGGCCCATGTGACTTTAGTTATATTTGCTAGGCTGGGCCCATGTCGCTTTTGGGGTGTGCTTTCCTACCACCCAACCCTTTTTTGTGAATTTTGTACTTTATTTATATTAATATAGATATCTGGAAAAATTCATCAAAAAAAAAAATATCAACTCTACACATAAATTACTTCCACCTTCTGTCATTTTCAATGAAACTTCAAAAAGTTTACAGAATATTCTTTGCTTTCATTATATAACGCTTTTGGAAAGAGGGTAACTAACCACTACGTATAAATTATTAAATATTTATAACTTCATTTTTTATTTAAAGAGATCGACTATTTTTATAGTTATCAATATTCACTTCATTTTAAAGAGAAGATTGCAAGGGTGGCTTAAAGAAATCATTTTTAATGAAAGCTATTGGACAGACATCATTGAGTTGTTCGTGAGAAAGTTGTGGAGATCAGTAATTTGGATTTAATTTAAGTTAGTTTATGAAAATTTAAAAAAATTAATAATAATTTTGATAAATTTTAAATTAAAATAGTCGAAGTCTTATATAAAAGATTTTGTAAATGAATTAAAATTGATTTAATTAAAAAACAATTAATTTAATATTTGATTGTTTTGCTCAAATAAAAAGTATATAATCTCAAATTATATTAAAAAATATGATACATAAAAAATTAGAAATAAGAAAAAGAGACCTAAATACAAAACTTCCTCTATGAAGAAAAGGGACAAGGGTCAATCAAAGCAAAAAAGTCCAAAACCACAACCAGAACCAAAAAACTATACTAAAATTGTAACCATTTTAATCCCAAAACCCTAGATACATAGAGCAATTCAATATTTAAAGTTAATGGTATGAAATATAACTTAACTTTATTCTACTATTTTTTTTAATAAAAATTTTGGCATTGTTGTATGTGAAAGAACTATTAATAAATTATTTTAATTCTTAATGGTTTTTTTAATAAGACATACTATGTTGTGAAATGCTAATTTTAAACTTTTAAATTGTAATATTTTACAATTAAAATACTTACTTATAATTTTTAATATATAAAGTGAAATAAAATGATATTTTTTTATTAAGATTGAAAAGATTAATTCTAGTTATTTTTTAATTGCATTATCTTAGTGATTTTTATTTTTCAAATTATCTTATATTTTTTCATTGGATGATAATATCTCTTTAATGAACAATCTATTCTTGGTTTCCTTTTACAAATTACATCTCCTTTCTAGTAAAAGTCCCTTGTGCATAAATTATACAAATCTTTCTTCATAAACTACAAGGTATAGTGATACTAACCTTACCAATGTCAATGTAACCCCATCATACCTCATGCCTTTTCTAAATTCCTCCACCAATAGAAAGTTTCCAAATACTTTGTAGGTTGGATTTCTAGCTCTACTAACCATTAATCGTAAATAGTCTTTGTATTACTCCATCTATCTTTTCTAATGAACCATTTTAAAGGATTCTCCACGTTAACATTATTTTTTTTACTACCAAATTTTCCTTTCTTCTTATGCTAGCATGTCAAAATTTAAGTGGTTTTAGAACAAACTCGACACATACCAATAATGGCACCAAATTCCTATCATTATTGTAGATTATTTTAAATCTCCAATGGATAGTTCAAATTATTTAATTTGTTGGATTTAATCAGCTAACAACTTCTTTGTGAGATCCTCATTAACATCCATCAATTGGAGTTGGATTTGACAAACTAACAACTTCTTCGTGAGATCCTCATAAACATCCATCAATTGGAGTTATAGAAATCATCATGAAGTGGAGTGATATTTCTTATCTTTCACATATGTTCCATTAAGATCTCTCACTAAAAATTAGTTAGATGTATCATGATATCTAGTTAGCAATTTGAGGAAAATAGAGGATTAAAATATGGTCATAAGTGACCATTTTTTATGAAAATGATAAAAAGTAAATTCCAATGTAATAAGAGATTAATACCCTCAACATTTTAAAATATGATAAGAACAAGAATCTTAGTGATTAGAATTTATTTTCCATACTACTATTTTTTTAATTTTTTAAATGGTGAAGATTGAGGTCAAAATTTGTGTGTACAAAAGGTGGCCCATTTTCTATAATTGGAATAAAAAATAGTATTTGTCATGTGCCCCATTACTTTTTGGTTTAATTAATATTTTTCTAAAATCCATTGGTGGAAAGATAGTTAGATGCATGTAGTATTTATTATAGTTTTTTTATATTTTGTTAATTTTTTTTATAATTTTAGAAATGGATGAATCTTTAAAATTTGATCACTAATCTTGCATGTCTCTAACTTCTAAAAAAATCATAATTTTTTTTAAATTTCAATTCATATAGAAAAAAGTGTAGATTTATTTTTTGATTGAGCATAAAATGTATGCAATTTTTTTTTTTTTTTTATATACAAAAATCCTATTAGAAGTAGGAAAAAAAAAAAAAATTCAATTTGTTTGGATTATAAAAAATTATATAATTTGATAGCTAAAAACTAGCTTGATGCTGTGGGGGTTTTCTCACATAACATTGTGATGAGTATACAACTTTTAAAAACTAGCTTGATGTTGTGGGGGTTTACTCACATAACATTGTGATGAATATACAACTTTTAAACCCCACTCTTATGTCATGCAATGGGTATTATGTCCTACACAAGTAATACAACCTGCAATATTAATTTTTGTTCATACAATTTATCTTCAACCTCCACTAATTTCTTCCAAATCACCAATATTACACTCTCTAAACAACATATTCTTTATGTATGAAATTCCAAGTCTCCTTGGCTCATGATTTCTACCTTTCAATATTCACTTGAATTTCATACCAAATGCAATCACTTTTTCATTTATCTCTATTTTTCACGTGTCGAGTGACCCCTTTGTGTTGAACCTCATATGCCAACATCCATGTGTTGTTACCATGCAAACAATCATGTGTTGTTCAAATTCATTTTCTCTATTATTCCTCCACATACTTTGTTCTTCACTCCTTTCTAGTTCATCATATCCTTTGTTACCTTTGTTAAGTCTATTTGATTCTCACACAATAGCTTGTTCTCCTCCTCTGCTCACTTGGGGATCTCTCTCTTTTCCCCCTTTTCTCACATATATCTCTCCCCTACCTATCCCTTTGTTTTCTTCTTTCATATAAACTTCTCTTTAGCATGGAAGACCAATGGTGCCTCATGTGGTAATTGAATGGTCAACAATAACAATTGTAAGAATTTTATTTATTATTGAAAACTCTAATTGGCAGAAGCTTAAAAACCTTCAATGGACCCACTTCAAGAATTTTGGTCATATTCTTCATCAACACATAAAGTTATAACTTCAATTTAGAGAAGATTATGTCAATTGATGGGATTGGGTGTCAACAGGTGAAAAATTGGAAGTTCTTCAATTTATGTGAAAATTATCAAGTAGGCTGGGATTAATGTCCCATGGTCTCTTGAAAAATGATTTCACTCCAATTTTCAAGAATTGCGAATTTTTAAATTTTTATGAACCCATCAACATAAATTACAAACATTAAATTCTCCTAAATGGTGGGGAATTTTTCACCAATTCCTTTTTCAAATTAGACAAAATGATTTAAAAAATATTCCCTTGAAACAATTTTTGACCAACCCTTTTGGAACTTTGGAAACACTTGTTTCTGTAAAATTGCCCTGCAGAGCCTCAACATGATGGTTTTATGAAAAATCCAAAATTATAATTTTAACCATAGGATTTTTTTTGATATAGAGAGATACCAACTAAAACCAAAAATGTACCAAAATAGAAAGAAAATAAACCAACAACTTTTTGGTTGATGTCGATTGCTAGTCTGCCCGAATGCTCCTGCATTAGACACTTCATGTAGGAAGTTTGTGAGAATAGTCTCACAAAAGTGGAGTTGAATGATAGAACCATCCTTTCATATTGCAATAAATCTATAGAAAATTCCATCACTATGATAGGTGCACACATGAAATTATTTCCTTTTCCTCCTCTTCTAGTATCTTGTCAAAATATTGATCAGACAACAATTATGCATCCTCTTCTTCCTTCCTCATGTGGATTCATGTCCATCACAAATTTTCCTCCTCCAAATATTCTCTCATTTCCTCTACTCTTTCATGGGATTTTACCCACCACAAACCAACCACCTCTACCAAGTTTCCCTTGTATTATCCTCTATAATTTATACATATAAATATGTAGCATCTGTATACCAAGCTACAACTATATGATCTATCTTTCTATCTACTTCCATTAGCTTCTCTTTATCCTTAAAAATATACAATTTCATAGCAACTTCCTCATCACTAAATTCAAAAATATTAAAATTTACCTCAAGCTTTCGTTGGTACAATTTTTCCCTCATTGTCATCTACTACAACATCTTCAAGCTCTATCATTGCAACCACAACTACATCTTCATTCTTTCCATCTTTTGTTTCTATCTTCTCTTCTCTATTGAAAATAATTCTAGAAAAGTGATGGGATTTATATTCTCCCATATACAAACCCTTCTTATTCTTATCACTTTTATCCCACATTTTATTTTCAACTAGGATATCAATCATTCTCATCTCTTATTCCAACAAGAGATTATCCTCATCTTCACAAATATGCTCATCAAATTTAGGAATCTCCAAGTCCATAATCTTATTTTCTTCATTTCCTCTCTTCTTTCCTCTTTCATTTACATCTGTAGGTTTTCTCTCACATCTTTCTTCTTCCATTTTGGGCTGAAAATTTCCTCTTTCAAGAGAATTTTATTCTTCATGTTGGTAGATAGTTAGCGCTCCCCTTGGGATTCGTGACATGGACTAACCACCTCTCGTGGATCCATTAACTTTGGTAGTTGTATCAATCATTAACAGGTTGATCTTTTGGTGCACGACAATTATGGTCCAACAAGTGGTATCAGAGCCAAAGGTGTTGGATTCGAATCCCCTGAGGTAACTCTGAGGGGGAGTTTGTTGGAAGATGGTCAGTGCTCCCCTCGAGATTTTTGAAATGGACTAACCACCTCTCATGGATCCGTTAACTCTAGTAGTTGTATCGGTCATTAATAGGTCGATCGTTTGGTGTACGAAAAATTTGGGCCAACACTTCCCATATCTCCCTTCCTCTTCAATATCATTTACTAATACACCCAATCTGATTTCGATCTTTTCCAATTCTTCATGGAGGATCTTTCCCAATTCTTCATGGAGCTTCTGATTTTCCATTTCTTTCTTTAATTCACCCTTGTTGTGAATTAAAATTTGTACACCATGAAAAAATAACCATTACCCATTTAACATGTGCACAAAAACATTTTGAGAAATGCCTTGCATTATTTTAAATAGATAATCATAGGTTATTAATTATTAAAATATGGTTAGAAGAGTAATTGTTCCAAAAATAATAAATTGCATTAGAAATGTACATCTTAGACATTATTTTATTTCTTGGGTGTATCTTTAATTTTGAGCTACTAACAAAGAAGTTTGACTTGAATTGAGGAATTTGATGCTAGTTATTTTATTTTATAGCAGTCCCATTTTTCTTTTCAAAAATAACTTTTCTTCCAAATAATACAGAAAAAATGAGTACATCACATTAGCAATAAGTCCATATGTAGTGCATTAGATTGTAACATAGTAAAGATAATTGGGTTAAAGTGTGGGTATGAACTATTCTAGTATTAGTATAGTGTCTTCTCAACTTTAATAGTACAATATACAATATGTATTCAACACTTCATTTCAATTTAAAATCATCAATCATAATGAAATAAAATAATATTCATGTTTCAACAACACAAAATTGACAAAAATTGAATTATATCTAAATATTTTTTCATCTTATCACAAAATCACTATCAACTATAACTAACTTAAATTTGAATTTTTACTTAATATTAACTACATAGTTAAATCTAACTTTAGTCATACTGATTGAACAATGCCAACAATCCCATCTCTCTAACCTAGCTTTGATACCAAAATATAGTGCTACTTTTCTTGAGAGTATAAATATATTTAATGTATAAGAGTTAAGTTTGAATAAAAAGACTTATGAATGCTATTATCTAAGTTTAAATATTATATATTATATCTATAGTTTAGATATAAATACATAAAAATTCTTGTTTATGAGTTTTAACTAGTTGAGGAACTAATCACATTAACATCACCATGATTAATATATAAATTTGTTGGACTAACTGCCAGCATCTCCCTTCGGGTTCACAACATGGTTTAACTGTCTCCCGTGGATCTTAACTGATGCTTGTATCGAGCATTGACAAGTCGCTCTTTTGGTGCAACAACAAGGCCAACAATTGGTATCAAAGCTCAAGTCATGAGTTTGAACCCCTCAAGTGATGCTGAGGGAGGGATTGTTGGACTAACCGCTAGCATCTCCCTTTGGGTTTGCAACATGGTTTAATTGCCTCCCATGGATCTTAACTGATGCTTGTATCGGGCATTGACAGGTCAATCTTTTGGTGCAATGGAAAGGCCAACAAAATTAATATCCAAAAATTTGAAAACTATATAAAGGGAACAAATAATAATTTTAGAGAATGTTCAATAGAATAACTCTCATTTATATTTTACCCAAAATATATTTGAATAATAATAATTTCTACTTATTTCAATATTAGAACTTGGACTGTTCACTCACCTTAGGAAGATCTCATTTATTTTTTACATAATAAATATAACATAGTGTAGGAGGAAATAGTTAAGATTTAGAACACAACATACTCTAGAATAATCATACAACATGAACAACACAAGATACTCTAAATTAATCACTTAATATGCACAACACAACATGCTCCAAAATAATCACTTAATATGCACAACACAACATGCTCCAAAATAATGAATCAACATAAACAACACAAAATGGCTCCAAATTAATCACTCAACATGCACAAGCCTTGGCTAAGATAATCTTAAGTGTAATATATACCTTAAATTGGACAAAATCTATGTTCCCATTCTCTAATGCCCATAGTGCACCAAAATAAAATTCTTCTTTCAATGGTATCCATGCTTTTCCAAGTCCCACATGAATTTTTTACATAACCTTTCGAGGGATGATTTTCAAACTAGATCACACCCTTTCACAAAGACTCCCTTTCATAGATATTTAATAAATATAATTATTCATCTCTTCAAAAAGGAATCTATTAGAAATATTCATGATTATCCCCCTTTTAAAGTTAAATGTTCATAATGATGTTTATTTTATATATTCTTTTCAATTATAGAGGGTTATTTCATTGAAAAATATCTTTATTTTCATTTTGGGGGAGATTTTATTAATAGACCAAGTATCCAAAATAGAGTGATGAGTGACCAAGTATATATCATGACCTCTACACTAAGATAAAAATAAAATTCTCAAACCATGCATACAACATGTGTGGAAAACTACAACTATATTGCATCTAAAAATATAAATTCTAGGTTCACAATCCAAAAATATTCTCTGCATATATCAACAAAACCATAAGTTCTACTTAAGAATATAAAGCCTACAATATCATCCATGTCAAGGGCATTCATGAGAATTTGAAATAAGAAATAAAACACAAACCATAAAGGCTAAGACCTAAGGGGATGGAAAATTATTTGGGTTCTCTAAAATGAGACAAAATAAATAAAAATCTTTCAAATTATATGAGCTTGATAAAGAAAATAAAAGGGTGAGTGCAGGATCATGAGGGTCCAAAAAGTGGCGATATGACCCAAAAGTGGCTTACGACATTTTTTTATCCAAATTTGATGAAATGAAAGGGTTTATTGATAAAATTTTCATCTTTCCACCAATATAAGATATGACTTATTTGAAAATAAATAGATAATTATTATTTATTTTCTACATGCATTCTGACTAATGTCCTGATTGATAGGCTGATTCAAAAAAATCTATAATTCTAAAATAATTTCACATTTTTTGAATCTAAAAGATGGACACATTCTATGATTCCCATACTAAAGGATACAAAAAGGAAAATATGATTTTCATAAAATTTTGACCAAGTTATGGTGGTCAAACAAACAAATTTTAATATTTTTAAAAAATTCTAATAAAAAATTCATAACTAATTATTTACTTGCAAAAAAAATATCAAAAAAATGTGGCACATTCGAGCATGTTTTGTACTTAGGTTGGTTTTTTTTCCAAAAGAGGACTAATATTCTAGAAAATACATTCAATTTTCTACAAATAGTGTTCTTACATACTTTACTTGAATTATGTCAATAACCTATTCAAATTTTTATGTCAAGTTGCCTAACTTTTATTTTATGAATTTTCATTTCCACTTAAGCACCTAGTTTGGACCCCCATGATCCTGCACTTACCCAAAATAATAATAATAAAACCTTTATTATTAAGATCTTAGATAATAAAAAAATTATATATAGTTTTCAAAACAACTGAGGTCTCAATGACCTAGCTTTAAAATTAAAAAAATAAGTTATTTTTCTTGACTATGCTCTATGCTTAAAAATTATGGTCTTTGATTATATTTAGAATTGATAAGATTTGGTAGATGACTAATTGTTTTATTTACTTCTCTTGGTTGAATCCATGTTCAATGAAATTATTGCAATCAATGCTTTAATATAATGCATGTGGAAATATTATGTACACATTCTTGTGTTTATAATTTTCTCACACTCAATATATGGAGGTTAGGTTTGAAAAATTGGTGATTTTGATGAAGACCTTCGGAATTTTTCTAAGTGAGCATCTTCTCCTTGCATCAATCTTTATAGAATCATCTGAGGGATCACATTAAACACATGCAATCACACAAAAGAAAAATAAATAATGTAAAAGGTTGGCCTGTAGGCACATGTGAGTCAACATACATCAAGTCATCTACATCCCAATCATGTTCATTGTATACTAAAGGCAGAAAACTATCCAAAGTGAAAATAGCAAGCACTAAACTAGGGTCATCACCAGGCTCAACACTCTTCCTAGGAGAATTATCGTTTAAGCTCATGGAAGAGGAAAATGGTGTATTCAATTTATTATGCACCTCCTCGTCAATTTTAGTAATCTCCTCATCATCATATAAATTAATCGCAATAGGAGGTTGAATAATAATGTCTAAAGAAGGGTTTATCTCTTTTTGTAGTTGCATTATAGCATCTTCTTTTTTTGGCGAAGGGGGAGACTCATCATGCATTGCTTTATTCAAGTTTGGATCTTGATTTTCTTTATTTATTTCATCATTTAACCTTTAAGCAAGGGCACGATGTCTACGTCTACACTCTCTAGCACATTTGTTTCTTTTAGTTTGGTTTTGAAGTTGTGTTTTTGTAGGAGCGATTTGATCAAGCATAGGTTACTTTTCTTCTCTAAGGGGAGGAATGGAAGGAACCATGTAAGGTTGTTCAACTACTTTCTCTTTAACTTTCTAAACTTTTTTTATTCTTGGAGATGTAATGGGATTGTTTTTGTTATCTCTTGGTATTTTATAGGAAGTAGGAAAAGGATTTTTCTTAAGTTGGTCTTGGTTGTTTGGAATTTTTTTAGGCTCAATCATGGTTTTGTCAAGGATGGTAGGATCAGTCATGGATTTAGGCATGTTTTGAAGCCTGATAGTTTCTCTATGCATTTTTCCTTAAATTTTTGGTAGGATTTGAAAAATAAGTCTTTTCAATGTTTAATAGGTTCCATAGGCTCAGGCCAAAAGAAATCGAACGAAAAATTTCCACGAGAAGACAAAGGGTTGAAGCCACGATGATGCACAATGAAAATTTCATTTTCAAAGGGAAACTTTAAGCATTTAATGCACAACTGATGGGATGACTTCATGGAGCATATCCATGAGTAACCAAGCTTCAAACATAATTGATCTGACATCAAGATGATGTAGAATGAGACATCTAATGTTTTTGGTCATATTTGCAAAGGTAAGGTGATCGATCCCATCGTAGGGAAAGAAAAACCATTATGCATCTTGATCCATGCTTTTAGTTTATCATATATTTCTTGATAGATCTCATGCACAATTAAGAATTCTTTGAGGATCACATTTTCTCCATAGAAACAATCGATTAATATACCATTAATGGGCTTATCATATATTTGGCCGACTATGTAAAGAGGACCATCGGGTGCATGTTTAAGTATATCTTTGAATGAGAAAGCAATGTCGAGAGGATATTTAAAGTCAGCCCTTATGATGTTGAGTTTTGACCAATGCAACAAAACCATTGATAGGATTTTGTACTTGTTCATCAATATCCATAGAACTTTGTTGAATTGTATCTATGTTTTCATCATCTATGGCAACATTCATCACATCAATATTTGTAGTTTCACTAGCTTTGACAAATGAAATATTATGTTTAGGCATGGGTTTTGTAAATATTTGTAGGTTTTGGTTAAGAGAGGCAATGGAATTACTTCATCATTAACACCTCCAATGGAAAGAGAACTAGAATGAATGAGGTCTTGCACCGTATGTTTAAGACGCTTACAATTTTCCATGTCATGTCCATTTTGTTGATGATAATGGTAATAATAATTTGGTCTATAGTTTGTGGTTAATGGTTTATTAGGATTGAGATTTTTAACAGGATGTGAGGTAATCATCTTTTATTCTAAGAGTTGTGACATTGTGTTATGAAGGGTATTGGTCAAGGGAGTGAATTGTCTTTTTGGGTCCCTATAGCTAAAGGGTATCAGCGCTTTTATAGTAGCTACTTGGGTATTGACATGTTGAGTTGTTTGTTGAGGGGGATTAAGTTGAAGGAAACCTTTATTTTGTTTTCTAAAAGGTTGGTAATTGTTTTGATTTGTGGACTTAGACTTCTCAATTCGGTTAGAGGTGGATTTTGCATCTCTACTACTAGCCAAGTTTTGATAATCATGAAGGGTGGTACATAAGTGCATGAAGGGGGGTAATTTAATCATGGTAAGATTATCTTGTATCTTTTCAAATTCTCTATGAACATATTTTGAAGGTGAGGGTCAAGGACCTTTACATCGATTTTGGAATAAAGTGATTGATAGTGCAAAATAAAGTTTGTAATCTTTTCTTCTTCTTTTTTTAACATCTCTTCAAATCGGCCAAGGTCATCTTAGGAGTCATATGCACTTTGAAATGGTTGATAAATATCTTGAAAAGTTGATTGAATGAACTTATTGATTTGTTCAGTAACAAAGAAATTCATTCTAGGGCAATATCTTTCAACTACCTAGGGAAAATATTAGCCAAGAGTTTATCATCAAGGATAAAGTCAATACATAAGATGGTGTCAACAAAAACATTCTTAGAAGGATCTATCTTCCCTCAATATTTCTCGAATCTAGGCACCTCTATACCTTGTGGCATCGGTGTTTGTAATATCTCCAAGGACAAGGGACTACTTTTGACATAATATGTAGGTGGGCCATTTTGATTTTGGTTGATTCTGGAAACTTTCTTTTGAAGGGATGAAATGGCTCAATGAAAATTTGGTTTATGAGATGCTCATTCTTTGTATTAGGATATGGAGGTGAATAAGGTGGAGGGGTGTATGTGTTCGAGGGAAAAGTGAATGTAATTATTATAGGTTGTATAGTGGTAGGAGATATGACGTGCAATGCCACAAAGATATCACATTACTATTAGGTTGCATTTTTGTTGTAACTTGAGGGTTGGTGTAGGTAGGAATAGAGGTAATTATTGTGGAATGAGGAATTTTATTTCCTCCTTGTCTTGTGACATTGTTCAAGGGTAAAGGAAAACTAGTGGTTGAGGTAAGATGTTTTCCAAAGATCTGAACTATGTTACACACAAGGTCAAGTCTCTCTTCACTTTCAAGCATGTGATGAATGTTATCTATGGTAGGGATGGGAGTACTTGAAATATTCTTAGTACTAATTTGATTTTTTAGGTTTTCTAAGTCTTCGTGAATTTGGATTACGTTTTCTTGTAGAACACTAGCAACCATTTTTTCAACATGCCTCACACTACTTGAAGGTAAGGAATTGTTAAGGGTATCATCCATACCTAGTGAACTAGTGTCAATACCAGGATGAAAGAGCAAGAAAACCTAATATCCATGAAGATTGTGCTATCTTAGGATGAAATGAGTCTGGAAATTTGTCTCACTATAGTATTAGCAATAGGACACCAAGTAGAAAATCTCATGCAAGGGATACTAAATGCAAGATGGATGCAAATGAAAATTAAGAAAAATGCAATGTAGTGAATATAATAGAAACTCTATAAACTAAGACAAAAATTTATCAACAACAAACATAAGCTCATAAAAAAAGTTCTAAATTATGGAAAATGCAATTTTAAATCTGCACTAGGGCTAAATCACCTAGAGGGGCATATGAGACCCAATGAGGGTTTTTTTCATAATTTGCAAAAAAATTAAGTATTTTTTTTTTATTTTTAGTTTGTATTATCTGTAGACTAAATGTAAATGTAGCTTTAAAATTATTTTCAATTATGCAAGATGCAAAAATGCAACCTATATATGCACTTTCATTAATGCAAGAATTAGAAACCCTAAAATACCAATTAACTAATGTAAATATTAATACAATGTTCATGGAAGAAAGATTTAGGATGATGATGCAGTATAAATTAGAATTATGATGTTCTATTTATGAAAGTTCACCAAAATTAAATGAATAAAATGGATTTATTTATGGTTTAGGACATATAAAAACACATTCACAATCATTCATTCAAAGAAAACCCTAGAGATCTCAATCTAATGTATGCAGAGGAGAAAGAGATCTTGCAATGGGATTGTCCTATGGTCTGATTATAAACTAAAGATGGGTTCACCACCAAGCTAGGGCTTGAAAAGACTAATGAAATGCAATACCTAATGCTTAAACCTAATGTAATGCAAGGTTTCACTAAATGACAAAGAAAAGCATATAAAATAGAACAAAGAGCTGAGATATGAAAGGTGTGCACCTAGAAACCTAAACTAGAATGGATGAAGCTCTGAAATACTAAAAAAAAAAAAGTTGATTGGGACTCATATGCTAGACTAGGTGATTTAGTCCCAAATTAGGGTTTCTAAGTAGGAACAGGTTTCTAGCATAGTAGATTCAAGATATGTAAAAATCTAGAAATTTGCCTATACTAGGACTCATATGCTAGAAGTGGTGTATCAGTCTAGTTAGGGTTGTCTAGAAATTCAAAGTGTGATTCTTTTCTTCAATGTTTCCTCTATCATTTTCACTTGATTTCTAGATCTAAAAATCTAATTTGAAACTTGTAGGTGTCTCCCAATGATCTTCTATGCAAGGTGACAACTTTGACAACTTTCTCCAAACTTTCTCTTCAAGATTTCTTCACCTAGATCTGTAAATCACACACTAAAGAGAGATACAAATTTTGTTTTGTTAGTGAAGGGGTTTTTCTTGGTCAAACCCCGTTATGGTAATCAAACCTTGAAATGAAATGAAATAAGATGAAGGAATGATGAATGAAAAATATGCAATGTTACGACTCGCCAAACCCTAGAAATAAAGTGTTGCAAGGGTATGTGTAGGATCATGATGGGCCAAAAAGTGGTGATATAAAAAAATTAGTGTTTTCCACTCGCCAAAAAATTTGAAAAATCCAAGTTGAATTCATTTTGGGTTGGGGTCTCAGTACATTGCTCCATAGCAATGCCCAAGCCTAAGTTTTACAAATCAAATATCCGATTTGAATTGGATATCTAATTTTTTAAATAAAAGTAAAAAATGGATATCTGATTTGGAGTCAAGCAATATAAATAGAAAAAAGGTCATTTTGAATTCATTCTAACTCTTTGAAATGTCCAGTGACTGGAAAAGTGATAGTGGACGTGAATCCAATATCCATTTCTAGCTGATATCGGATTTCGGAGGTAAGTCTTTGGTTATTTTTTTGTTTGAATCAATTTTTGTTTGAGTTTTGTATAATTTTAACCTTTTTTAATAGATTTTTATTAAAAATTAGGATGTTTTATAGATTTTTATTAAAAAGAGGGTTTTTTACACTAATTTTATTTATATTGTGTAATTTCAATTAGATTAATTAGTTTTGAACTTCAATCAGGTATTATGGCCGAGAATCAAAAACCACAAATGCCAAACCCTCCACCACCTCTGCACCCATCAATTGAAGAGTTAATTGGTGAAAAATTAGAGCAATTGAGGGGCATTTGTGATGTTTATAAGAAAATCTGTCGATTAAGGAAGATGACAAACACATTGAAAGAAATAATTAAAAATATAGAAACCCTCTCCACCCAACATAATGCCTTTCTTTCATGGTGAGAAAGCATGAGGGAATATTACTCTTGTGGATAGTCTTATGAAGATGCGAAAGATCTTGGAATAACAAAATCCCAAATAGCCTCTTTATTTGTTAACCCCCGCATCGGTCTTCTAGTTAATGTTAATAAACCAAAACTTTCTATAAAATGGTGCATGAAATAAGGACATTGCAGATTATAACTTTTGGGATCATTGGTGCATGGTTTTTGATAAACCACCCAACAACAATAGTGATGTACCATTTTACTTTATTTAAAAATTAAACATTGAGTTTTTGTTAGGGCCTCATTTCAATTACTTTGACATTAAACCCTTTTGAGGCATAGGTGGAGGTATGCCCTAGGATAGACCAGGGGTACTTAGAGTAGTCTAGGGCCCATATGTTCCCCCTCCTCCCCTTCATCATCCACCTCCATTACGTCATCCAGATATTATCGAGGATGCAACCACACAGACTATTCAGGCTATTCACTCTTTGAGTGGTCTTTTTTTTTCCCATACTACTTCAGTAGCTCAGCCACATGCTAGTGATGTTGGTGATGGATCGAGTATTATTGCATCATCCTCCTCAAGTCCACATATCTATGTGCCACATACTTGCACTATTTTCCTCCAAATATGCTTGGGCCCTCTTGTACAACCCATTGAGCATCCCTTGGACACATCTGATTATGACCTCCATGATGTGGAAATTATAGGAGATCAAATGCAGGAGATTGGAGCACACCCTTCAAAGTCCTCTGTTGCTAGAGAGGAGGATGTTGGAATAGTTACATAGGTAAGATTTAAGTTGTAAATTCATAAGTTGCATTTTTTTTAAATGAATATTAATAAGAGATAGTATCAAGTACTAATATTTATTTGCATGGTCTATATAATAGTTGATGTCTGAGGAGGTGCTTAGATAGGTTACTGATATCACCTTTAGGGTCATTTAATTTGGCCTTGACATGCATGTGGTATATATTTTCGCACTCACTCGTTCACATTTTATTATTATATACTTGCTTGTCATTTGAATTATCATTAATGAAATTATATATATTAACTTATATATTTATCTTATTTTCCTCTTGTAGGAAACACCTAGAGCGAGTGAGGTGCAATGATCTCCAAAATTTGGAGGCGCAATGGTAGATAAGGGAAAGGTAATTGAACTCAAATTCAATTGAATTAAGTTTTTTTAAGATCTTATAGTGATTATACATACATCGACATAGATTGGTAGTTTCATAAACTTGTCATTTTTATATGTACAAGTGGTTATGCGCTACACATCCTTGTTGACGAGTGTCACAACGCTTGAAGGAGTAGGTGTTGGAACACTTGAAGGATTAGGTATTGAAACACCTCAAGGAGGAGTTGTTGAAACATCTGAAGGAGATAAAGAAAAAGAGATTCCTAAAGAGGTATGTGTTTATTTTATTTTGTGTTTGGTAAATATGTTCCTATTACCGACAATTGTATGCTAACTTGTATCAATTTTATGTTTTTGTTCACATATATATATTGGCACTGTAAAAATTGATATCATTGGTTCTTTGAGAGAGGTCTATTCTAGGACTCCTGATGGTTTGGAGAGACGTATATATGAGGTAATCAAGATTTCAATTTTTTAGTTCAATTATAATTCAATGTATATTGATTTTTATGTTAATTATTCGATTTTAAATTATATAATATAACTAATCTCAATTATGGTTTGAATTTTTCTTGTGTAGTTTCCTTTAGAGCCAAAGAGTGCTCCATAGAGGCTCCATTTTGATGATCCACCAGTAGTTTAGGATGAGATAGACATTTTGGCATGTATATTTTGAATAGATATCAAGATGGCATATGCGACATTTTGTAAAAAAAAATTTGAGCTGGTGTTGATGCCAATTTTGTATATGGACATACACTTGATTATTGGATAATTTGATATATAGAAGTTGAGAATCGAAATAATATGTTCCTCATGTGCATGTTTAAACTATTAAAAAATTTAATCTTGAGCAATGGTTAAATATCAATGCACAATAGCATAAAAAATAATGGTTATATTATATAGTTCACAATCTAAAATAATGAATAATGGTTAAATTATATCATATATTGATTAGTTATATTATGGTTGTACTATATAGTTTAAGCAGATTTGAAGACAGGAACAATGGTAAAGTTTAACATTTTAAATTTAAAGTTTAAATACACAAATGTCATTGTATCACACTACATGATGTGTTAGTGTCATTAGGGAGTCATTGGTGTCATTTTTTTCATGACAACGAGGAAGTTAAAATATATTACAAATTATGAAAAGTTGTCATTAAGAATGCCAAAAGGTTGTAAAGAGGAAGCCCAACGATCAATTGGGTTTGAAAAGTAGTTGTAACTATTGAATTTAGTGGGAAAACATTTAAATAGGCTTGTGAACTCAAAGGGATGGTTGGAGAAGTTGTTTATTGAGAAGAAGCAATAAAATTTCATTGATTCCTTGCAATTTCTTGAGTTTTTCCAAAAATTTTGAAGTTTCTTTGTGTTGGAAGGTTTCGTACAGGGTAATCTTGCACTCTAATAGATTGAATTTGGTGGGAAGTAGGGTTAACCTTAACACCTACACTTGACCAATTGACCTCCATTTGTGAACTTCATGTGCTTAGGTGCACCTACACCATACAACCTTGCAAAATAGAACTCATGTCACATTAATTGTGTCTTACACCAGCTCCACCAAGATTTAAACACTTACCCTCTGGTTTGCAAATCTCCTTCCTTGGTTCATAGATAGTGATTCCACAATATACCCTACATCCTTGACATTTCTTTCACTCGACTAAGTCACCATATTTGCATTCCAACCTAATGTTTGTCTTCTATCTATGCCTTGATCAAAACCAAATGATGTTTCTGCCTTTATGCTTGCAATCAAACTCTTACCAATAGTTGCTTGAACTACCTTTCCCTTTATTGAAAAAATTCATGCTTGTATCTATCCTTGGGTTCTTGTTCTTTTTTTCCTTTCATTATTGTCATCAATCCTTACCAGCAACAAGTACCTTTGTACCTATTGTACCTACAAAATCTTCAAGATTTGCAACATTCTTCCCAACCAATGGACCCTATCATGACATTAGCATACCAATTTACTACAAACTCATTCTTCAAACCTATGTAAACCTTCACACTTTCTATTAGAGTATTTTTAGACTTCAAACTAACCATCTCACTTGAAGTTTATTGTTTGAAGTTGCTTGTTTAAGGTTGTATTTAAGGGTTTGAGGGTCAGAATGTATTAAGAGTCCATTCCACCTACTGTTCATGATGTGATTCAGTGGAATGGGCTTGGTTAGAATAAGATTAGGTGTAGGAATAGATATCTAGTTGTGGAAAAGACATTTGGTGGATATTTCCATGCTGTCCCTATGGAAAACGCATGAAATTACGCTTAGGAGGCATAGCTTGAAGTAGAAGATTAAATAAATAGTTTGGAAGAAGGTTAGAACCTAGGTGTTTTAGTGTTATCAGGTGGATTTTGATGTGATAGAAGGTTGGAAAAATGAAGGGTAGTTCATTTGGATGTTTGGGCTTGAAGCCCTAGTTGAACAAAGAGTGAAAATGGGTGAAATTAAGAGGTTTTAAGAAGGAAATGTGTGAGAAATTTGGGGGAAACATAATTTGAAGATAAATTAAGTTTGTGCAGGGTGAAATAAGAATGTTTGAAAATATTTTGAAGTTGAATGAGGTTTGGAGATGGGTTTTTCAATAAACCCTTACTTATTTGGTGAAAAATGAGGGTTTCATGAAAGAGGGTCTTAGCAAGCGAGTTTTGACTCATTGGATGAATAATTTATGGTTTTGGAGGTATTTTGATTACTATCTAATGGTATTTTGAGTGGGAAGAAATATTGAAGGAGAGTTCCTTTGTTAAATTGGGCTAATTAGAGCCCCTTTTCCAGCGTTCAAGGTCAGTTTGATGGTATGGTTCCAAAGTAAGTACATGTGATTATGTGATTTGTTTCTTGGGTGTAATATGTTCATCCATGACCATTTGGAGTCATTTAGAGTTATTTTGAAGTGATTTGGGGTCATTTGTGAAAAAATGTAAAAAGTTGGCAAGTTGCTAAAATGTTGTCAAGCAACTTTTGCAAGAAAGTGCAAAAATGAAATTTTATTAACAAATTGTTTAAAAATTGGTTGTAAATAGTTGGGATGCATTTGGGTGGCTATTTTTATGCTAGGAATATTCCTCTTATGCACCGAAACATGTGGACTCACTCTGAGCTACATTCAACCGACAAAATCCATTGAGTCCAAAGTGCAAAATGACTGCAAACTTCAGCATGGTCATATTCGGACACCATGATTCTTAGAAAATTTTCATCTGACCCTATAAGATCATCTTGGGCCCCTCTTCAATAACCTCTCTTTGTTTTCACTATCTCAGAGGCATTTTCCTATGGTGGTGAATTCTCGCTTGGGGAAAAAATTATAAAATGCAAGTAGTTGAAAGTTGCAAACTGGTGCAAATTTTGTTCTACAACTCGTGTGACGAAATAGATTGTTCTAATAAATATGAGTGGGTACATTTATGCTAGGAATGATCCTCTTTCACACCAAAACACACGAAATCACTTCGAGCTACATTCAACCAGTAGAATCCTTTAAGAGTCCAAAGTGCAAAATGGTTGCAAACTTTAGCATGCTCATATTCAAACACCGTGAAACTTAGAAACTTATTATCTATCCCTAGAGGATAAAATTGGGCCCCTCTACAATAACCTCTCTTTGTTTTCTCTATATCGTAGGCATTTTCTCATGGTGGCAAATTCTCACTTGGGGAAAAACTTGTCAAATGCAAGAAGTTGAAAGTTGTAAAGTGGTGCAACTTTTGTTCTGCAACTTGAGTGACCAAAAAAACTATTCTGACACATCCAAGTGGGTATGTTTATGCTAGGCATGGTTCTCTTTCACATTGAAACATGCAGAATCGCTCTGAGCTACATTCAATCGGCAGAATCCCTTAAGAGTCCAAAGTGAAAAATGACTGCAAACTTTATCATGATCGTATTTAGACATCGTGATGCTTGCAAAATTCTCATCTAACCCTATGGGATTTAATTGGGTCTCTCTACAATAACCTCTCTTAGTTTTCTCTATTTTGGAGACGTTTTCCTGTGGTGGTGAATTCTCGCTTGGAGAAAAAGTTGCCAAATTGGTGCAACTTTTTTTTTGCAACTCATATGACCAAAAAGACTATTTTGAAGCATCTGGGTGGGTAATTTTACACTAGGAATGGCCTCTTTCACACCTAAAGACACAGAATCACTCTAAGCTACATTCAATCGGTAGAATCCCTTAAGAGTCTAAAGTGCAAAATGACTACAAACTTCAGCATCCTCGTATTCAGACACATTGATGCTTAAAAACTTCGCATCTAACCCTATGGGATCACGTTGGGCCTCTACAATAAACTCTCTCAGTTTTCTCTATCTTGGAGTCAGTTTCCTATGGTGGTGAATTCTCGCTTGGAGAAAAAGTTGTCAAATGCAAGTAGTTGAAAGTTGCAAAGTGGTGTAACTTTGGTTCTATAACTCGTGTGACCAAATGGATTGTTCTGAAATATTTGGGTGGGTATTTTTAAGCTATGGATGGTCCTCTTTTGCACTGAAACATGTGAAATCACTCTGAACTACATTCAACCGACATAATCCCTCAAGAGTCCAAAGTGCAAAATGGCTGCAAACTACAACATGCTCATATTTGGACGTTGTGGTTCTTAGATAATTCTCATCTAATGATATGGTATCCTTTTGGGCCCCTCTACAATAACCTCTCTTGGAGGCATTTTTTTGTGGTGACAAATTATCGCTTGGGGAAAAAGTTTTCAAATGCAAGTAGTTGAAAGTTGCAAAGTGGTTCAAATTTCATTTTGCAACTCATGTGAGCAAACAAATGATTTCAATGCATTTAGGTGGGTATCTTTATACTAGGCATAGTCCTCTTTCACACCGAAACATAGGAAATCACTTTAAGTTACATTCAATTGGCAGATTCCCTTAAGAGTCCAAAGTGCAAAATGGTTGCAAAGTTTAGCATGCTAGTATTTGGATACCTTGATGCTTAAAAAATTCTCGTTTGATCTTATGGGATCATGTTGGGCCCCTCTACAATAACCTCTCTTAGTTTTCTCTATCACGAAGGCATTTTCTCATGGTGGCAAATTCTCGCTTGGGGAAAATTTTATCAAATGCAAGTAGTTGAGTGTGTAAAAATAATTTTTTTGCCATTCCACCCATTGTATTCTACTGTAACTCAGTGGAATGGAAAAATTAGGGGTAGGTTACATATGTGCATGGTTTCTAGAGTAGGGGAAGCGAGTTGAAATCAGACTTTATCACCGTTTTAGACCCCCAATTGGGTCACTTTTACAAAGGACCTATGCCTTAAACTCTCCTTTTCACCCAGATTTTGATTGGGAAGCACTCAATAGCCAAGATAACCCCAAATTCCATAATTATTTTGTAGAGAAACATTTCCCAAAGCACCCTACCATGAAACCCTCATTTCTTGCACTTTACATGGGGGTTTATTGAGAAACAACCTTCGAGGGCATATCTAACCCACCCAACACCTCCAACACTTCATAAAAGACCTACAAAAACTCAAAATATCAAGAGATCTCTGCTGTCCCAAGAAGTCTATCATTGTCTTACTCAAACCACCTAATTTCACCCAAAAATGCACTATTTTCCACCTAGGGCATCTTGCCAAACCAACTAAAAGACATTCTCTACACATAAAAATCATTATTCAAGATGACTCCAAACCACCCCTAATACATGTAGAATAAGAATCAATATGCATCATAAGGGAGATTCAAGAATGGCAGTAGAAAAATAAGATTTTTTTTAATCAACAAACTATAAGGCTATACAGTGATATATATTGATAAAAGTATATATAATATATCCAAAAAATCCATACAAGCTTAGTACAAAGGATTCATATGGACATATAATTTCATGTATATATCGATAGTACAAAATATATAATACAAAACATATTTCCCTCTAGGGGAAGGAAATAGATCTCGTGTTGCCTTCAAAATTTGACTAGATGGAGTGATTGTCGGTTCTCTTGTCTTTTGAACACACTAGCTAGTCCTCATGTATTCACTCTAGACATTGAAAATACAGTTTACCATAGTAGAAAAATGTGTCAATAATAAGACTAAATGAAAATGGATTGAGGAGAATTATTTGTTTGGATTATAGATAGAAAAAAGTGCAAAAAGATGCATATGGAACTAAAATCTTTGAAAATATTGTATCCATATCAAAGAATTACCTTAATTTCAGCTTCTTGAACAGTTATATCATAGCATTACCTTAATTTTAGCTTCTTCAACTGTATCCAAAACATGAAAATTCAAAATTTCATGCTAGTCCTACTCTCTTCACTCTAGACATTGAAAATACAGTTTAACATAGTAGCAAAATGTATCAGTAATAAGACTAAATGAAAAAATATTGAAGAGAATTCTTTGTTTGGATTATAGATAGAAAAAGTGCAAAAAAATGCATATGGAACTAAAATGTTTGAAAATATTGTATCCATATTAGAGCATTACCTTAATTTCAGCTTCTTCAATAGTTATATGAGAGCATTACCTTAATTTCACCTTCTTCAACTATATCCTAACTATCCCATCAGCCAACCAATTACTTTTTGCAAGTATTAAATAAAGAACACTAATGAACTTAACCATAATGAAACTAAGAATTGTACCTTCCATTCTTGAATATGCTATTCAAGTGTGCCTGAAGGGTCATCTCTTTGCTTAAGAGTATCCAATATTGCTTCATGATCAACATTACTAAGTTTCCATAGTTGTTTTGTCTTTGGTTTAGCGTGATGCTTCAACAACTTAACATTTGTTGCTATAACAAGGTGTGAATACATGACAATGGTTTTGTGTTTCTCGTAGTCTTTAAATGCAGGTATACCATTATTTATAATCATCTATGTTCACAACCAAGTTCCTCCAACCACAATTGAACCTATAGGATACATGAGCCCATCATCATCTTCCATTGGTTGTGTTAGCTTATGCTTTAACTGCACACATCAAGCTAACCAATGGTCTAATCTCTCTTCATTCCCCTGTAGTGCAACAACTACAAAAACATGTCCTGGTTGTAGTAGATCTGAAAGATGATCATAATAAACTGAACTTTCCATTTTGTCATTTGTCATGGATATTATTTGAGATAAAGGAGTTAGATATTATGGAACCCATGTATCCACCCACTCACTTGACTCACATTGATCCCACTTGCACTGAATACAACTCTGACAAAAACAAGCCAACTCTTGTGTTCAAATGGTCCATGTGCTTGCATCTAAGCTTCAAAATGAAGGCATCTTTGAAGAATCTTTGATTATATAACAATCCAATCTACCTCCCATTGTGCCCTCCTAAAAAAACCAAAATATTTTTTGCACTCTTGAATCAAGTGTCTCTCCCTCACCAATCAACAATACAACATGCATCATTGAATTTTTCTCCTGAAATCTTCGATTTCTCCTTAACTAGAGTTCTCTTTACACATGCACCTACTCCATCATGCTCCCCTTTCCGATGCCCAGCTTCAAAAAAACCACAAATATGAGGTACACCCTTCTCTATATGTATTCTACTCAACTAATAAAACATACGAGTATTTTTGAATTGACTTGTTCAGTTATCTGACCCAATGCGATGTTAGCCCACTATTATATCATGCTCATGCAAGAAATCAATAAAATTCTTGAAACAATGTTTGACATACTCGGACAAGTGAGATCTATCATCACTCATATAACAATGATACTCTTTGATTATCTTTCGATCCTGTTTTGTACTATCAAGTGCATATCTATATGTTATGTGGACAAAAATAGCAATCTGAATGGAATTGTAATATTAAGATTGTACCTCATTTTGTGGTTGCAATGTGTATTTTCTCTACAAAATCAACCACTGATATAATAGTGCCAATTAGAAAAGATTCCTTAAACATCCTGAATTGTTGATCCAGCACTGAGACCTATGGCTATGCCTTGTATACTTGTAGGAAAAATTGTCCTTAAAATTTGAAATAAAATCAGAAATGTACTACATTCTTTTGTAACCAAATCGCATCTAGAACCTTCTCCTCCACTTTGAAAAGTATATTTGACTATCTCATATCTCTTTTTCTCAACAAGATTCTTTCCAAGTTCATGTTCAGAACCCTCATGAAAACATTGGACAAACTTTCGCAAGCCACCACATTGTGAGCACTTCACATTTAAACAATCATTTCTATAGAAAAAACAACCATCATCTCTAAAACATAAAAATAGATCTAGCAAGTCCCTTGATGATTTCGGAAGATGCATTGCACCACACTCCTGCAAAATTTCATTAGTATGTAAAGTAGAACGGATATAGCATAATAGTTTAGGGTACATTGAAAACTCCACATGGTATTTGCAACAACAAGTATTATGAATTTTAAGAGGCACACAATAAAATGGCTTCAAACCTTCAAAATTCCTTTGTGAGATTTCCATATTTGGATGTGTTTCAATAAAAAAATTGAACAACATTGTTTAGCTTGATTCCAAGAAATGTTTAGGATGTAGTGTATGGTCTCGATTGCCAATTCTTAACTTTAAAACATCATTTGCATTGGGTGATACTCTAGAGTTATCATGCCAAAATTGTTGAATTACCTACTTTACATTATCGATTAGCTTCTTATCAACACGTGGAAGCCTCCCGACAAGAGACCATGTATCATTTTGAAGAGGATCATCTATTCTTTCTCTTCTTGCAAGTGCTCTATCCAAATTTTTACAATTTATGTCAAAATCAATACAATTTTGTCTCATAAAGTGAGCCTTTTTCAATTGATGGCTTACTATGGTGGTTGTAATGATTCTCTGAGTAGCTCTCTTATTTTTTCCTTGTTATTTTTTCCAATAGACTTGAGAACATTAAAAATATTTTTGACAATAATAGAATTTTTTTCGATCTTTTTGTTCACATGAACCTTCAATTTGGCTAGCAAAGGGGTATGTGCAAGATCATGATGGGCCAAAAAGTGGCGATATGTAAGTGATATGATGGCCCCTATGGCTGACGACTTTTTTTTACCCAAATTTGATGAAACGAAAAGGGTTTTTAAAGGAGATTCTCAGCTTTCCAAAAATATAAAATATTCTTTAATTTGAATTTAATAAATTATTATTATTCTTTTTCTATTTGAATTATGACTAAATTCCTAATTGATAAGTTGATTGAAAAAAATCTATATCTTTCAAACAATATCACATTCTATGCTTTGCATAATATAGGATTAAAAACAAAATTGAATTTCATGAAGTTTTGACAAAGTTAAGGTGGTCAGACATATACATTTTATATTTTTTTAAAGTTGTAATAAAAAACTCATAATTAATTATTTACTTGGAAAAAAATTACAAAAAAATATGCATTACATCTAGACATGAGTCCTCTACTTATATCTAAAATCGCATAACAAAATATTATGATTTTATTGTGGTTAGGGTGGTCAGACAGACACCTACTTCTTATTTTTTCCCTGAAATTTAAGTACTAATACATTCAAATTTCAATTTTTTACAAAATATATTTTTTATTTTCTTAAATAAACCTAGTAGTTTAGAAACTACATTCAATTTTCTACAGATTCTATTCTTAGATATTTTTGAAATAATATAGATAACTTATTCATCTTCTTACATCAACTTGCTTAACTCAGATTTTATGATTTTTGATTGCCACTTAAGGGCTTGTTTTTTCCATGATGATCATGCACATACCCAAAGGTCTCATATTTTGTATCTTTAGCAATTGTGAAAAAAATTGGCATTGCTCATTCAATGTCTTATTGCTAAAATATTGGTTGAAAATTTGCGTAGCCCACAACCGAACGGTTCGTGTTGACCTCTTTCCTTCAAAATTATTTATAATATTCTCATCAATTTCAAGTAACCATTTAGGGGTTCTTGAAGGTCTTGAATTTGGAATATGTCTTTCTTCATTTCCCATGTAATTTGGTGAAAGATAATTTACACTTAGTTTAATATTATGTTCAACATCTTCAATTCTAACATTTTCAGCATGAACATTTTCAATATCAATTTCAATAATTTGATTCCCAATTTCAATATTATGTTCAAGATCTTCAATTCCAACATTTTCAGCTTGAAAATTTTCAATATCACTTTAAATTGTTTCATTCCCAATTTCAATATTATGTTCAACATCTTCAATTCCAACATTTTCACTATCAATTTCAATATCATGGTCAACAACTTTAATTCCAACATTTTCACCTAGAACATTTTCAATATCAATTTCAATATCATGTTCAACATTTTCACCTTGAACATATTCGATTTCCTCTTCACTTGAAAGACTAAAGGGCTCAAGTTCACCAATATGGAAATTTACATACCTTCTCTTCTCTTCCTATGACTTTCTCTATCTCTTTGTCTATATGATTCATTTTGTTCTTTTGTAAGCTTTCTCTTACATTTTTACTTTTGACGACTACTGCTCCTCATTATACCTCCAAGAAGATGCTAGAAAAATGATCTTATGAAAAATTTGAATATAACATGCTCCAAAAATTTAATCTTTGTCTCTTCCTGTCTGAAATCATGTTTTTCTCGCCTGCAAAGTATGAAAACAAAATGTAGGGTCCGTCGGGATGCCCAAAACAACCCACTTAAGATTTTTCTATGACCCACAAATCGAATATCTGATATGTAAAATATTTAAACATGTATATTAATGGTAAGATTTTGGTGCCACAAATCGGATATCCAATTCAAATAAGATATTTAATATGAATTGAATATCAAATTTGTGGCACACATAGACCCAAGAGTAATTAGGAGGTAGAGGGTGCATAAGAGATAGAGAGAGAGAGGGAGAGATAATTAGAAGGGGGAAGGGAGAGGAGAGAGGGGAAGAGAGATAGGAGGGAAGGGAAGGCGAGGGGAAGAGGGGAGAGAATTAAGAGAGGGAGAGGGAAGAAGAAGGGGATGGAGGGAGAAAGGAAAGAGAGGAGGAGAGAGGGGAGAGAGAATTAGGAAGGGGAAGGGAAAGGGGAGGAGGGGAAGGAGAGAGAGAAGGGGGGGCGAGGGGAAGAGGGGAAGAAGGGTCTGAGAGAGGGAGAGATAATTGGGAGGGGAAGGGAGAGAGGAAGAGGGAGGGAGAGTGGAAGGGAAGAAGGGAGGAGAGAGAGAGAGAGAGGGAAGGGTAAGGAGGGAATAGGGAGAGGGAGGTGGGGAGGAGGAGAGATAGTGGAGGGGAAGGGAGGAGGGAAGGAGAGAGAGAGAGAGAGAGAGAGAGGGAGATTAGGAAGGGGAAGGGGAGAGAGAGAGGGAGAGAGATATGGGATGGGGAAGGAGAGGAAGGGAAAGAAGAGGGAGAAATTAGGAGGAAGGAGAGTGAGATGTTAGAGTAAAGGTCTTAACTTAATTATGTTGATTAAGTTACCTTTATTCCCTTCTTAAGATTTCACGTTAGTTTGCATAAAGTGACATTTAATAATTATATTAATTATTAAATATTATCCTATTAGGGCTTCTATTAGGGTTTTATTAGGGTTTGCATGATCTCCTTTTTATAAGGATTGATCCCATTGTATTTCATATCAATTCATTCTCTCATTCTCTTTGATATATACATTTTCAGTTTTTAGAGAACCCTTGCTTGTTTGTCTCCATCTCTTCTTTTGTGATAGGTTATTTGCATGCAGGTGCTCTTCAGGGTTTACGGTGTTGTATTTTTTCAACTCCTATATGGTATCAGAGCTCCACACCTGCTGCTTCCTGTTCTTGTTTTGAAGATTTTTGGAGCTTCAAGGGTTTGGGGATTGTTTTCTTGATCTAGGGCACACCTGCATTTTTTAAGCATTTTCAGCTCAAACGGACATTGCCATTGCATCCACAGTGGTCCAAAACCCCTAAATTAACTGTTCATTCATCCATTTTGGACGAAGTCAAAATTTGAGGCAAATTTTTGTTGCAATACAGCCGTACAGCCGTCACCTGCGTGGTAAATTTTATTTTTCAGAAAAAAAAATTTCTGCTTGTTTTTCAGAAAAAATTTCGTGAAATATTTTTATTTGCAAAAAAAAAATTATCTTGGAGTTTTCGTTTTGATTTTTTATTATTGAAAAATCAAAATATTCATGAGTTTAGAGGCTAGAGCCGTCTATACATTTCCCCCTAAACTACGAACTGCTTGGACCTCATGCAATGGAGTCGACATCGCCAACATATGACCTTAATGATCTTGACGATGAGCGATGATGTATGCAGAATAAGTCTGATGGCCGGTAACCACGAGCGTGACCCACATATACCAAAAAAAATTTAATTTTTTTTGTTGCTTTTTATTTTTTAAAAAACAATTTTTTCCAAAATAAGCCCAATCGCACTTTTACGGTGACGGCTGTTTGGCCGTCAAATTTAACCTAGTTTTTTTGCTGCGATGGCCGTATGACTGTCAAATTTAACCTAGCATTGGTTTTTTCCCTCTTTGGAGCTAATTTATTCCGGAGGCCGTAACTTGGGCATACGATATCATTTTTTGGAAAATGAGATATCATCAGAAAGCTGGTTTTCTCATCTTTCCAGTGGTGTGGGTCTCATCACATCTTTTTTCCATTGGTGCATTCTATAGCCAGTTGAAGACAAAGGGGCTTCTTTCAGTCTCAAACTCATAACTTTTGATCAGTTTCTCCATTTTTCGTACTCTCAGCGGCGTTGGAACCATATTTCAAAGCTCTTCAGTTTCATCCATGCCATTTTTCCAGATTTCACTCTAGGTATATTTTATTCAGTTATTTGTGTTTTCACACTCTGGTGGATTACTTGGACATATTTGCTCTTGGAAACTTTTTGTTCGCATGGGATGATTTGTTCTTGGCTGTTCTTCATGTATTTCCTACATTTTTTCCTTTGAAGACATTTTGAGAATCATTTGTAAGCTATCTTTTATGTAAATGTGCTGAGATAAAGTGCGACACTATTGTACATGCATTTTTTGGGATTTTGCACATAAGGTTGTGCCATATTTTGTACTCGCACTGATATTATAAAATGCCATGAGGGGTTATGTAGTTTTTCTTTATTTTTCCATCACATCTTTGTCCAGTGAGTGTTCCTCCACGATGATAGTGAATCCATATTATTCCAGCCTCATGCATGTGTGCTTTGTTTTGCACACCACTTTTTCAGTTGCAGGTGTTTTCTTGTGCACTTTCAAATGTTGTATCTTCTTTGTACACTACAGGGTGCTGCACACCATTTCACTTGATTTGTCAGGCTCCCAGTTCACCATTATGGGGGGGTATTATACTGTTCATGTTAATGCTTCCTTGGTTTCGCCTTGGAAGGAATCTTCCATTTTCAGTTGATCAGTGTTTCAGACTATTGGTTCTTGTACCATTTGTATCTTCGTTTCAGGTGTTTGCCTTTGTTTGCCATCTGATTCAAGTAGTGTCATTTGGGGCACTTATGCAGATTGTTGTCTTCTTGACAGACTATTGGTACTTATTCCATTTGTATCTTCGTTCTAGATGTTGCCTTTGTTTGCCATCTGATTCAAGTAGTGTCGTTTGGGGCACTCATGTAGATTTTGTATCTTCATTCCAAGTGTTTGTCTTTGTTTGCCATCTGATTCGAGTAGTGTCATATGGGGCACTCATACAGATTGTTGTCTTTTTGATCCTGATCATCTTATCTTCAGCGGAGGTTCTTCAGCACCATAGCAGTCATCTTTCAACAGTTGTTTGAGCTTTTTTTGCTTTAGTGATGTTCTTCTTCTTGGCTTTCTTCTTCTCTTTTTGGAGTAGAGATTTTTCCCATGAGGTTTTCTCTATTTCTCCATTTTACAGAGATTTGGTTGTATTTGGGTACCTGATCTGGCCTATTTGTCGGGACCCATGTTTGTCTTCTTGCATTGTAGTTACCTTTGCTTTTCTGCATCTGTTTGTAGCTACATTGTTGCTCATCTTAAGGGGGGGTGTTAGAGTAAAGGTCTTAACTTAATTATGTTGATTAAGTTACCTTTATTCCCTTCTTAATATTTCACGTTAGTTTGCATAAAGTGACATTTAATAATTATATTAATTATTAAATGTTATCCTATTAGGGCTTCTATTAGGGGTTTTCTTATTAGGGTTTTATTAGGGTTTGCATGATCTCCTTTTTATAAGGATTGATCCCATTGTATTTCATATCAATTCATTCTCTCATTCTCTCTAATATATACATTTTCAATTTTCAGAGAACCCTTGCTTGTTTGTCTCCATCTCTTCTTTTGTGACAGGTTATTTGCATGCAGGTGATCTTCGGGGTTTGTGGTGCTGTATTTTCTCAACTCCTATAGAAGAGGGGAAGAAGGGGAGAGAGAGAGAGAGAGAGAGAGAGAGAGATAATATTTAAATATTTTATATATTAGTAATATTTTAATTCATTATATAGTATTTTATATATTATCTTAATATATATATATATAAATATTTATACATTAACTGAAATATATAAACAATATTTAAATATTATATATATAATAATATAATATATTATATATTATACATAATTTCGTAAGAGATTATCATAAATTATATATTATATGTTATATTATAAACTATATTGTATATTCTCAACTAGATATATTAAAATAAACTATAAACTATTTATTGCATTTTTAAAATTATATATTAAAAACTATATTACATTTATAAAATTTAAAATTATATAAAATGATATATAGATTTTATATAAAATTTATATAATTCAAATTGGATATCCAATTTAAACCAGATATCCAATATGTCTGACACAAACCCTAATACCTAGGGATTAGGCTCAGGTTTTCTTCAGAATTTGGCTAGGATATGCCAATCCTAAGAAGTCAACACAAAAAGTGTGTTTAACAGCTTAACTTTCTTTTCTAGACTTCGCCCATGTGGTTGTTGACTTTTTTTACCCTAAATTGATGAAATGAAAAGGTTTTTTAAAGGAGATCCTCAACTTTCCACCACAATAAATTAGGCTTTACTTTGAATTTAATAAATAATTATTATTCATTTTCTATTTGAATCTAAAAAACATGTCAAATTTCTATGCTTCACATACTATAGGATTAAAAAAAAAAAATTTCATGAAGTTTTGACCAAGTTAAGGTGGTCAGACATACAAGTTTTTATACTTTTTAAAAGTTGTAATATAAAATTCATAATTAATTATTTATTTGGAAAAAAAATACAAAATAATATGCATCACATCGGGACATGAGTCCTCTACTTATATATAAAATCTTATAAAAAAATATTATCATTTTATTGTGGTTAGGGTTGTTAGACAGAAGCCTACTTATTTTTTCCCTGAAGTTAAGTACTACTGCATTGAAATTTCAAATTTTCACCAAATAGCTTAAAAATAAAAAATAAACTTAGTAGTTTAGAAACTAAATTCAATTTTCTACAAATCCTATTCTTACATATTTTTGAAATAATATAGATAACTTATTCAAAATTTTATATCAAGTTGCCTAACTCCTATTTTTCTGAATTTTCATCGCCACTTAAGGGCCTATTTTTTCCATGATGATCTTGCACATACCTGCATATATGTATGAAGTAGATCCAATGGATGTAGATATTGATTCTTGCTTGGATGTGATATATATTGAATTGAATGCTAGCTTGAATTGTGAAACCCAACATCATAATTGTTAGCTCAAAAACAAACATAATGCATGATGACTTTGACATGATGCTCGATGCTTGAATAATGCTCTAAAACACTTGATAATAAGCCTTTGAATTCTATTTTAAATGCTTGAATTCTCTTGTGATATCCAATTTGATAGAATGCATGAATACTTAAAATCTTGGAGTCACTTGATTGATTGTTAAGTGAAAATGAGTGAAAGAAACTTGTATTTATACTTGTTTATGCCTAATTTACCAAAATTACAACACTACAAGCTGACATGAAATCTAGGAGGTTAAAATCCTATCAATAATTTGAACTAATTCTGATTTTGGGCCACACAAGACTCATATGTTAGAAGTGGTGTATGAGTCCCATCAGGCATAACTATGGCACATTTTAAAAAATACTTAGAATAGTGCAAAATCGAGATCGGGAACTAAAAACCTAGGTGGGACTCATACACCTAAGGTGGCGTATGAGTCCCATGTCACTAAATCTGGGCCACACAACCTAAAAATAACTAAATTATTGTAGTGTCATAAAATGAGTTCTTTGAAATTTTTGCACTCGATTTGGTCCTCCTTGTGGATTTTGGCTTAATGTTGCCTTGATTTGGTGTTTTAATGTGGATACCACATTAACATTAGGTCTTGGGCCCTTTTGAACTAATGTATTTCAATGGTGCCTTGTAAAAGTGTTGTAACATACTTTCACACTTTTCTAAGTTTTTATCAATTAACTAAGCATAATAAACATAATTCTAATCATAATTAATCTTAATATTTCCTTATTTGGAGTGTTGTGTTTAGTGTTGTAACACACTTTCTCATTCCTCTAGGCTTTTCATTAATAATTGGGCTTTATTATGCTTTAATTGGCCCCATTTTGCATCCACAATCCTCAAATTTATTGCATCTTTTCGAGGATAATCCTGACACCATTTAGTAACCAATCATAATTCGGGTGTTCCTAACTTGTGTGGACTAGATTTAGCTTTTGGGGCTCATTCACCACCTTGGGCAAATGAGTCTTACCTAGGTCTTGTTGGCCCCGATGTAGGTTTCACACATTTCTAAACACTTTTCATTTTTGGTCCCATACATTATGTGTGATGGGACTCATTTGTGGTGAATGAGTCTTGTGTGACCAAGATTCAAATTTAAATCAAATATTTAATGGGATTTAATTCTCCTAGATCTGATGTCAGCTTGTAGTATTGTAATTTTGGGAATTCTTGTATAATTGAGTATAAATACAAGATTATTTCTCTCCTTTTCAGACCTAGCATTAAAGAGAGATAACTTAGCAAGTTTACAAGCATTCAAGAAATTTCAATGATAGATTATCAAGAATTCTAGAGCATTCTTCAAGTGTCAATCATAATGTCAAAGATCTCTTTCATCATGTCATTTTAGAGCTAACAATTGTGGTGTAGGGTTTGTGATTCAATCAAGTGCTTCATTCAAAGATCTATCAACATCAAGAAAGATTTCAAGTCTACATCCATTGGAGCCATTAATTACATATTTGCAACACCTTATTGCTAGGGTTTGGTGAGTTGCAACATTGTTATTTGTTCATTCATCATTCTCCCTTCTTATTTTCTTTTATTTCAAGGTTTAATTATCAACAAGGGGTTTGACCAAGGAAAACCCCTATTCTCTAACTCCGCAAAATTTTCCCCTCTTCTTATGTGTGATTTGCAAGTCTAGGTTGCAAATTTATCAAGAAGAAAAGTTGGATAAAATTTATCAAGTGGAAAAAGTTGTTAAAGTTTTCATCAAACCTTCGAGAAGCTTAGAGAAGACCTACAGGTGGCATTTTGCAGATTTGGATCCAAAAACCAATCAAAAAGAGCAGAAAAAACTCAAAGACACAAATTCCAGTTCAATACTTTGAAAAAAGTAGAAGTGGACTAATTTTCCACTATTGGTGAATGAGTCCAATTGTACAAGCTTGATCAATATTTTAATAGATTTGGATACCCTTTTGGCTGAAACTTGCTCCAATGCATTTTTCCAGAAGTTGGATTGATTCACCCATCTTGGCGAATGAGTCCCATTCAACTTTAACTATAGATTTTTTAGTGATCTAGACCTCCATTCTTCCTTCTTCAATATTCCAAGTGTACACTTCTAGTTTCATAGATTTTAACTACATTTTGTCCATGTTTCTAGGTCATTTTTCATATCACAATGTGTTTTACAATTCATGGTCTTTTCCAAGTTTACACTTGGTGGTGAACCTCCCATTTGGCATCTTTCATCTCCTAGAATAGTCCCTTTTCTAGATATCAATCTCCTTTGTATTGAAATCTCAAGGGCTTGTTCTTGAGTGAAATGGAGGAAAATTGACCTCTCTCCTTTGAGGTCCAAAACCCTAGAAGACAAAGAGGGAGGGCATGAATTGTCTACATTTCATTTTGGTGAACATGTATTTAGATTCTGATTTGGAGGGAATTTACATCCTATATTTATCTTTCATTAACATTGTATTCTAGGGTTTCAATTTTTGCACTAGTGAAAAGCTCATTTAGCTTGCATTATTGCACTTAATTTCATTGAAAATCAATCAAATTATGCATTTTCATCTCAGATTCCCATAAAAGAACATAAAAGTAAAAAAAATTGAAAATTTTAAAAAAAAATCAGTACTTTGACTCATTCACCACCTTGGGCGAATTAATCCCCTTGCATATTTTTCCCTGCATTTTCTAGAATTTAGAGTTCATTTTCTAGGTTTTTGTTTATTTTTGTTACCTTTTTGTTTCATTCAAATCATTGCATCTAGCTTAAAGTTAAAATTGCATCTACAACATTGTTGCATAATTTAGAATCTAAAATTTGCATCATGGATATGTGCTTTAGCAAGCTTTGGATGTCATTAAAGTCCTTAGTGGATATATCAAGTTGTGCCTTTGGAAATGACCCTAACAAAATTGAACTGACTCATGCTCACTAAACTCCTAATGCATGTCCTCCTCGTGATGTTGACATCATTGGAGAATATTCAATGACAACATGAATAACTTCCTAAATGATTGTCTTAACAACCTTGAAGCGAATGCATAATTTTACCCATCCATGAAACAACCAAATCCCCCCACCATACCACCTCTTGAGATGTTTTGTTACTTACATCTCAGAACAAAAGTTGAACCTAAATTCCCTACAACAAGTGAACCTAGTTCCCCTAGGAAAGAAAAAACTCAACCATTTTATGATAACAAAGTAACAAAAACTCCCATCAATCTTGAAGAAACATATGGAAAAGGCTTCACGATCTTGAGAAAACAAGGATGTGATACAACAAGTGAACATGAATTTCATCAACTCCTAGACCAACTACCAACTGAAAAAAATACAAATGGGATAGGATATCAAGATCCCCCTTGCAACAAACATGTTCCTAAAGAATACCTAAGGCTGTGTAGCAATGGTACGATTATCTTAGCTCATCATCCCGTTATGAATGTTCTTCTTCCTAAAGAAAAGCCAATGATTCATAATAATGAGGGGATCTCCTTGGTTCCTCGTCAACCTTCAACTAGAGAATTTGGTGAATCTAGCAAGCGAAAAAGACCTTATAAATTGTTACAAAAGCTACAACCTCCCCATTCATCTCCTGAAAGTGAACAAAAGGTATAATTGCTTGTGAACAAAGAATTAATAACATTGCCACCTATGAATAGATTATTCCTATATCTTAAGGATGTAAAGGTCCAATGTTGTGCATATCATAAAATTATCAGACACAGTATCAATGAGTGTTGTGAATTCCAATTAATATTGAAAAAAATTCACTTTAATGACAATGAATTGCATCGTGTGATTTCCTAGCCTTGTTTCCCCCCATCATGTAATAGTTGTAGACCATCCTCTTCTCACTATTACATGAAATTTCCCATCACCTACCTCGACTCATTCTTTCTTCACACTTAGTGGGGGCAAGAATTTGTTATCCTTGTTGAAGTAATGCATTTCCATTGTCCCTTAAGTTCATCATTCACCTTCTATTTATACAGATTGAGATTGTGAGATGAATGCCTTGCTCATAGGTTGAATCACATTTTCCTTACTAGTGTTCTACATCATTTCTTTTTTAGTTTCTTTCATGTGATTGGATGTACATGATGTGATCCCTGGTGACATTATGTTTTCTCTCTCTTTATGGCATTCCTCTATTTGTACTTGCATTCTTCTCTATTTCATGCATCTCTTTCAATATTTTTCTTTTTCTTGTGTTTTCCTATTAGGGATGATGCAAGGAATTGATACATTCATGTCTCCTTCATGTTGACCCAAAAGGCTTTCTTTTTCTTTTGTCTTTTCATTTCATCTTTATATTTTCCTTGTGTTTTGATTTTGAGGGTGATACAAGGCATTGGGACATTCATGTCTCCTTCATGTTGACCCAAAAGGCTTTATTTTTCTTTTTCCTTTTCATTTCTTCTTTATCTTTTTCTTGTGTTTTCCTTTTGGGGATGACGCAAGGCATTGAGACACCCTATGTCTCTTCCATGTTGACCTGAAAGGTTTTTCTTTGTTTTCACTCTCTTAGCATCATTCTTCTAGTTCTATGTGTATTTGGGGGAGTGATGATAGTTCTGAGCTCTCTAAAAACATTGTAGCAAAGAACATACTGATCCGAAAACCATAAATCCCTTGTGTGTTTGGTGTTTTCATTTTGGGGGTAACCCCTCTCTTTTCCTTTTCTTTTGCATAATGTAGCTTTACTTATAAACATATAAATTCGCATAGGGATTTCCAAGTTGGCTCTCATGTATTCTTTTTTATTATCATTTTTCATTTTATTTTAAATTAATTTCTCACAGCATGGTGTTTAGAAATTTATTTAAAGTGGAGGCATACAATCTCATTATTCTTTGCATTTTCCCTTTTTTCATGGTTCTTAGTGCAACCTTCTTGCTTCATACGATTTGTTTGTCGCTTTGTGGATGAAATTGGGTGTAATCCCCTTCATGAGCATGATCTCTATTAGAATATTACATTCCTCTAGTAGCTTGATATGACACACTGCATCCCCTAAGTTGTAATTTTTTTATTCTTTGATTGGTACTCTATTGGAGACATTAGGCATAATATTCCCTAAGTTAGAGACCTCGCATGAACTAAGCAAGACTCCTTTGAATATTTCCTATTTTTTAATTTTGTATTTGTTTTTATATGGAAACCTTTCATAATACAACTTGCATGCTCATGGAGCCATCCTGTTTGTTCATGAGCTCCAAGCATATGAATTTTTTCTTGTCTCATAAAGCTTGAAAAATATTTTTGTGTGGCACCTTATTAAAGATATCAGGAATTAGAACTTTGGTATGGTTTAGCGGGAAGCCCAATTTGAGCCATGAATTTATCCATAGCCACTTGCATGTGTGTATGTGAGTACATACCAGCCATGAGTGTATGTTTCTCACCCGACGGACAACCAAGAGTTTCATCGCTTTAGATTTAGTATGCATTTTTTGGAAAAATAAACTACATCTAATCCACATCGCATTGGACAAATGGTTGAAGATTGATCTGAATCTCTTTTATTTATTTTTTCTCTTTTTTCATCTTTGGAAGTGTATGATTGGCCATGTTGCTATTCTTTATATCATTTTCATGTGTATTCCTTTTTGTCTATATTGGTTTTCCATGGGATCTTGATCATAATTCATCTCATTTTTCTATCATTGTTATATTGGAACCCCTATTGGTGCATATTTGCATAATTTACTATGAGTTTGAAGCATGCTCATCCTCTCACTAAAGTGGGGGCTAAATGTAGTGTCAAAAATGGGCCTTTGACATTTTCGCACTCCTTTGGGTCCTCCTTATGGATTTTGGCTTAATGTTACCTTCATTTAGTGTTGTAATATGGATAACACATTCACATTAGGTCTTGGGCCCTTGTGAACTAATGTATTTCAATGGTGCCTTGCAAAAGTGTTGTAAAGTGTTGTAACATAATTTCACACTTTTCTAGGGTTTTATCAATTAACTAAGCATAATAAACATAATTCTAATCATAATTAATCTTAATATTGCCTTATTTGGACTGTTGTGAAGTATTGTAACACACTTTAACATTCCTCTAGTCTTTTCATTAATAATTGGGCTTTCTTACTCTTTAATTGTCCCCATTTTACATCCACAAGCCTCATTTATTACATATTTTCAAGGATAATCCCAACATCAATCAGTAACCAATCATAATTCAGGTGTTCCTAACTTGTGTGGCCCAAATTTAGTGTCTGGGACTCATTCACCACCTTGGGTGAATGAGTCCCACCTAGAGGTCTTTTTGGCCCTGATGTAGGTTTCACAAATTTCTAGATACTTTTCATTTTTGGTCCCATACATTATGTGTAATGGGACTTATTTTCCACCTTGGGGAAATGAGTCCCATGTGGCCAAAATTTAAATTTAAATCAAATTTCTAGAAATATTTTATTCTCCTTGATTTGATGTTGACTTTTACTGTTTTAATTTCAATAATTCTTACATAATTGAGTATAAATACAAGGTTCTTTCTCTCATTTTCAGACCTAGTATTCAAGAGAGATCACTAAGCAAGTTTACAAGTATTCAAACATTCACAAGAGCGTTCAATACATTTCAAGGGTAGATTATCAAGCATTATAGAGCTTTCTTCAACTGTCAATCATCATGCCAAAGATTGCTTGCATAATGTTGTTTTAGAGCTAACAATTTTTTTGTAGGGTTTGTGATTCAAATAACTGCTTAATTCAAAGATCTATCAACATCAAGAAATATTCCAATTCTACATCCATTGGAGTCATTTCTTACATGTTTGCAAAACCTTATTGCTAAGGTTTGGCGAGTTGAAACATTGTTATTTGTTCATTCACCATTTTCCCTTCTTCTTTGCTTTTATTTCAAGGTTTAATTACCAACAAGGGGTTTGACCAAGGCAAACCCCTATTCTCTAACCCCACAAAATTTTTCCCTCTTCTTGTGTGTGATTTTTAGGTCTAGGTTGGAGATTTTTCAAGAAGAAAAATTAGAGAAAAGTGTTACAGTAATTGGGTATTTACTTTATTAATTAAACAATATTTGTTTAATTACATAAAGTTCCCTTTTACCTCTTTTCACTTAAGCTAACATTAGGTGCATAATAATTAATTACTTTATTAATTATTATTGTGCAAGCCTAAGGTTTTCCTTTTTAGGGTTTTCATCTATATATCATTGAAAACTATCTTTCGTATTATTATTCATTTTACATTTTCAAGTGAATACATTGCTCCACATTCTTGAGCATTTCCTTTTGTTGCTTCTTTTTGCTTCTCCTTGTAACAGGTTATTTGCTTGCAGAGATCTTTGGGCTCCTATGAAGTTGTATCTTCTCAACTCCAACATGGTATTAGAGCTTCAGATCTGCAACTGCTTGTTCTTGTTTTGAGTTTTTTGCATTTGAAGCAGATCTAGGGTTCTAAAGTTTCTTCTTGTGGATTCAGCACACTCCAAATTTTAGGTTCACTTTGGGCCCAAATGGATAGTGTCATTGGATTCGTAGCACCCAAAAACCCCTAAATTGATTGTCAAATCATCGATTTTGGTTACAGTCAACCAGGGATGAAAAATTGTTTTTAGGGTTTTGGCCGTATGGCCCCCCCTATAGCAAAAATCGCAAAAAAAAATCACAAAAATAAAAAATCAAAGGTTTTTTCTTAAATTTTTTGTGTTGTGCCCATCGGCCACCACGCTGCCCATCAGCCACCATGCCACCCATTGGCCACTACATTCACTGGCCGCTCCGTCATCGGCATCCGCGCTTCGCCCGCCCGACTCTGCCAAGCTCATCGAGCTCCCCGGCTCCGCGCACCGCCCGCCTGGCTCTGTTGAGCTTCCTGCCCAACTCCACTAACTCTGCCGAGCTCATCAAGCTCCACCACCGACCCCCCCAACTGACACGAACTCCCCAACCTCCTGTCAGTCCTCTCAGCCCCCGCAGGCTTAACTCCGCCCGCTAGGTCATGTGGGTGACCAACACCCCGCCGACAGCCCCTGAGGGCTTAACCTGACTACATCAGGGTCATATGAGGAACCAGGGGCCACGCGCCCAACACCTAGCCACTAGCCCCCTAGTCGTAAATGTGACCAGGGGCTGAAGGTTTTTTTAGCCCCTGAGGGCTGTGCATTTTTTTTCTCTCCCTTTTTTGAGTAGCTTGCACTAAATCTGGCATAAAATGGGCATTTTTTCTCGAATTTTTGAAAACGATATATTGCCGAAAAGCTGGTTTTGGCGCCGTTCTAGTGGTACTAGTATTTTTTCTTGATTTTGCAGTTTTGCAATCTTTTTTGCCAGTCAAAGTCAGAACTTGGTTTTTTCACTCCAAGGGGCATATCTTTTGCGTCCGAACTCCATTTTGCGCAAATGAATAGGCGTTGGAAAGGTATTACAGTGATCTTTCCAGATATATAGTATATTTTACTAGAATATTTTCCAAGTATTTTTTATTTAGCTTTGTGTTTTTTTACACTTTGCTCAATTACTTGGTTATTCTGGCTCCTACATGAGTTTTGTTTGCGTTGAATGGGTTATGTTGATATTTTTTTAACATTGCTGAGATCATTAGTCTCTTAATTTTTCATTTGAAGAGTTATCATGGGTTTTTCTACTCACCCTTCAGTTGTTCTTCTGGAATGGGGCAATTAGGAGTCATGGGCAAAGGGTATACTTACACATTGTAGGTGGCTTAATATTTTGCCTTATTTGTATGATCTCATACCTAAACCAGTAACTTTAGAGGGAAAATTAGCATGGGATATCATTAGAAATCACATAGTAGGACTTATATTGTCTAGTGTTGATCATGACACTATGTTGGTTATATCGGACATTGATTGTCCTCACCCACTTTGGACACGTCTTTAGGAGATCTATGGAGATCCTATTCTATCTCCATTCCCAAAGGATCCTGCTTTAGATTGTCTCTTACCCATTGCTTGGAGAGAGAATACACCCTTTGATCATGATACTTTAGAGGAGCTTGAGTATTTAGACACCCTTACATGTTTCGATGGATCAGAGGTTTGTCTCACCATTCCTACTCTTCAGACTGAGACTTCATCAGCATCTCTTATTGTTCTTGATTCAGTGCAGCAGGTAATCATACATCTTCCAGACATAGCTACTTTGGAATCTTATGTTGCAGACATATCTTTCTTGTTTGTTGAGTCCTATATTGTAGATTTGGAGGATTATTTTGAGGACATTCATCTCCTCTACCTTAATAGTTAGGTTATCACCATTCGCCCACCATTATCCGTGCATTTAGAGGTTGCATTTCAGTATTCTCCACATCAGTTTGGATTTGGCATTATTTGTTTCATTTCAGATAGTGAGACTCTTCAACATCCTATCATGGCACACATCTTGAGACAGATTGGTTCCTCATTCTTCACAGGGTTTCTTCAACATTGTCCTTTGGATCCATTTCTTCCCAAGGGGAGGAATATCATTTGCCACTTCAGGATCTCCTTTTCGATTCTACATCAAGCATCTACCATTGTCACAGGAGTTTCTTCATTGTGGGGGGGCCTTCTTCTCTCTTTCTATCTCTCCTATGGAGACCATTCTACATGTACTTATATGATAGAAGTTGTCTATGGGGGGTATCATATTATCCACCTCCTATCCTTCTTTCATTAGTGCATTGCATTCCTTCCTTGTATTATATTTTGGGGAGGAGTTTTGTTCCCACTGGGTTTTCTCCTTTACCCCATTTCATTTAGTTTGCATTGATTTTGTACATGGGTACCTGATCTAGCCTTGTTGCCGGGACCCATTTTTTTTGTTTTCAGTAGCTTCTTCTAGATTTTAGCTTCTCCCTAAGTCTATCTTAAGGGGGGGTGTTAGAGTAATTGGGTATTTACTTTATTAATTAAACAATATTTGTTTAATTACGTAAAGTTCCCTTTTATCTCTTTTCACTTAAGCTAAGATTAGGTGCATAATAATTAATTACTTTATTAATTATTATTGTGCAAGCCTAGGGTTTTCCTTTTTAGGGTTTTCATCTATATATGGTTGAAAACTATCTTTTGTATTATTATTCATTTTATATTTTCAGGTGAATACATTGCTCCACATTCTTGAGCATTTCCTTTTGTTGCTTCTCTTTGCTTCTCCTTGTAATAGGTTATTTTCTTGTAGAGATCTTTGGGCTCCTATGAAGTTGTATCTTCTCAACTCCAACAAAAAGTTGTCAAAGCTATCATCAAACCTTGGAGAAGACCTATAGGTGGTATTTTTCAGATTTGGATCTAAAAACCAGTTGAAAAGATCAGAGCAAACCAAGAGATACAAAATCTAGTTAATAACCTCCGAAAATGTAGAAGTGGACTGATTTTCCACTATTGGTGAATGAGTCCCATTATACAAGCTTGATTAAGATTTTTATAGATTTGGATACCCTTTTGGTTGAAACTTGCTTCAGTGTATTTTCCTAGAAGATGGATTGATTCACCTAGCTTGGTGAATGAGTCCCAATCAACTTTAACTATAGATTTTTTAGTGATCAAGACCTTCATTCTTCCTTCTTCAATATTCCATGTGCACACTTCTAGTTTCATAGATTTTTAGTGTATTTTGTCCTTCTTTTTAGGTCATTTTGCATATCACATTATGTTTTGCAACTAATGGCCTTTTCCAAGTTTATACTGGGTGGTGAACCCCCACTTGAAATCACTCATCCCTTAGAACAATACCTTTGCCAGATTGCAATCTCCTTTGCATTGAAATTTCAAGGTCTTGCTCTTGAGTGAAGTGGAGGAAAATTGACCTCTCTCCTTTTAGGTCCAAAACCCTAGAAGCCAAAATGGGAGGGCACCAATTTTCAACATTTAAATTATGATTGGATGTTGCCTTGTGTTAGGATTATCCTAAAAAAGATGCATTAAATGAGGCTTGTGGATGAAAAATAAGGCGAATTAAAGCATAAAGAATCCCAATTATTTAATAAAACCCTAGAAAAGTGTGAAAGTGTGTTACAACACTTTACAACACTCTAAATAGGGCACCAATAAGCTCATTTAGTTCATAAGGGCTCAAGACCTTATGTGAATATGTTAAAAAAATTACAACACTAAATGAGGGCCATGTTAGGGAGTAATTTTTCCATCATTACAATAATCTATAAAGGAATAGGTGGATCAACATAGTTTTAAACTACCAATATTGACATGTTGTGATGGTTTAAAGGTGGCATTGGTGTTGTTTCCACCAAGGTCCAAACCCCGTTCCATTGGTATTGTTGAGTTGTTGTATAAGGGATGAGGTCCCCTATTTGTGACCTCACTAATTCATAGCTCTAGATCAAAAGCGTTTTACCACTTGATTAAAAAAAATCATAGTTTAAAACTTATATTTGAAGTAGATAATTAGGTCATTCTGCAACTATAACCTTACAACCAACCCTCCTTGAATGAAAATGTGAGCCCTAAGCTAGGTCCAAAACAATCTGGTCCATATTAGGTGACATGAAAAATGAGGGAGGTTGTGTATGAGCTTGCATTTACCTTAATATTTAATTATTCACCAAATTTTTAATCTCTTGTTTCAAGATAGTTATACATTTGGAAAGATACACATTTTTATACAACATATGTCATTAGATTAGGAGGATTCCATATTTTTAGAAGTAGAAGTAATTTAAGACAAGGGAATTAAACATCTTCACATTGTGATATTATAGAATTTTTGGTACCATGGAAAATAATGCAACCTATAAATACAATTTTGGATTCTACCAATATTACATCCAAGTGTCCTCTTTCTAAGATTGGAGGGGAAAATAAAGAGAATAGAAATGTAAGAAACCATGTTTTTCTATATACAAGTAGGATTTAGTTAGTATTTTCTTGGATGTATATGCTTTAAAATTAACCCCATATGTTAATTTATAATTTAAAATTATTTATCCCATGTGTATGGGCTAGTAGTATATATCCTCAATTGGACACTATATATTTGATGAATTATTGAGTGAAAAAATATTAATATATTATAATTTCTATTATATTTATTCATTTTATTCTTAACTAAGATCTATTATTGCATATAAAATTATACATGTTCTTATTTATATTATAAATAAGTTCCTTGTAATGCAAATATTATAATATAGTGCCTTGGGATAGATGATTGGCATTATTTTTATAGTATTGGTAGTAAGGGATTAGATATTGACATGATGTAAGAATATTAAACTAGTACTACATAATTTTTATGGTATTATGATGCTTGTTTAAAGTTCATCTAATGATATCTATGTTTGAGTTTGGGAGTTTTATTGCAAGATATATCTTTTATCATTCTCCTTCTTACTACTATTTATACTTTTAGTTTGATTTAATATTTACTTTTGATTTATATTAGAAAATAAAATATGTTTTATAACATGTTTATGTTTCCTAACTAAATTTTATTAACTCATGTGTTCAATATTTAAAAAATTTAAAGCACAAGATTAGTCATGCACTAGTATATTAGAGTTCCTTAGTTTTTAATAGTGATTTGAGGTGGATACCAATGGAATTCCTTTTTCTATGATTTTTTCTTACACAAGCAACTAAGCATATGCATGTTATTATTAATATTTTTTATGGTTGAATCATTGGATATCACCTATAATATGGAGTTGTATGATTCCAAGGTACAAAAATTTAGGAAAACATATATTTTCCATTTGTACCATCAACCACAAAAATATTTAAAATCTTGGTTAAACTCGCAGAAATCGCATCATTATAAGTGGACAAGCTTCATGCAATAATTACACTTCATTATCAAATACAAGAGGGTTGTGAAAAATAAATTGATTAATATATTGTATAAACTACCACTATTGATAGTAATATATAATCTTTCTCAATTTAAACCCTTCAAAAAAGAGGTATATTTATCATATTTAATAAGGGTTTGATAAAAATTATGATAAGTTTTATATACCACCATTGTTATAGAAATATGTACTCTTCACAATTTAAATATTCTTCTCAAAATAATTATACACATAGCACTAAAAACATGAATATTTTGGAGGTATTTTACCAACAAGAGAATAATGGTAAAACTAATGACTTTATACCTTAAATTAATTTTAATTTGCAAGAAGGGTTTCTCCTGAAGATAAAAGTTTGCGTAACCAAATAAAAAATTTGTGTTAGTAATAAATGCTCATACCTCTAATATGGATGGACATTTTGTGGTTACTAAAATAATATATAGCATATATTTATATGTCTATCAATGCCTTATATGCAGGTTGATGTCTTATAGTTCATAAAAGGATGCAAATTATAAAGTTTTAATAATCCAAAGAACTAGAAGTTGGGTTATAATAGTCTCTATTTACACTTTTTATCCATGGGAGATTATTTATTTATTTAGTAAGAGATTTAAATTTAAGTCTAATAAGGATCATCATTTCTTTATGTTGGTTTACTTTTTTTAGAATGTGTCTACTTATTCCAAGAAAGAAAATTTGTCAAAATATAGATGTACTTAGTTTATTCTTTACACACGTTTGATTTCACCTCATTTTTTCTAAAAAGTGTTATATTATATAGGGATTCTTGGTTTTGAAGGAAGTTTCAACATGTCTTGTGGAAAAATATTGATAGTCAACCTCTTTCCACCCCTCAAAAAATGGAAAATATAAGTGTTTAATACAAAATTTCTACAATTACTAAGAGTGTATATTAGGGACATCCAAAAACATTAGATGAATTTTTGAATATATATAGAACACTTCTATACAAAATAAATTTATTCTTCACAAATTGTTTTACCATCTTGGACATGTAATATTTTTTATCTTCCAAAAAATCCTACCATGTTATCTTAATGATACAAAGTGATGCATTAATTAAGATATATATATATAGCTCATCAATTATAAATTTACAACTCTTATCTCTTCTTAAACACCCCACTATGACTATTATTAAGAAAAATTAACACATAATAACAATTAATAGCATGAATCTTCCATAGTCCATGATATGAATGTCCAATTTGTAGATTATACATGTTTTACACATATTTCCTTGTTTTTTTAATAATGTCATAGATATGTATGTGCAACAACTTCTAGATTTATTTATGTAATTTTTTATGATAAAAAATATTACATAGTTAAACCCATAAATTGTTGCACATACATATCTTTGACTGACTGAAGATTCATGTTGTTAACTATTATTGTGTTAATTTTTCATATTAATAATCGCAATAGGGCATTTAAGAAGAGATAAAATTTGAAAACTTATAATTCATGAACTATTAAGATAAATATCTTAATTAATGCATCACTTTGTATCCTTAATACAACATGGTAGGATTTTCTTTGTAATGGTTAACTAATCATACTTAGCACACACCCTTTTCTTTTGAATTCTAGAATCACTCCTTCAACACATCCATTACTTTTGAATCCTAACAAAAATTCCTTCCACATAAAGAACAAAACCAATGTCAATATGCAAGTGCTATAATAAGGAACTATGTGTGAGAATCCAACTAATTCTTCTCTTTACTCTTTTATTCTTCTCACTTAGAAGAGAACTATAGATATATATGCTCTATAAATCAATATTTAAGTTAATAAGAAAATGAAATATCTTCTTGAATAAAAATTATTAATACCAAACAAAGAATATAAAATGCAATATAGTTGTGGTTAGATGAGACTCTCATTGATATATAAAAGAATAAGGCAATAATAATATAACACACAAATGAAACCATTACCTCAAAGATGTTTTGATCGTTTATAAACTCTTGCCCACACATCCTTACCTCGAATGATAAGCTTGGCTTTATCATGCTTCTTCAAAATTTTGTGAACAATATTAGTTGATCGAAATATAATTCGAGCATATAGTGGGTGAGCACCATCTATAAATTGTGGCATTATAACTCTCTCCACTACTCTTCCCTTAAATTGACTACATAAATAAAAGAAATTTGAGACTAAATTTTAATTAAGATAATCATAAGACATAAACAAAAAATTAATTGTAATGTTCTAACAACTTCAGAATCATTATTTATAATTAAAATAATGTTGATTATATAATATATTGTGTAGAATATAGGAGGATTGTTAAAACAATATAAATGAACTCAAACAAAGAAAAGAAGAAGAAAGAAAGCAACAACCAAACAAACTACAAACAGTCATCAACAATATAATATAAATGAAACAAATAAAACAATGCCATAGAAATAGAGTGATGACATTACCGGTTGAAATAGTCTATGAGATCTTCATCCATTAGAGGCGATCCCTTTGAGAATGTTAAGAACATTGCTCTCTCATTACCAGGAATGGTGGCCAAGTTCAAAAGGGTTTTATCATCTATGTGAACGTCATTATGACTATTCATACAACAAGATTTATGAATTGATCTGGATAATGGCAATTTCCTTACACTTTTCTTCTGCTCAACACTTGAACTATAACTTCTGGGTTTGCCTGTGTTATGTAGATAAGTAGAATCCTTAATAATACAGTGGCAAATATCGACTAGAATTCTCTCTATGTGAAACCATGCAAAAGTTGCGTGGTCTGCTAATTTGATAGGCTGTTTTATCATACCATGCAATATAGGGAGGTTATCAAAAGTAAAAGTGCCATTGGAATGAATATATAAAATACACAGGTAAGTTTCTTTAAACAACAATTTCAGGACTGCATTTGAACAATCCATTAACTTCTTAACCACGTTAGGGCATCCCGCTTCTTCTAAATATAACCAAAATGCTAAAGCATGCATTGCTACGTTTGAGTCTACGCTTAAATTTAGTACAAGTCTTTCGTAAAGTTGGCGGTCCATGGTGTGAAATAATTTTAGTTGTTCATCAGAGATACTTGCCATTACAACAGCATTCTAATCCACAGAGCACGCCTTCACCTTCTAATTTATATGTATTCTCTCAAACGTCACACTACATCGATTCTTTCGTTATTTCCCCATTATCTCTTACTTGAGAATTATATTTTAAAAATTTATGTAGAAACGAATTCAAATGAATCACATTATATCTATATATTCATATATATCCTATCAACAATGTGATTATTGATTATACTGATTAATTTTTGAATGAAATATATTCTAGTGCTAAGAAACATTCATCATCGTTTTGTTCCTACTTATAAATTATGCATCATGAAAAGTTATATATTATTTTATTTCAATATATAAATTTAGAAGTTTTTTATATAGATAGAATTACATAAATTTATGTTAAGGAATTTATTAAAGATCATGTATATTTGTGTAATGCTGAAAAGTGTCTTTGTATTTTATAACTATTTTGTACTTGTGATTCTCTATTTTTGGTGTAATAGTTTAATATTTTGATGGTTTATTTCTATACAAGATTTGACATTCAATCTAAACTTGAGTCCTCATTTCTCATTTGCCGTTCAATCTAGACTGTAATCCAAATTCTTAAACCTATTTTTTAAATCCAAGGATGAGACCGCTAGGGTGGCCTTATGTGCATAGCCTTGAACCCTGATTATAAATTTCAAATTTAATTATGGACCCAAGATGATCTAACTCCAACTATTCACTACCTATCAACTCAAACATGAAAGGTTGAAAATTGAATTTTATGATATTGCATAAAAGGACAATGACCTAGGTCATTGAGATCATCTAAACAATTGAAAATTCAATTATTATCATTCAATCATGAGAACATTTCATTAGCATTTATAATTATAAGGATATATATGTAAATAAGTATCTCCATTCTACTTAGTAATGTGTCCTCAAACTTATTCAAGCATCATTTAATCAACACATAGAATTAAGATAAGTTGCAAATTCTGCATTCTTGATATGAGTGCCTACAAATGCTTTTAAGTACCACCTAATCCACACACACAAGGGTAAACATATTTTAGAAGATAAAAACGAACAATTCAAGGCTATGTAGAAATTTCAATATCACAAGAGAGATTTCGGGCCATGATTCTCTAAATCAAGGCCGCACATCTAGTCATGAACCTTCATAAATAATAGATTAGTTTTTACTTTAATAGGCTATTACTATCGTAAATACAATAACATAAGTTTCAATTGGATTAGAGAAGGACACATCTCAATAGAACCACTACAATGCAAACAAATCTAACACCTATTTCCCTCATCAATTTTAATATGTGTTTTAACTATTTTTCTAAACTCAACTTTGTTATGTAAGTTAACTACTATATTGATTTCTTAATTAATTAATTATCCTAGACATCTATTTAGAAGATTCATTTTTCACCTCTTTAATTTGATTCTAGTAAATTAATAATTGTCACCTCCTTTAATTTATTATTTTGAGAAAAATATGCATATAATTTGGTGGAGTGATTAAATAATTTACCTACTCTCTCATTTGTAAGAAAAAATATTTCCCTATAGATTCACATGATAAATATTTGAGGATAAAATCAAAGGTCACTTATTTAAACATCTAGTTCGTTATTTAATTGAATAAAGAGGTCAATTTGGAAATTAACCTAGATATATGAGTTGAGTTTGTGTATTTGAATCTAGAATTGAAAAATAAATAAAATATATACTTGTACCTTGATGTTAAAGAGATGGAAACTAATCTAGCTATGAAAAATTATAAGATATATAAAATATAAGTATAAATCTAAAAATAAATGACAATATGGTCAATGTGAATTATGAAGAATGTAATTTTACAATGACCTTGATGAATCCTACGTATATGGATTATAACTTAGTATCTATGGACTTGATCTAAAAATTATGGATTTGAACTTTCTATGTACCCCTAAACATTAAAAATTTATAAGTTAGGTATGTGCAATAAATGTTCACATATATAATGACTTGCAAATGAAAAATTTGGTAGTGTTCAAAACACTTTTGGAACTTTCTATTTTAGGAGTGTGAATTCTTTAACACATGCTTCATACATTTCTATCCTTCTTTATGTATTTTATAATATTTTTTGTTATTGAATTATTGTTATTATAATTATGTAGCATCAAATTTAAATCCTTTCTCTCCTCCTATATGTATTTTATAATCCTTTTTGTTATTTAATTATTGTTATTATAGTTATGTAGTGTAAAATTTATATCCTTTCTACTTTTTACTAATGTAGGGTCTCTATAACAATATTAACTTGGGGTTGTCTTCTAGGTTTTTAAAATAAGTCCTATTTGATCACCTTTTAGTTTGTTAACCTAATAGAGGATAAGATCATACTACCCTTGACTTGGGTTTTTATTCTAATTATTAGGACATAATTTTATTTTGACACAATCAAAATCATCTTTTTTATATTTATATTTTTGATCCTTTAACAAAATATATTTTAAAACGATCTTCAATGACGCTCACAACTATAAAACTCAAAATTATTTCTTAAAATTGCATCAATTATAGGAGTATGGTATTGTACTATAATAGGATAAACTTTTAGGAACTATCCCTTTTGTATCAATTCTATTTAATTTCCATATATATCTCACTTTCAAATAAGTGTGTTTCTTTTTCTTGTATGATGGTAAGATTTATTTTGCTATTTAGTGAAAACTAGATTCCTTTTTCTATATAATGTTTTGATTATCTATCTTGGAAGATATCACTAAATTCTCTCGATTATTATATTTGGAGAATGTGTTTTATCCTTAGTTCTTGTTTCTTTTCATAGTGGGTATGCAATTTATGAATCTATTATTATTTTTTTTCATTTACATCACTATTGGGATTGTTGACATTTGACATCTAGATGAATTATTGGTTGAAGCATTTGAGGACTTATTTTTTCTTTATGATGATTTCTAGATAGATGAATCAATATTAGTAGAAGTTGGTTGAATTATTATAGGCTACCTCCAACATCCTCATTTTCTTATAAGTTGATTCATTTTTCTCATAAAATTATTCTTCATAGTCTAAATTTGTTTTGTCTAAAACTCTTGGACTGTTTATTGCACCTTATGTGTGTTTATGTCATATTTTTAAGGATTAATGTGTCATTTACCTTGCAATCCTATGTGTATTTTATACAGATCCAAAAATCTTGGAATGTGTCTTTAAACACCTAGGGTATACCTGGAAAATAAATTGTAAGAGAGGTTCCTTAGGAATCTTTACATTAGTTTTTAAATGCATTCATGAAGGATATGGAGTTGGTGGTCATGGTTGCAAATATATATTTTTTAAATTCTAAAATTGAATGTGAATATTGAGTAGTATAACATTTTTCATGTTTTGATTATACAGGAAAAATAGGTTTTTAAGGGGCCCAAAACCCTTTACAACTGAAGATACAAATGTTGCTTAGAAGATAGGAAAATAGATACTAGAAATAGACCATAACTGAAGAAAACAAAACAAACAGATTATTGCACGAGAGAGAAAATAGTAAACCATCAACAACACCCAACAACATCAAAATAGAAAAACAACAGAAGGAAAACAGTGACCCAATAAAAAGTAAATAGTAGACAAAGAGAGTTGAACACTATTTCATACTACTTAAGGTGTTGGCGACCTCAAGGTCGTAGCTCCTTTGTAGATCAATCATGTCCAGTAGCTCCTTCTCAAATTCAAAGGATTTTTTTCCAATAAACAACCCTTTAGCAACAAGGCATTTCATATCATATTTCGCACCCTTTTTTCCTTCACCCTTGGTCAAATGCTCCCTCTCCATTAATTCAAAAAAGTACAATTGGTCCTCCCTTAATTCACTAATCTTTCAGAACAAGACTTCCAAGGATTCCACACTATTCTTAACAGAAATATTGCAAAAGATTCTTAATGTCTGCATTAGTTCCCACAAACTGGGCTTCTAATCCAGCCAAACATTCTTCACATAGAGATTTAAAATCATGGAAGGAACCCTCTAGGTTCACAATTTTGTCAATCAGAATGTCTGACACTAAGATTTTTGACACATTCTTCAAGTTCTCCTTCAAACCCCTTATTTTAATGTTAACTTTATTAAACCCCCGAAGAGTCCACTTAGCCAATTTAAAACTTCCAGTGGCCCCAACCTTGGCCATGTCCAAAAAGTCAAACATTGAGGTAGACTCATCATTTAGATAAGAAAAATCCTCAAACAAGGGATCTACCTTTAGAGGCTCCGACTTTGCACTATTCTTCTTAGCACCTTCCTCATCATGACACTTATTTTCTACCTGAAGGTCTTCATTGGTCATGTTATGAGCCGACAAATCATCAATTTCCACCACCTTTTCACCAGAAGCCTTTTCCTCACTAATCACCTTGGTATCCTTTCCTAAAATTTTTTAGGCTTGTTTTTCAATCTTAGCAATGCATTTGAATGACCTCCTTCCTCCTTGGCCTCTGTATCCAGCACATTCTCCTACAAACCCTCCTCATTACCTCCACCTTCAACTTCTACCTAGATAATAGCCAAATCCACCTTCTTGGGAGAGGAATTGTTTGATCCCACCTCTATATTCTCATTGTCAGAAAGAACAAGGTGTTTAGTAGCTAGATTTATTTTAAGGCTAACCTTCTTCCTCTTTTTTGAGGAGGTAGCCTTAGGGTATTGGGATCCATCATCATCCTCTTCTTCCCACTCCTATTCTTCGGAAATGCTGGTATCTGAGCCAGATGAACTAAAACCCTCACTCAAAGTCTTCTCCTTGCCCATAATAGTAGGGGTAGGGAGAAGAGACGGGTGATCCCAAAATAGTGGTTTACAATTTTTGGCCAAACTAGACACTGCAATTATTATTTTTAACTAAATATTCATATTCGAGCACCTATAGTGACTAAACCATGAGGAATTTGAAGATGATGCAAGCTAGAGTCTCATCACATTTTGTCTATAGATTCTAAAAATATTTTTTTCAAAAATTTTAGAATTAGATTGCACTTTTTTTTCCATCTCCCATGAAAATTGGTTTTTTTCAGAAAACAACATTTTAAAAAAGTGATGCTCAACGTATACAACATAATTTCTTTTGTATGAAGGATAAAATTCTATTTTTTTCAAATTTAGATTTGTAACTATGATATCTTTCACTTTCATTTGGTCTCATAGTTTTTAATTGAATAATTTTTCCTTAATCAAGTTTCAAAGTCAAACCAATTGCAATTCAGACATAGGCGGACTGTATACAACATAAAAAAATTTGTATGAATCGAAATTCTTTTTTTTTTTTTAATGGATCAAGGACATCAATACCCAGCCTCAACTTATTTTAAAAGAAATTATTTTGATAATCTGGTATTTTTCCACATGTGCAAACCAGAGATTTTAATTTTTAGTGAAGAACCTATGTTTAATAAAACTAAAAAATAAAATCCATAATAAAAGAAAACCATATTAAAATTATATTTGACGGATAGCTCATTCTGAGGACTATTATTATCTAGTTGGGTTTCTGAATTTTTCTGCATTTTATTTTTCAAATTGAGCTTCAAAAGACAATTTTTTACAAAAATAATTGATTTTTTAGGGAGATAGGGGATTAAGGGTGTTTGACCGAACATTTTAAAGGGGTTGGGCTGAACATAGGTTCGACCGAACCTATGTTCAGATGAACCCCTTTAAAATAATAAACGAAATTATTTTAAAGGGGTTCGTTCGAACCACACAAAATTGATTTGGCTGAACCCCCTCAGTATACATTCGAAAGTCTAACAACTTTTCCAGGGTTTGTTTGTGTTTTTATGGGCTCTTGTGTAAACAGCGGTGACCCTCATGCTTCCAAGCCTATCAGCTGAAAAAGACATTTCACATGTAAAAAATTATAAATATTTTGAGAATGTTTGTTATTGTTGCATTTTTTTTTACTGTTGTAAGATTTTTCAAGTTTTTTCAAGTTTTTGTAACAGATTTTTTGCTTTTTGGAGGAAAATTTGTTGTTAGTTTAAATCAATCATTTTTATTTTGAAGAATAAAATGGGACAAAAAAAAAGCTCAACGAAAATTTTCAAAAGATAAAGAAGAAAATAGACGCAAACAAAACTAGACAAATTATCATAGAAGGAAACAAGGTACATGTTTATTTCTTCACTTTCTCGTCAAATATGGGTAAATTTATTTATAAAATGCATCAAATAATTGATATATAAGAAAATTGAAGGTTCCTCATTTCAATTTTTTGGGAATGAAAACTCAAATGCACATCATCAATGAGTTCTACAAAACTAAAATCTGCAAGTTATCACTAGATTTTATGAATCTTTCTACTAAATATTTTACTAGTTTTGATCTACAATATATTCTCTTTATTTGTATTTTTTTGTAGCACCCAATTTTTCATCTATCTATGTTTATGTCCTTCTTTAAATTCTTATATTTATTTCATCCAATTGTGCATCATCAATTATATAGATCTATGGTAGAAACACCATCTTTCACCAGTATTTCCTCCTCTATCTTGGTATCTCCCTTTGTATCAATACATGAAAATCAATAGTAGGGAGATCATTATGTATAACCAAATTGGATAAAATAAGATGACACAAGATAATTCAACAAAAGAGAATTTCTAAACTCATCTAAAAAACCTAAATAGTGATAATTAGTTGAGAAGGTGGGGATGGCTCAAACACCCCACAAACACACAAAAATTGGTAAAAATTATAAGTATTATAATAAATAGAATCATATTAAAGTTAACAATAACTATTTTTGGATTAGGGTAGATTTAACAAGAAGTACGATGAATATAAACATAAGACATACATTAACTAAATAAGTTTATATGCGAGGAACATATAATGTAGAAGTATGTATCTAAAATAATATTTTCTAAATTTTCTAACACATAATCTAACATAGAATTAGAATATTCTTCATAACAATGAAATAATTCATAAAGAAATAAAAATATTGATAGTAAAAAGAAAAATGTATTTAATTTGATTACCTTAATAAAAAGTTGAAATTTTTAACTAACTTTATTCCTAGATAAGATTAATAACACAAAAATACTATCCAAAATAAATAAATCAACAAGTGTAAATGGTCTTATCTAAATTGGTTTCACCTATATAAACTATGCAAGCTTATTTTTACTATTAAAAAAAAAGTACTATGTTTTTATTAAACAAAATATTAAAAATGGGTTTAATTATAAACAAAGAAAAACCTAGAATGAGAGTTGAGAAATAGATATCTTGAATCATGTGATAGGAATCTAGAATATGAATCAATAGAAGATAATACAAATTAAATCATGTTTCCTAGATGGTAGCATGACTACATTAAGGTCTATATGACTACATAGATTTTTTTTGTACATAAAAAATACCAATTTATACAAAAAATTGAAAGTCTATAAAATAAGAATAAAATACACAACCAATAACAAGAAACTAAATAGTAGAATAACACATAAATTTTGTATTTAATAAATTAAATGATATAAAATGGTCATAATGTTATTTAAACTGAGCTCTAAGATAATATAATTATGATAGATAGGAAAAAACACAAAACCTTCATATGAAGAGATTTCCAAGAATACATGTAGCTAGTGCCACAAAGGGAAAAGGGTGAATTTTGGTTATCTTACCAATATTGTCAAATCCCTAATTTGGTAATTTAACCTCCACGAATAATCAAATAAAAAGACATTAGATTAATATGGTTGCACTCTTATCCTATGTGCATCTAGAACTAAGATGAGTACAACATAAAAAATATATATAATCTATAGCGTGTATCCCTTAGATATATGAAAAAATAAAATTTGAGAAGATGGATCAAAAAGCATTTCCAAGAGAGATATGAATCTACATGAAGAAATATGAAAATTTGTGATTATGATATTTTCTTAGGTAGCTTCCTCAATGAATATAGCCTCTAAATATGTCATCTTCTTCTACATCTCTTTATTTTTCTATTTTCTTGTCATAATCTTAATCTATATTCATATTCAAAGATATATGCACTATCTAGCCCTCCATGTATAAAATGTTAATTATTCATTTTGGGAGTCAAAGAATTCATTACATTCTACATGAACCAATTTGAGATTAAACAAAATTTTAAAAGCACCAACGAGTCCTTTTGAATCTCAAACACCGCAAAATTTATTTTTCCTTTCAACCCAATAGGTTGACCTTTATATCAGATATCATGTGCTAATGAAAATTTTGGATCTTCACCCTCATCTAGTACTATATCATAGGGAGTATCATTTAAATTTGGTTTCCCAAGGTCCTCCCAATTTATTTTTAAATAATTTTAACATCTAAGTTCCCAAGTTTTTAATATATTTTTCATCCATAAAAATGAATTCTATATGATTGTTCCCATTTAAAAATATTAAGATGTGAAAGAGATGCATTTTGTTGTAATTATCATGTTCTTAGAATTAATGTCTATTCTAACATGTTCCAAGCCAAAAATTAAATTATGAGTGTTGAAATTTATATATATATTTGTTGTTTTATAACTTGAAAATTAGATTTTGTTCAGTATTAATAGATAGGGATTGAAGGTTGAGACACAAATCCTAACGATCTCTCGTAATGGGATACCTTATCTAGAAGAAAAATAAAATATTTAAATTTACTAGATCATCTTGAATATCTACTTAGGTAAAAAGGGGCTCATAGACTTACCACACTATCTAATATTTTTTTCCCGGTTTTCTATCTTTTTTTTTAGTTTTTTTTTTCCTATTTTCTTTATTTCTAGATTAGAGTTTTTTTGTTTGTGCTACTAATCTGTTTGTTTTAACATGTGTCCAGTTGGAATTAGCTAAATGTTATTTTAATTTATTTTTTTCCTTACAACTTGCATTTTACACACATTGGTTAAAAAAGAATAGACATGCAAATGCATATGGGTTAAAAAGAACAACACACTTTGTTTTTCATTGGGTTTAAAATTAACTTTTAGATATAAAACACTACAAACGGTTAAAATTAACCCCTTTGCTTGAAAAACACTACAAATGGATAAAATGAACCTTGTGCATTCTCTGTTTGTTCACATTTTGATTTTTGTTTAAAAAGAACACCATGATTGTGTGATCTGAAATATTCATGTGCTTTCTCTTTGTTTTTAAACAAAGATCAATTGAACTATGAATATTTTGGTTCGCTTTTGTTAAGCCTTAGATCTTGGGCCTGCTTTGGTGGGAAAAAGTACTCACCCCAAAGTGACTCAAATCGGGAACACGCTTAAAGCCAAGCGACACCCAACCAGTATATAAATTCAAATGTTAAGGAAAGATTAGCATTACAAAACTTCCTGCGGACCAGCAATTGACTTGCTAGTACCCTTGTGTTGCGTCAAAACCTGCAGACCCTAACCTCTACAGACTGGGATGATAATGCCTCTCGCGTGGCCTTCTAAACGAGTGCCCAAAATAAATCCTTTATTTTAGAAAACCACAAACCTTCTATTCTTTGGTGCAACAACGGTCATTGCCAAGGCACTCGCACCTGCGCAGTTCTTAGTAGAAATGATCAATCTGCCATGGGAGTTTCATGGAGATTGGAAGCTTGGTTGCCTTGAGAAGTGATTGCAATGTAAGGGGGAGCCCGTGGGGCCAAGCTTCTGAAATTCATTCGCTAAGGATATGCGGTTCGTGGGATCCATAAGAATACTATCCTTGCAGCCTTAGGATTTTTTTTTGGTAAATTTCTTATATGTGGTTGATTTTCATTCTTTACAATACCACGTGTTTGCCAACTATTTTTAGACAACATGAAAAAATGAACATAATCCTCCAAATCTGAATCAACACAGCCAAACTAAAATAAACTCCTTGCAATCTACTTGAAATTTTGTCAAATCACTTCCTACAACGCATTTTCCATCATGAACCGCATTTGTCAAATCAAGTCCTCAATTTTGCACACTTTGGGATAGGAAAACTTTCCTTGCTTTTTCAAACCATTGTCTCAAAAATTAAATTGTCATATCCTAGTCGTCCAATCATGTCATATCCTAATCCTCCATCCACGTCATATCCTAGTCCTCCATCCACGTCATGTCCTTGCATCGTAGCCAAATTTGGACCTAGAGCTGCATTTGACCTCTTGCATTATTAACTTATCACATCATATCATACCATTTTCATATATCCCATCTTAGAATCATATCCTTTTCATTGCATCCTAGTCCTTACATATTCCTACTCTTGCATATGTATAGATCATATTACATAGTCCTTGTATACATATATATCATTTCACCTAGTTCTTGCATGTACAACCCCTTGCATATATCAAGATCATATCGTGCCTAAGTTCCAAGTTGCATACATTCCATGAATTCAGTCCTTTGCATATTCATCATTGACCAAATAGAACCCTTAGCTCTTGCACAAGTTCCACTACTCTTCATAGGTCTCAAAACCAATCCATTTTTTATCTATCACCCACATCACTTAAGGTTTATCATGGAATTTCAAGTTAGGGAGAATACCATTATCCTTGCTTGTCTAGGGAAATCCTTTTGGAGTCCATCATCTCCTGCATACCCTCTCTTGATCATTGGTCCCTTGTGTTTATCCATCATAACACAAGTCAAGCCTTGCATCATAACCAAATTTGGACCTAGAGTTGCATTTGACCTCTTGCATTCTTAACTTATCGCATCATATCATACCATTTTCATATATCCCATCTTAGAATCATATCCTTTTAATTGCATCCTAGTCCTTACATATTCCTACTCTTTCATACATAGATCATATCACATAGTCCTTGTATACATATATATCATTTCACCTAGTTCTTGCATGTACAACCCCTTGCATATATCAAGATCATATCGTGCCTAAGTTCCAAGTTGCATACATTCCATGAATTTAGTCCTTTTCATATTCATCATTGATCAAATAGAACCCTTAGCTCTTGCACAAGTTCCACTACTCTTCATAGGTCTCAAAACCAATCCATTTTTTATCTATCGCCCACATCACTTAAGGTTTATCATGGACTTTCAAGTTAGGGAAAATACGATTATCCTTGATTGTCTAGGGAAATCCTTTTGGAGTCCATCGTCTCCTGCATACCCTCTCTTGATCATTTGTCCCTTTTGTTTATCCATCATAACACAAGTCAAGCCTTGCATCGTAACAAAAATTTGGACCTAAATTTGCATTTCACCTCTTGCATTCTTAGCTTATCACATCATATATCATACCATTTTCATGTATATTCCATCTTTGAATCATATCCTTTTCAAATGCATTTTTTTCATGGAATTCTTAAGTTCAAGCATCTTTGATTTCATTTGATTTCATATGTTCAACTCCACTTATATCATCATCTCTCACTTTCTTTTCACAATATTTTGTGACATGTACAAATGGCTCAACAAGCATGAAGTTCTCAAGAAAAATTTGAGCCCAATCTAGATATTGGACCAAATGAATCAGTTGAATAACACATGGACCTTGAAGATAGGGAGGAGGCCCGAGTTCAAACAATTCATCTTGGAGAGGGGTCGGGATCACTTCCTTCTACACCAATGGATGAGCATATAAAAGTAGTTGAAACAATGGGGAAAAAAATTTCTTATAGAAATTTAGATCATTTACTTGAAATGGATATGGAGAAACTGAAATGTTATGCCGACCAACCTAAAAATACAAGTAAGAGGTCAATGACTAAATTTGTAAATAGAATAATCCATGATCATTTCAATCATCTTGAAACACTTGAAAAAACCTAATTGTTATCGCATTTACTTCTTCGTGATGAGCTAAAAGAGTCATTACAATTGTTGGGTGTACATTCTACATCGAATAAGAGGAAACACATGAGACTGCAAAAATATATTGTTGAAAATGTTAAAAAAGGTTTAGATTCCATTGGGAAAGGATCTCGATCAGTGGATAGAACCATTGCAAGAAAGGTGATTTTGACATCTATTTTAAATAAAGAAATATCCAGAAAAAGAAAAATGTCAGCACTTTCCACTGAATTTGGTTATAGTAAAATCACACTAATAAAATATGAGAAAAGAGAAAGGTTTTAGATGATAGTTCTGAAGGCAATTGGGCAATTATGTGTAGAGCTCCCCATTCTGACAGGATTGAAGATGCTGCTAGGAACTTGATCTCAAGTTTTTGGAATGATCAGACCCGTTTGTCATCAAATACTAGAGATGTTATGAGGCACAGGATTGGACCTGGTATTTATGAAGAACATATTAAACATTGGCTAGACGTAACACAACTTGAGATGTATATGAACTTTTGTAATATGTATCCTCATATAAAGGTTGGGCAAACAATGTTTGAAAGGTTAAAGCCATACTATGTGAAGATAAACAAGTTTTTTGAAACTTGTTGTTGTCGTTATCACATTGAATTTGATCTCTACTATTAGGTGTTTCGAAAGATGAGAGAAGAAATATATGGTTTTCAAAAGGCACCTCCTAAACAGGTAAGTTTTTTCATAAAGGATCTATTATGTGATCATGAAAATGGACTTCAAATAAAATGCATAAAAGGACTCTGTGAAACATGTGGAAATTTGGCTAACTTTCCTTCAACAAACGAAAATGCTGACCTAACAAAGACATTAAATTGTAAAAGTTACAAGTATGTAAAGTTTCAAACAAATTTTGGGAAAGAATCCACAAGGTTAAACTATGTAGAAGAGGAGATACCTATTGAGAAATTTATGGAAGATTTTCAAAAATTGATACAACCATACATACAACATTCCTTTTATGCTAAGTGGAAAGCACATCAATTTCAAACATTAAGAGATACTTTCCCACTTGGAACAGTTCTATTAGTAGTTGACTTTGCAGAAAATTACTCTTTTGTACATCAAAAAGAGATTCAATTAGAATATTACTTTTCAAAGCAGGTCACTATTATGGTTCATGTGTGTTATCGACATGCACAATTGGAATTGGATGGTGTTGAGAGTACAGATGAACAACGATCCATCAAGAAATAATATCACTTTTATATTAGTGATGATAACGAGCATGACATACTTTTTGTACAACTTTGTTTTACAAAATGTTTTTTTGAGAATTTGAGAAGCAGGATTGTGAAATTTGAAAAACATTTTGTATGGTCAGATGGATGTGCGGGACAATTCAAATCATCACGGCCATTTTATGCACTTTCTAGATATCATAAAATTTACAACATACCACATGTTTGGAGTTTCTTTGAGAGTGGGCATGGAAAGGGTGAGCATGATGGCATATGAGCTTGCATCAAACATGCTTTAAGAAAGCATCAAATGAGTTATTCGGAATATCATATAGATGATGCACATGATGTTGTTGAATGGTGCAAGAAACACTTTGCATAAAATGAGGTCGGAACATCTTCAAGAATAAACCGAAACATTCCACATAGAGTGTTTTGGGAGATATCGGATATGTATAAATTTTACATTTAAAAAAAATAAATTTATTTAAATTTAAAATTTACACATATATATATACACACATGTTCAAGTTCACATAAGTTTGTTGCAGTTACATTTATCTAGGTGTGGATAGAAGATCGATGCACGGATGCAAGAGGGTAGAAAAAACAAGATCTTTGCATTGTGTTATGAGTTTAGATAGTCACCCCGGATGGACATTATACACGAGGGATTACTCTTGTTTCTACACTGAGTGCATTGCGAGAAACTCTCATGCATGCAACAATGAAGAACTTGAATATGTTAGTAAATGGGATATGGTGCCACTATTTGTATCAGACACATACGATGAAAATGAGGATGAAAGATTTCAAGACATTCCTTTGATTTCAATTGATTATGACCATATTTCAGGATTGGTTAGAAAAGGTACATGTGTAAGTTTTCAATAATTTAAATATTATATAAATTTAATGATCTTTAACTTGTCTAGAGACGATTCTTTTTTTTTTAGAATTTTATTGTGTAAATTTGGTGTACAGGAGATATTTTTGTAGTTATAGCAGAGCCTGGAAACATGGAAGGTGTTAGCTATTATTTACTGCATTGCATAGAAGAGAGGAATAAGCTAACACGACCTGAAAAAAATGATGGAATGTTATTTCCCACAGGTGAGTTTGAATTTTAAATTATATATACATTGTGTACATGTGTACACATTATCTTAAAAACATTAAATATATATTGCACAAACCTTGTGCATGCAAATGTTGTACACATGCACATGTAGTAACTCAGGTGAACATGTTTACCATGGGATATATCTAAAACAATTCAAAGTTGTTCAACATGGGATTCATTTTGTGGACTATCAAGTTGATAACAAGGTATATCAATATAGTCACCTTATAATTGCTGCTTCCCTACATCTTAATGCAATTCCACATGCATGTGGACGAAAAAAATGGAGACTAGATAGTGATGAGCATCAAAAAAATTTACATGTTATTCAAGAGCGGGTTGAACCAGAATGTTTGAGTTAGATTATATCCATGATTTTCAAGTTCACTTGTACATGTACATAATTGTGATGGTGGGAGTAGAACAAAATTTAGTGTTAGTTTCAATGATCCCCCAAATCTAGCATCTCAACAAAAAAGACAATTGGCACACAAGGAGATGTTACATGACTACATCTCAAGATGTTTCTTCTCCTATACATCCAAGAAAAATCATTGATTCATTACTCCATGTCTTATATATATATAGAGTGAATGTTGTCTCAATCTTCTTTTTTGTTTTATAAAAAGACACCTAACATATTAAAATTTGTGTCTTGTAGAATTTTGTACCAAACAAAAAATCCCAAAAGTGTCTTGTAGAATGTTTATGCTTCGTGTTGGTTGGTGAATAGTGAAAATGTGCACAATTCTCCTCATTGTGCACGTATTTAAGTTGGTTGAATATATGGTTGCCCCATAAGTAATATTGTTGCTTCAAGTTTCTTGTTTGGTGACTATCTATTTTTGAGATTTTTCAATGATGATCCAAACCTATACCAAATATTATTAGCTAGAGACTACTCCTTTTAGCCACTTTTCAATTGGTTGCATTTGGATGGAGGTCACAATTTGAGATGTTCAAAGACTTTTAGATACCTATACCATAATATTTTTAGTGACCATTAGAGATGAAAGAGATTGATGGACAAACTTTGAGTTGATCATCTTTGGTTGGAGGGAAACTACATTCATGATTGGGAGTGCAAATTCCCCATTTTTTGAAAATTCCCTTACACAACAACAAAGGATCATCCATTAGAGAGTGACATATAACAATATTTCATATACATTTATGCTTAAATTAAATTGAGGAATACAATGATTTGATTGGTTAACTTATGGTTGTATTGGAAGCATTAAGTCATATTTTTCTTTAGAATTAACACCTTTTTTTCCAAAGTTATATTTGTACCTTCATTGGTTTGAGATCTTTTGGCAGTAGGATTTTGTACCATCCATAGATGTATTCATGTATAGTTGTGTACAAAATTTATTTCATGATTTTAGGGTTACTTGGTTACATACATATCTAAGTTGAAATATTCCATTTTTTGCATTGAGAATATGTGGTTACATCTTTCTTTACAATAGATCTTGATACATATCTTTTATCTTACTTTTTAATCTTGAAAAATTCCACAATAAATAATTTTAATTCATTTCTAACCATCCAATTAATAAAATTCCGAACAAAACCTATGCTTCAAAACTTCAAACTACACATCCAAAACATCATTATTTTCACATGAATCACTCTAAATCAACCTTCATAGTATATAGCTGTCACATAATTTTGATCATTAAATTTTCCTTTTTAATCTATCAATTTCCTTTATGGGATGTACCCTTCCCCAAATTAGGCATAATCCTCTTCCATTTATCCTAGTAAGACCTTGGAAAAAGGGAACAATGTTGTATGTTAATTCATAGTTAATATTTTATTTCTTTGATATATTTTTTTAATCTTTTTATATATATTTTAACCCATATCATGCCTACTCAAGGTCACCATGATAAAAAAATATATCATGGTGCGCTTTGACTAGTGTACATTGAGGCATGGTATGTTATTTATATATGATTTATTTGTTTTTTGTTTCCTCACAAAAGCCACCAAGGTGCAATTCCTTATGATTTGTAGGGGCCTAATCTTTCTATCTATAGTTCATTCTCTCATAGTATCCACCTAGGTAAAAGATCTTGAGATGTGATGGGAACTTCTCTTTGTGTCTATTGGTTGTCTCATCTTAGACCCACTAAGAAAATAAAATTTCCTATTAAATACTAGGGATTCCTCTTGTTTATTATTTTATTATAAGTTATTACATGCATTGGATACATTTTAACCTCAATCCTACATAATTTGGTGCATAAAATCTACTACTATATTAAGATAAAGTTGATCTTCACATGTCAACATAACTAAGTATTCAAAAACAATCAATCACATTTTTCACCTAATTTTACGTTTCGTAAATCATTTTCTACATTCCTCCTCTTCTTTTCTTCCATCATCTTCTATATTTCATATGAATTTTTCCTCATAATTCTTCTTTTGAGAGCTAACTTGTGTATTTTTTACACAAATAATCTCTTGAGTCCAATCATCATCAACCACCTAATATTTTCTTATTCCTCCACCTAATTGAGGCATATCATTATTTTTTTCATCTCTTTTAATCCGTTCTTCTTAAGTTCTTTTTTTTGAAACAATGTTATTTTGAACATCATCTTGTAAGACACTAAAATAATTTTGTCGAATCACTATTATTATTTTATCATATTCCATAATTAAGATCCATTATTATTCATTATCGTCCATTAATACTTTATTACAATTTAGTGAATTAATTCCTATTATTGTGCTTAAATGATGCATTTTATAATCATTATTGTACATATTTAAATGCTTATATGAGTATATGGTTCTATTTTTATATACATAAAAGGAAAACATTCAAGATCATATATATCCAAGGCATGCGTGTGCAAAATATTTATTGTGATCAACATGTGAATGAACTTAATTATAAAGTGGCATTCATTTCCTCAAATTATACTCTAGAGAGATCAAATGTATATATCATATAAGGAAATGTAAGTTGTAAGAGATCATCAAAAAAGAAAATGTATGTATATTGAATATAAGCAAATGTATACATATATCATATAGATATGTAAACATTTCAATATTGATCAATGTATAAACATGTAACATGTTATAAGAAAAGTACCAAATGTATGTATATATCATAAAAGCAAATATAAGTTACAGATCATCAAATGTGGAATACTAAAGATCATCATATAAGGAAATGTCAAATGTACAAAAAATCATCATATATAGTGAATGTAAGTTAGAGATAACATAAATGTCAAATACTAGAAAGATCGTCATATAAGAAAATACATGTAGTAATGATCATAAATCTAATGTAGGGCCTAATACGAATGTCAACTCCTAGTCGAACGACCATCTGAATGAGAACGGTCCTAGTCTGATGGATGTGCTAAGCCCTGCAAATAAAATGGTGTACAAAATGTGTTAAATACATATAATTTATATTAAATATGTATCTAGATCTATGCATACATATTCATGTACATATACACATGTATATATTAAAATTTAAAACTCACATGTCCACTAGCATCAGATTCATCCACAGAGTCACGTCGATGTGCACGATCTGAAACAAGGCTAGGAGTGACATTAGGTATGTCCACCTACAAATATATAAATTCATATATATCAGTACATGAATATCTAGCTATTAAAACTAAAATTTAAAAATAATTATAAAGGAATTGAAACATGCACATGCACACATACATGCACATCATCTGATATCAGATGACTTGTGTCCTCTGAAATAGCTGCCTCCACCATATCAACTATACAGTCAAGCAACGAACCAATATCTGCATCCATATGATCTATCTCATGTCATGCCAGAAATGATGAGTGGAGAGGACTATGTAGGTGAGATGGAATCAACGATAACGAACCGGCACCAACCAACATCTCAGTAAAACTCATAGTCTATGCAGCTATCGAATGATCAGATGGTGGATCCTAACATGCACTAGTGTTGGGTTGAGAGTGAGGGGTTCCTAGAAGTGAATGACCTCCACATGCCAAATGATCTCTAACATGCTCTATACCGATCCCATAGTCTGATGCAATGAAGGCATATGCCTCCAAGAGTTTCTCAGCCAAACAATGCAAAGTCCTACGTGCCATATCTCCTGTAAGTGCCTCAAGCTCTGTGGGATTAGGGATGCCTGCTGCTGTGAAAGGATCCATGGTGGTCCACTGTGATGAAGATGGCGTGAGTCAGGGAAGTCTAGACATCAAATACTGACCTACACGATTAGCAGATATCCTAGTGGTGGTAGCTACAATGTCACCTACAGTATCAATTGCTTTCTTTTGGGAAGCAACGACAACCTCATCTGCTATGGGGGCTAGAGCTGGGGTGAGAGCAGGAGACCTCTCACCAACCAATACCATAAACACTGGGGTTGGTCTATCTGCTCGATGATAAGTGGGTTTGTTAGCAATCCTACCATGCCCCTGACCAACATATGGTGGAATGTCCAGGTAGTTGACTTTGAGGCCCAAATGGACCTCAGAATACAACTACTGAAAAAAATATAATGGAATCTAGTCATTGTTTGGGTATTGACCATGTGTTGCGAGAAATCATGGGTAGATCAATGAGGCCATAGCAGGATTGACACATCTAGTGACCTAGTATCCCCTAACCTTACATGCACTTTGATAAAATGGAAAACAATCGGTTTTTATCATTTCTTTGGTCACACTATCCTGTATTTATTTAAGGGGAACCTCACCATGTACTTCCTCCTGCATGTAGAAAAGAATAGGAGCTACTCTATCTAGAGAAAATGCACTAGTCCTCTCAAGTTCATCTCTTAGTTTTTCAAGACTATGCAATATTGGCATGCATGGTTCAAAATATATCCCTGGGTTTGCACCTTGCGCTAATGAGTCTTTCAATTTATTAATCTCATTAGTGGTATTTGCAAACAAATATTCTGGAGGTGGAACATTTGCATTATCCATGTTATTTATGTATGTATATGTACCTAAAGGAGCAATGAGACCTTAGTTTAAATAATATATCTAGATATAAGGAATAGAAATCTAAAATAGTTCTAATAATTCATCTACTCATCAATAATATTTCCATACCATTAACAATTTAAAACATGTTCAACATCTATGATAGTTTTTAATAATCAAAACATTCACATTACTAGATTTCACAAAAAACATTATCTAAAACAATTCTAAAATTTAAATTTACAAGTGTGCGTGTGCACTCTAGTACAAAATGTGTCATTAAAGATAGTTTAAAAAACATTGATAAAGGTTGCATCTAAGATTTATTTCCTACAACTAGTAATAAAGGGAAAACATCATTACTTAACATTGGTGGTCATGTAAAATCAATTTAGTCATTATTGAAGGCACAAATAAGAGAAGAAAATGGGACAAATGATAAGCTTGTAAATATGATTTTTAAACTATGGAAGGACAACATTAGTGCTTCCCAAAAAAAATCTACTTCATGAAAATATAATCGTTTGAAGCTAGATGGAAGAATCTTAATGCTTAAAGCTATGATCTAATACATTCTAATCTAGATATGATGTCATGTTTATTGATCCTCTTGAAGATCTCTCAAGATTTAGATAAAACAATAAAGAAATTATTATGGGGTGGTTCGAATGAAATTAAGTGTATTCCTCTTATTAAATGGGACACTATATGTCTTCCCAAAGGTCTTGATGGCTCATGAACTAAAGTCTTATCAAAATGGAAATAAATGATTAATTACCTATTTAGAATTATATGAATGTAAATATATCATAGAAGATATCTAGGGTGGTTATATGCTTAATTATTTGAACCATGTGGATTATCCAAGTGGCTTATAGTGGACTTGGAATAATTTTGATTTGGCTCCCATTCCACATAAAATCAAAAGGATTTGAACATGGATGAATTTCACAAATAAAAAAATTATATACCACATAAGACAATTATTTAATATTATATGAACTATTTAGCCATAATAAAAATAAAAATGTTGAACATGAAAAGGAAAATGTTGCAAAATGTTATGAAACACATATTGAAAAGAGTAACATCATAGAAAAATAAGAATTCAAATTTAGAAATATTTTTGAATAATGTAGAAATGAACCCCATGATATTAAAATTATACTCCATGATCCAATTGTTGATAATATTAATAAAATTGATAACACACATAAAAAACTGAAAGTCATTGTATCTCCAAGTTACTTAATAAAAGAGAGGACCTTTCCGAATAAGAATGATATCCCATATTCAAAAATTTCTAATGAGCTTGATAAAATTGTAATAATTCTGGAAACCAAAAATGGTTACTTAAAATTGACGAGAACATAAGATAAAGTCTTAAATTAAAGAGATCATCATGAACCATTCAATTTTGAGCTTCAAATTTTTTAAATGAATACTTTTGTAAAAATACAAAAGTTGTAAAAAATAAGACCTTTACAAAATAAAGTAAATATTTAGGCAATCAAAATTTCTAATTAAAATAAAATTATTATTAAAATATTTTTTAATTCTCTCAATTCTATTAGGATTACTAGTAAGTAGAAAGATAAAAGAGCTACTTGTAGAGTAATAAAAACCTCAATAGTAAGAAATAAATTACGAAAGGTTTGATTAATGAGGAAACCTCATGTCTTCACTTAAGCATAACTTGTAAAATATTGTGAAAAGCACTAGCAATAAGATCAAGACTAGATAGTCCTATTGAAAATGGTACTTGATATTTTAATGGTAGGATTCCATGAGCTCATAAAAAGCTAATTAATAACACAAATGATGAAATTGAATGATTTTGGCACTTTAACTCTAGAGTATCACTCAATGTAAAGGATTTTTTTAAATAAAAAATTGATGATCAAGACCACACACCACATATTAAACATTAATTGGCATGTAGCCAAACAAAATTTTGTGTAAATTTTCTTGAAAAATATATTCATTTAAAAATATCACAAATGGAATTTGAATCTTGTAAGCCTTTTTATTGTATGCCTCTTAAAATTTATAATACATATTGTAAATATGACATGTAGGTTTTATCTATCATGAACTATTATGTAATATTAATTATACTTTGTATAATAACCTAATTTTACAAGAGTGTGGTACAATTAAAATATCAAATTTATATCCAAGGACTTATTAGATTTATTTTAATGTGTTAGATACAATGATTGTAGTTTTTGTAAAAATGTGTTTAAATGAGAAGCGTTTACAATGCGGTGGGTTATCAAAGTTTATATCATGTACACATGATGGAAGAAAAATGATTTGGGAAATAAAATATTTGAGAAAAAGAGATATGAGATAGTAAAATACAATTTGAAGAGTGGAGGTGAAGATTCTAGATGTGAGTTGGTCACAAGAGCAGCACTGCTAATTTTATTTCTTTGTGGAGACATATGATATAGTTATTAAGGTGGCATCTAATATAATTTATATAATTTTAAGTAGTGATTCTTAATCTTCTGATGTATTTTTTGTAATAAATGTTAAGTTGTAGTTGATGTCAATTTTATTTTGCTTAACGTTTTTTAATATTTAAATGTAGGTGTTTTGGAGAATTTGAATATATTGTATATGAGGATTGTGATCAAGAGGTTAAATAATTTATCTTTCATCATGGATACTTTCAATATAATTTGGATACAATTTAAAAACATCTATTAAATCAACATTTCGAGGAGATATTATATTTTTTATAAATTTAATTTTTTTAAAGTGTGTTTCTTGGAAATTTTAAAATTTGGTAATGATGTTACCAAAATATCTATGAAATATGTTTGCGAATTAAAATTGTGCTATTGAGGCCTTGATAAATAAATGGTATTCTTGTATTATCAATATTTGATGTTTAAAATTTTGGTCAAGCTATATTTGATTGATAAGGTTGTGAGAAGATCTTGCTTATGCTTGAATACAAAAATAGATTGTATACCTTCCTTGTTTAACTCTCTTTTCCTTCTTTGTCCATTGGAATTGCATATGGAATTTGTTCATGTGATTTTATGGTTATTTGATTGGTGTGTCCCATCCACTTTTTTTGTAGTTTTCTTATGGTCACTATTGCATTACTATTCAATGAAATCAGGTTATCAAATGGAAAATTTAATATTAAATTCCGTAGGTTGGCTTTCTAGATTGTGTTGGGGAAATCATGCCTCCCAAAAGCTAGTGCATTTTCCTTAGATGAAATTTCACATGAGAATACTTATAGGATATAAAAAAGTCACACATTTGTCTTTACATATCTATCTCTAAGGTTTCTACTATGCATGTCTACTAAATAATCTTTCAATCACCTATTACTCAACTATTCATATTCTTCTAAGTTCTAGAATTAGCATTGTTGTGAGTTAGAATGGTTTAATTCCCTCTCACAATATCTGTTATCTCTATTTATCAATTGAGAATTTATGCTTATCATTTAATTCCACTTGAGATAGAATATGGAATGCTAGCCCATTTAAGATGAGTTAGAATTTATGGAAAGAAATAAATTCATGAATATTTAATGATAGGGACATCCCATTTAATTCTTTACAAAATAAAATTGAAATCATAATTTATGAGAATATTTCAACCAAATTTAGAATGGTTTCACATAGAGCAATTGAGTTCACTAGCTAGGACAATAGGATGACAAATAACTAGTTAGGTTTCAGTCTCCTATTGGGTTTCTCCTATTGATTGAGTAAGGTGGGTATGATGGAAATTAGATGGTTGGAACCTCATTTTGTAAGATAATAAATAAATGTGGATGGGGCTTGCAAAGGTAATTGAACTCCAATTTGGGTTGCTTCTATAATAAAAAATGACAAAGGTAATCTCCTTTGAGTTGTATCTAAGATACTCCACCCATCCACACATAATGAGGTTGAGTTAGATGACTTATTTGAGGGGATAATATTGTGCCAACATATCATTAAAGTTGTGGGTACTGAAGGAAAACCCTAAATTCTAATTAATTTTTCTCTTTTAGAAGATCACCAATTATAGGCTTAGCTCAAAGTTACAAAAAAATATTGTTATTTTTTGATTGTATGAGGCCCTTCTTGATTAGAAAAATATGCAAAGAGGCCAATATACATAGGTGTAACACATGATCTATCAAAATGATATGTGAAGTAAGTGAAATATTTTTTTGGATCAATCAAAGTGATATATGTAAATCACTTTTTTCAATGTGAAAACATATTCATATTTATATGCTATATTTTTCAACCAACCAAAAAATTTATAAAATAGACTTTAATTCATTACCTAGACCAATTATATAGTTAAAAATTATTGTATAATTGGTGTTTCATCTATCAACTTTGCACTAGATCTAAAGTATATTTCATCTAAATTCTCATGCATCCTAATAAGTTCCATATATATTGAACACCACTCTTTTTATGCATCCTAATTAGCCAATAAAATATTTGTGAATAATTTTAAACTTTTGATGCACAATTATTTCAATATATGTAATATGCTAGAACCAAATATGATGCTCCTACTACTTCCATATATATTTTAAAATTAACCTTGCACAACTCTTTAGAATAAGTGCATGATCATCACTAGTTTAAAATAATACCAAGTTTCAAGGTCTTTCTCTCTTCCTTTGTATTTTTGGTTGGATTAATGAATTTTATATGTACATAAATATTTCAATTTGAGTGGAGTTATAGTATTGTGATTCAATTTCTTAACTACATGAATTTTTACATTTTCCCTTTTTTCCTCCAAATTCTTCTTAAATCCATACCTTGAATAAATGTTTCATGATCTAATTAAATTGAAAAAGATGATATATCTTCATCTATGGAGTTCAATTTCTTAGTTTCATGAAGTTGTATCATTTATTATCTTTTCTTTGAATTCTCAACTTCATACTCTTTTGATATTTGAGTCTATGATTATTTTCTTGGTGATATGTTCAATTATATGCCAATCAAATACAATTATTCAAAATAATGAAAATAAAATTATTTTCAATTATCAAAAACAAATTAAAAACATGGAATCAATTATTCAAATTATTAAAAATATAGTATAACAAGAAAGTTAGATTAGAAACCAACTTTGGTATATCAAAGATTATGGAAAAAATGGGGGTTTTGGAACAGGGTATGGATACCCATCAAAGCTTTTAAGAAAAAATGGGAGTTTTCGAACAGGGTATGGATACCCAACAAAACATTTAAGAAAAAATGGGGATTTTCAAATAGGGTATGGATACCCATCAAAGCATTTAAATTCAACATCGAATCATTTAACTATGTGAATGGATTTGTTGAAAATGCTTTAGAAACTTTCAAACAAATGCAATTCATGCCACGAATTTTGCACCAAAATGAGAGGACGCATTGGAGGGTGATGGAGGTTGCTCAAAGGTGAAGGTGTTTGTGGGTTGAGTTTGTGTAAGTGTTTCTTCGCCGGTTCGTCACATGCACTGCCTTGTTTCTTCGACCGCCTCTGTCACTATTCGCCGAATTGTTCATGAAAATGACAAGGTGTTTTTTTTTTAAATCTCTATTAAGGGGGTTCAACCGAACCCTAGTTCATTCGAACCCCTTTATTTTAATATTTTCGCTCATATTTCAATGGGTTCGAGCGAACAGAGGGTTTGGTCGAACCCGATGGTTCGACCAAACCAATATAATGGTTCGGCCAAACACTTAGGTTTGACTGAACCCCTTTACTTTGTGTAGAGGAAAAAAATGACTTTTCCCTTCCTCCACAAAAGTGTTCACCGCTTATGTGGGTTCACCCAGACCTGAGCCATCACTAAAATAATGAGACCCTCATGGAGGATCGAAGCCCTCCTATTTTTTAAATGAGCATCAATAGGTATCTCCATGGAAGATAACAAAAAAAATGGGAAGGAGATAAACAACCCATGTCTGAAATGATATAAAAGAGTGAAATGGCGACCTAGTATAGTAGTGAACCTACCTTCCAATGTCACATTGCACACAATGACCTCTGCAACCTCAGCCCATATCTTCTTGAGTGAATTGTGGTCATAGCCCCAACTTTCCATCTTAATCAAGTTCTTTCGCTTGTCATCTTTGAAGAATTGGGCCATTTGATTTTGGTGATAGTTAGGGATCAATAGTTGGGTATGTGCAGGATCATCATGGAAAAAACAGGCCCTTAAGTGGCATAAAAAAAAAAAAAATCAGAGTTAGACAACTTGACGTAAAAATTTGAATAAGTTATCTATATTATTTCAAAAAAATGTAAAAATAGAATTTGTAGAAAATTGAATGTAGTTTCTAAACTACTAGACCTTTATTTAAAAAAATAAAATCTATTTGGTGAAAATTTGAAATTTCAATGCAGTAGTATTTAAATTTCAGGGTAAAAATAAGAAGTAGGTGTCTGTCTGACCACCCTAACCACAATAAAATGATAATATTTTTTTATAAGCTTCTAGACATAAGTAGAGGACTCATGTCCCAATGTGATGCATATTTTTTTATAATTTTTTTCCAAGTAAATAATTATTTATGATTTTTTTATTACAACTTTTAAAAAATATAAAAGCTTGTCTGTCTAACCACCTTAACTTGGTCAAAAACTCATGAAATTCAATTTTTTATTTTTTAATCCTTTAGTATGCAAAGCATTGAATGTGACGCATGTTTTAGATTCAAAAAATGTGATACCATTTGAAATTTATAGATGTTTTTCAATTAACCTATCAATCAAGACTTTATTCATAATTTTAATAGAAAATGAATAATAATTATTTACTAAATTCAAAGTAAAGCATAATTTATATTGGTGGAAATATGAGAATATCCTCTATAAACCCTTTTCGTTTCATCAATTTTGGGTTAAAAAAAAGTCGTCATCCACATGGACCATCATATCGCTTACATATCACCACTTTTTGGCCCATCATGATCCTGCACATACTCAGTTACATGTTTCAAAAGAAAATAATTCATCTATTGTATCTAATTATTGTATTGTGTCAGTCTCATTTGAGTTTTTTGATGACCAATTTACCCCATACATGATCAAATTTAATTTTCTATTAGTGGCCATTAATGATATAGACCCAAAAAAAAAAAAAATTACTATTTTTTTGAAGGGGATGAGAAGAAAATTAATTAATGAAGGATCAAAAATTATTTGCATGTATCAGGATAGATCAAAGTCTAAAGGATGTTCTTAACCGAAAAAATATTAGAATAAAATTTTAGAACTATGGAAAGAGAGGACATGTGAAGAAGGAATGGAAAAATAAGAAAATGAATTCATATTCCTCCATAGAAAAGGTATTTTAATAAAAATTATAATGATGTTAAATATTTATTTTGACTAAAAATATTAATGAAAATGATTGGTTTATTGATTTAGGTTTCTTCTATCATATGACTCCTCACAAGGAGTGGTTTTTCATGTAATAATTATTGAGGATAAATTTTCCTTACAAACAACAATACCAAACAATTTATAGGTAAAGGAAACCTAAAATTATATTTTAGTAATGGAAGCTGGTTTAAAAACCTTTATGATGTGTTACATATTCTAGTACTTTCTCAAAATTTACTTTCTATATTCAAGTGTGCATGTGACATTTAGGAATTCTAGTTACAAGTTGTTAAGAGAGAACTTGGTGGTTTCTAGAGTATCTTAGATTGGTGCTTGTTTAGGTTGAATGGTTCCATATTGCATGATTCTAACAATGTAAATAATGTTGCAAGGTGTGCACCCTTGGTCTCCTTGGTTGTTCAACACAATTCTTAGGATTTGTGACATGGTTTAACCACCTCCCATGGATCTTAACTCTGGCTTGTATCGAGCATTGAGAGGTCAATTTTTGGTGCAACGACAAGGCCAACAATTGGTATCAAAGTTGGTCACAAGTTCAAATCCCTCACTTGGGCCGGGGAGGGATTGTTGCAAGGTGTCCTTGGTCTCCTTGGTTGTTCAGCGCAACACTCGAGATTCATGACATGGTTTAATCGCCTCCCATGGATCTTAACTCTCACTTGTATCAGGCATTGACAAGTCAATCTTTTAGTGCAATGACAAGGCCAAAAAATAACTTATTGAAAATACATGTATATTCCAAGACCGAAATTTGGGTCATAAAAGTGAAAAAGGTCTTAGAAACATTATTAATAAAAAATCATTGACTATTATCTTAATTATTCATTAAATTTTCTTAGTATTTTATATTTAAAATGGAATATACCTTCATTTCATATTGAAATTAATAGAGATGGGATATTGTAAGAAATAATTCATTTAGATGTGTTTGGTCTAGTAGATGTGGGTTCTATAGGAAAACATCTCTACATTGATTCACTTCTATCTATAGACCTAGGTTTAGTTTATGCATTCATAATTTTGAATTTTCACTACGTTTAAAGAAACTAAAGAATTAGATAAAAATAAAATAGATTATATGATTTAAGTGTGATTTTTATTAAAAAGTAGGGAAAGGGCCCTAATCCCATAATTTTTTCAAATAGCATAAGACAAAAGGAAGAAACACTAGGAGGGCATTCAAGCCTGACCAAATGGCTAAAAGGAATGTAGGCCCATCAAAATAGAACACTAAGGGGAAAAAATAAAAAGAAAAAACAAAGAAACCAAAAAATGAACGCTAGCATATTAAACTCCAACTTTAGAGGAGGGAATCTAAGGATACTTCCCAATCCTCCTTATCCTTCAACTCCTTTTTTGTGTCATTCTTGTTGTTTTCCCTATCACCTTTATACCTTTTCTTCTTTTGTTTGATGATTTTGGTGTGGCCAAAAATATTCCCCATAACAACCTTGTTCATAATTTTGTTAGTGAGAAAATTATGATTTTGGAGATGACATTTTCTATTCATGTAATCTTGTTATTGTTACTTTTGGATTCAAGATTTTGTTTTAGCTCCTCCACCTTTGCTTGGAGATCCTTAATATTAGTGTTATATTTTATTCTAGTGACTTGGGCCATGTTAGGCGTAGGTCCTTTATCCTTATTTTTATCAAATATTTCTAGAAACCAAAAGGAGGAGGGCGAAAAAAAAAATTCCATCACCTTCACATCCCCAACCTCTTTCTACTCATTCTCCTCATCCAACTCTTCATCCTTATCATCTCTATCTTGTTCCTCCAATTATTCATCATCCTACATATCCTCTTCAAACTTGTTGTCTAAGTATTCCTCCTCCCAACCATCATCTTGTTGAAGGGGAAACTCCTCATCAATATTCTCATCTTCAAAATCCTCCAAAATAATTTTTCCTTTAGTTCTTATAGAATGTTTTTTCTTAGGGATTAGGTCAATCTTGCAGATTTGTGGCCACTCAACCCTTTGGTGTCACATTGAGAAGTTCCCACATTATCCTCATCCATGTCATCATAATCAAATATATTAATAGTCCCTCCATCAATAGGAATGGTAATGGGGCCTTTGGCTATTTTTTCCTACTTTTCCTCACGCACACTCGGACCAAAACCTTCCTTTTCTTAGTAGAAGAATCTCCAAAAACTCATGTGGGGGTATTAACCTATATAGGTGCCTTGCTATTTTTTCCCCAAACCCACTTTTCCTAAAGAGATAAGGCTAAGGTTAGTCTTAATCTGAGAAATACAAGGGGCCTTAGGGTCTTTATCATTTACAAGTTTAATGAGATAATTTTTAACAATGATAAATTTGACGAATCATTAATAAATGATATAGTAAAATAATGATAATAAATACACTGACCTCATATTACAATTTTAGCATCAAATAGGAAATATGAAATATTATAAAATATCAAGATCTTAACCTCATTTTATCACTTTTTAGAATCATAAAATGGTATGTGTAGGATCATCATGGAAAAAATAGGCCCTTAAGTGGTGATGAAAGTTTATAAAATCATAGTTAGGAAACTTGACGTAAAATTTTGAATAATTTATCTATATTATTTCAAAAATATGTAAGAATTTAGAATTTGTAGAAAATTGAATGTAGTTTATAAACTACTAGGTTTATTTTAAACATAAATATATTTGGTGAAAATTTGAAATTTCAATATAGTAGAACTTAAATTTCAAGGAAAAAATAAGAAGTAGGTGTCTGTCTAACCACCCTAACCACAATAAAATGATAAAAAAAAATTATAATATTTTAGATATAAGTAGAGGACTCATGTCCCGATGTGATGCATATTGTTTTGTAATTTTTTTCCAAGTAAGTAATTAATTATGAATTTTTTATTACAAATTTAAAAAAATATAAAAAACTCGTATGTCTGACCACCTTAACTTGGTCAGAACTTCATGAAATTCTTTTTTTTTTAATCCTATAGTATGCAAAGCATAGAATGTGATGCATTTTTTGGATTCAAAAAATGTGATATCGAGTTTGAAAGCTATAGATGTTTTTCAATCAACCTATCAATTAGGACTTTAGTCGTTATTCAAATAGAAAATTAATAATAATTATTTATTAAATTCAAAGTAAAGAATAATTTATATCGGTGGAAAGTTGAGAATCTCCTTTAAAAACCTTTTTCGTTTCATCAATTTTGGGTAAAAATAAAGTTGTCAACCACATGGGCCATCATATCGCTATTTTTTGGCCCACATGATCCTGCACATACCCAAAATGTAAATTTTTGGGGCATACCATATCCAAGGAAGGTATAAAAATTGACCCAAATAAAGTAAATTCTATTTAGAAACTTAGCATCCCCTCTATCAAAACTAAAAAATAATTCTTTAGGAAAACCAACTTTATACAAAGATTTATCCTTGAATTATTTGAGTTTATAAGGCACGTTACGGAGATTATGAATGGCAAATAAGGGTTTAAATGGAATGACTCAAGTAAACAATTATTTAAGGACATAGAAAGTTCTAAAGCGAGTATATTCTAATTTTAATAAATATTTTATCATTTATAGCTATGCATCCAAATATGTATTACTTATCATGTATTACTACAAAATAAAAATTAGCATGCGGCATCTCCAATTTCTTTCATTCATGTTCTTATAAGGAAAAATTAATTAAATTATTCCCTATTTGAAAAATATGGCTTGAGTGATAAAATAGTTCAAAATTTATATTTTTCATTCACATATGATTTTATATGTGTTTAATTTATCAAACAAGATTATATTATCCCAATAAGAGATAGGTTGTAATAAATGATGAGAATTGATTATAAAACAAGAGGAGTATGATGTGGAAATTAAACCAATAGATAAAGTTGGAATAAAATGACTTTATAAGCTAATTAAACCAAGAATGAACTAAATAATTAGATAATCTTCACATTGTACTTATTTTAAGCTTAAATGATGAATGGTTCTTAAACATAGTCTACTTCTTTAACACATATAGAATTCTAGACCATCTTTCAATAAAAGAAAAAATAAATATCAAGCTCAAGGATGCTAAGTATGGCATTTGGGTTGACACTTTGTATAAGAAAGGTCTTAATAGAATGTTCTTGAGGTGCATTGATGAAGAGAAACAAAATAAACTTTTGGAGCTTTTTCATAATGAATATTATAGAGGAAATTATTATTCTTTTGTGATAACCTTCAAAATTTTAAGGAAATATTACTATTATCGCATGTTTAAATCTTATGTTCTAGTGCTAGTATTTTCCAATTTTAATAAATATTTTATCATTTATAGCTATGAATCCAAAAATATATTGTGTTTAATTTATCAAATAAGATCATATTATGCCAATAAGAGATAGGTTGTAATAAATGAGGAGAATTGATTACAAAACAATAGGAGTATGATGTGGAATTTAAACCAATAAATAAAATTGGAAGAAAATGACTTTATAAGTTAATTACCAAGAATGAACTAAATAATTAGATATTCTTCACATTGTACTTTTGGTAAGCTTAAATGATGAATTGTTCTCAAACATAGTCTATTTCTTAACACATATAGAATTCTAGACCATCTTTCAATAAAAGAAAAAATAGATACCAAGCTCAAGGTTGTTAAGTATGTCATTTAGGTTGAAATTTTGTATAAGAAAGATCTCAAGAAAGGTGCACTAATAAAGAGAAAAAAATAAAAATTGGAGCTTTCTCATAATGAATATTATAGGGGAAATTTATTATTCTTCTGTGATAAGCTTCTAAATTTTAAAGGAAATATTGCTATTATCAAAGAATGTTTAAATATTATTAATAATGGGTGCTGAAATGTGAGAAGTGTATGTAATTATCTAGAAAACCATAGTTACTAGCACTCCCTTTAAGACTAGCGTTGATAGAAGAATTATCTCAATAACGAGGTCTTGACATCATTAGACCCATCAATCTAAACTCTAGTGTAATACATTCCCACATATTAATTATCACTAACTACTTCACTAAGTTGGTAGAAGATATTTTTATAAGACAAACTACATCCTGATGATGGATAATGGAGTATGATCCAAAATGTTGATGTAAAAACTGACACACAGTTTAATCCAAAAATCTTATTAAAATGCTATCATGGATTGTGGAAACTTCATTCTTTTAATTTACATCTAATATATAATTTTTTGAAAAAAAATATTTGTAGATTTTGGAGTCATGCAAAAAAAATTGATAGCATGATAAGTTTCTCTTTAATTGTTATGGGATTACCTTATCTCACTAATCATACTTTTATCATTGTTCATCAGTTGGTTGATAAGAATGTGAAGAATTGGCACAAGAAAGTATATGATATATTGTAGTATGAGAAAATTAAACTTAAGTGGGCCATTGTTATACCATAAATAAATAGCACATTACTTATTGCTCTAGATTTTTCAACTATAAAATTTCAAAGAAAAAGATGATGATGGTTGGGCTCCCCTTGATGTTACTCTAGACCTTGATGATGTATAGGGAATGAAATCAGATGATAGGGACCCTCCGCCCTCTGCTAGTACTACTATGGTTGTTTGATGGCCTTTTATTTTATTGTGTTTGTAATATTTCTTGTTTTTTGGGCTCGGTCCATGTAACTTTGGACTTCTAGGCTCTTCCCATGTGACTCTCGGGGTGTGCCTCTCTACTACCTACCTTTTTTTGTGAATATGCATTTCATCTTTAATTTTAATATAGATATATGCCTATTCATCAAAAAAAAGTATTATTAAACATGAGCAATTGAAAAATACCTTAGAAAAAGATAAGTGTACTTGGCAAAGCTTAAAAAGCAAAAGAAATATGGTAGAAAAAATACTCAATATTAGGTTAGAGTAAAGGAAAATTTTGACAAGAGGGAAAAACTAAGGAATTTTTTGATGGTATATTATGTTATTCTATAAGATAAGAAAAATTGCCTTGATTGATACACAAAAAATTTGACTCATTTTGGAAAGGTCCTTTGTAAATTAAACAAGGCTTTTTGTAAGAATGTTATCCTTTAACATGTCTTGATTTTATACCATTCCCACTTCAATATAATGGGAAATATTTGAAGCTCATATAATCATAAAACAAGTTGTCCTCTATAAATTATATTCTAATTTCTCTTGTTTTCCTATTTTCTTTTTTATTTATTTTATATCATCTATTTTTTCTAGTTAGTGTAGTGTAATAAAATGCATACCTTGGCATTTTCACACTTAATTTGGACCTATTTTAGCATCTTTTGCACTAATTTCCCTTTAAGTCACTTATTATGGGCCTCTAATACCCCTTTTTGTGCATCCTGATGCATATTTTAACTTTAAACCGAACCAAAACCCTTAAACAATTATCAATCTTGGCAACCTACCCTTTGAACTGATAACTTAATCCTTTTGGGACCAAGACACCATTAGTGGTGTCTTAGTTCCACCTAGTAGGACCAATACACCACCTAGGGCATGATCTATGTCTCGAGGGCTTTGTTTTTGGGAATTAAAAGCAAGAAATGAAAATATTTGAATTTATTTGACCTTTTATCAGCCTTTGAGATCCAATATTTAGGGTATTAGGTAGGAATGCATATAAAGGTAAGATTCCCACCTCATTTTCACCTAGGTAGTTAAGCAAGAAATAAAGAAAGGAAGTAAGAAGCTAAGGGAGAAAGTTGAAGGAAGTTTCCAAGTTTTGGAGTAGATTTCTATTGTATTTTTGTAGGTTTTTCAAGTCTATCCAAGTCAAGATCTTAAAAATTTTCAAAGATTAGTAATGGATGCCTATTGTGGATCATGAGAGATTCGAGGTTGGATATTCAACTAGCCATTTATCCAAGCCTAAGGAATTGTTTCTTGATTACATCTTCCATTATTGCTCTAATTTTTGCCTAAGGTATACTTCATGTCTTTGACTTGTTAGGGTGATTAGAGGTCTCCTTTTAAGGTCATTTACATTTGAATCTTAGGGATCTTATTCTAACAAATTTTAATAGGTTTTATTCATATTATAGCTTGCATAATCTAAGACACATTTAAGATTAGGGCACACACATATTTCCATTTTCATATTTATGCTTTTTCATAAAGGTTCAATTACCAAACAAGGGGTTTGACCAAGGAAAACCCCCATAAACAATCAATCCAAATTACTTTGTTTTGTAGGTATTTTTGTTGGTTTAGATCCAAAAGATTGGTGAAGAAGGAAGTTCAAATCTTATGTTTTGAGATCACACTCAGAAATTCCAAAAATTTAGTTCGAGACTAAAAAGCCATATTGGGCATTTTAGTCCTCCGCAACTTATTTTTCAGAGATTCTTTGGGATTTGATTTCGGCATTTGAAGATTTTGTGTCAGTCCCAAAAAATAATCATAGGACTAAAATGCCATCTTGGGCATCTTAGTCCTCCAAGGCATATTCAGCAGTCTTTTTACATTTTCAAAATCCTCATTGCATCTCTAGGCTTCCCAAGTACACATAGCCTAACTTGGAGTTGCTCATTTTCAGTATTTGCATCTCTCATTTAGCTCATTTTAGGTATTTAGCATATCATAGTGTGTTTTCCAACATTATCTTTTGCAAGCATTTTCTTGGTGGTGAACCCATTAAATCTAAAAGAACACCCCCTCCTAAGTCCTCCTAATTGTGTATTGGCTCACCTTGAGAGTTTGATAGTCAATCCTATTAGGCTTCTTAGGACATATTTTAATGACCTAGATAGAATAGGAGGAAAAGGTATCTCTTTTCTCCCTCCCAATTTATCTACATTCATTTTGGTGAACATAAATTTGTTTGAGCATTCGTCCTTTTCTAATTTGAAGTATCTTAGAGTCCTAGATCTAGATTGCATCTGTTGCATTGTGCATTTAGGGTTTCTTGCATCTTGCATTAGTGAAATTGCATTTAGGGTTTCCTATATTTGCATTAGTGAAAGTGCATATAGGTTTCATTTTTAATTTCTTGCATCATTCTATTTCATTCAAAAACTAAAAATCACATTGTTCATTCATCACATTGTTCATTCTCTTAATTGCATTTAGAAACATTGTTCTTGCATTCAAAATTTAAAAACTACATTTCAATATTTCATTCAATTGTTTGTTAGTCATTGCTTTTTTTTCAATCCATTTGCACCATTCTATGTTTCCAAGCATCAGGTCCCTAGGTAGGCAACCTAGGAAAATTTTTATCAACTCATATCTTGTTGTTTTTCTAGAAAAAAAAAAATTTAGGACTAAAACTATTGGCAAAACAAGGATATACAACTGAGAGTGGGGTGAATCATTTGTTACAAAATTTAAACTTATTCAACCTTTAATCTAAGATTTGATAATTAACAGTGAAAGCATAAATCAACAACACATCAGAGACACATGAACACCAATATTTTATATGTGGAAACCCTATTAGGGGAAAAACCACGGTGGATGTTGGTTCACAAGATTATAACCTATTAGACGTATAATGAAAAATGAATAGGGAATGCACATGCATTCAGGCACACTACCCAAAGCTCACTACTCAAAGGGAAGGCTCACTACCTTACATAAAATAATCAGATTAAATCCATTTGATGAGCTTGAACTGAGAAATTAGCTTCTACAAAAGCTTGATGACAATTCTGGTTGGGCGCATAAATACTTCATCACACTTAGTCAATCTTCTTCACACTATGCTCTGAATTCAAATGATCTTATCTTTATTTGCACATTTTGCATACACACTTCATTCTTGCACACTTTCACTCTCTCATTCACACTCTCCAAAATGAAGAAACAATCGTTCTTATATATCGGCTACATGAATTTACATCAACAACTCTATTAGCCACAAATAAAGAATAAATTGTAACTGTTGGCCCAATTTCATGAAAAAAAATTAATGTGCACCAACCTAAGTTGGTCACAATATAGTGAGGACCTAAATCAACATCCTCGAACACACCAAGCAATACAATATGAATCTGTAAGGATCCTCAACACACTACCACCATCATTTTGGCAAAGAACATGAAAACTTTGAACACATAAAGGAAAATATTTGATCGCGAACACACCAATCAATGCAGACATACCACACTGATAGATCATGATCTAGAAACATCAAGAATGTATGCAGAAACTCAATTCATTAGAATTGCAATCACATCTTCTAGAAATACCTGCTACAATAAAATAATAATTGTACGAATATATAAATTTATAACTTTCTCCAATCTTGATGTGCACCACTGAAAATTTCGAAAAACATACTAGATAGGCTCAACAAAAAACCCTTTAATGTGTGCCTTCTAACTATCAACATATAGAACTTTTCATCACTCTAACCTTCTCAGCTTCACAAACTACCTACAATATATTTATTACAATTTTCTCAATATCCTCAACATATACAACCTTCAATCCATTAATGCTAATAGTGTTGACATCAATGGAAACCACATATCAGCAACACAACCACAATATCCAAGAATCTCCCCCTTTGGTATTGATGGCAACACATGATGTGAAAAATACCATCAACACAACTAACTCTTCTCAACCTATTTTTGTCTTCCTTACATTGCTCTTCCACATTCTCTCTCTTAGTACCTATTGCACTCACAACAACACAATAGGAAATTAGCACCAAATTTTGTGTCGAATTTTAGTGTATTTGAGTTCATGAATTGAATAATTTGGTCGACGCTCAACCCGACACAAACAGGCATGGTAAGATCAACGTTGATTTTTGCACTAACATTTCTATCGGATTTAGCACTAGATTTAGCGTTGTCTTTAGCACCAAAAAATTGCAGCACCCTCGTTAGTGCCTAAAATAGTGTCAGGAAGCAACGTCATAAATTGCACCGAAATAGGTGCCCAATTTAGCTTCCATGTCTACTCCCATTTTTGCTTCTAGTTTTGCTTCCAGTTTTGCTTCCAAGTTTGCATCTAGGTTTGCTTCGAGTTTTGCTTCCAAATTTTATTTCGGTTTTCCTTCCACTTTTGTATCCAATTTTTCTTCTAATTTTTCTTCCAAGTTTTCTTTCGATTTTGCTTCCAGTTTTGCTTCAATTTTTGCTTCTAGTTTTTCTTCCAAGTTTGCTTCCATTTTTCCTTCCAGGTTTTCTTCTGGTTTTGCTTCCAATTTTGCTTCCAGGTTTTCTTCCAATTTTGCTTCCAATTTTTCTTCCAGGTTTGCTTCTAGTTTTTCTTCCAATTTTTCTTCCAAGATTGCTTTTGGTTTGCTTCTAGTTTGGCTTCCATTGTTGCTTCCTTTTTTTCTTCTAAAAATGCTTCTTTTTTCGCTTCCATTTATTAATTTAATGTGTTTTATTTCAATTTAATTAGTTACATATGGTGTGCCTCTTAAATAACTCATGATTATAGAGTAAGTAATTTAATTATTTAACTCATATGATTAAATATCAATATAATTATTGTAACATGATCATCATCTATAATTAAAACAAGTGAGTCAAATATCTATAATTTAATTGAATTTGACAACATCCATCCTAAGTAGTAAATGAAAATCATCATACTTAATAAATATCCATCCAAAAATCATCGACCACTTTTAATATATATAAATTGACAAGTCAATACTAATAAGATCATCATCATATATAACTAAAACAAGTGAAATTCAAATATGCCAGTACATCAAATTATGTCAAAATGATACATGTCCAATAATTGACATAAGTGAAAATGATACATGTACAAATGATGTTGTAAATAAAATTGATAAATTATGTAACTCAAATTTTTACAATTCAAGATGATACATGTCCAAATGATATAGTGAAAATGATACAACTCAACAATATAGTATTGTAGGTTTTGAAAATGATACATATGATAGTAACCATGAAAAGATTCATCATAACAATATATCAATAATGATCCATGATGTAGTCTATATGATCATGAATTTCATTGGTTACTATCACCAACTGCCTCATCATCATCACCACCATCATGAAAATCACCATCATCGTCGTTGTCATCGTCATCATCATCATTGTCATTGGCATCGGCATCTTTTGTATCTTTGTCATCATCATCCTCTACCATGTGATCTATACCGGAAGAAGCAATATTCTATGGATCTATATCATGTTGAGGATCATCTTGATCTTCTGGAAGACCCGTGTTCTACAAAAAAAAACCATTTAAAATGAAAATTTATTATTTATTTCATGCAATAATTTATTTTTCTATTATATATCTAATATTAAAGCATATGAGACAAAACCATAATCATATTACATCATATCAAAGTGCACATACCATAATAAAGTTTCAAAAAAGTTATAGCTAATACTGGTGAGTCAGGAAAAACTTCAGCTTTCAAAAACAAAGCCAATTAGGCAAGCAGACTTGTGGATCAGGCCAGCATTTTGTGGAAGAGGAAGAGAGATGACTGGAACTCTAGAGGCCCACCATAATGGATTTCAATATTCAACCATTAGATTAGAAGAGAGAGTTGATATTATGTATCAAAATATTAAGCATGCATTCTTCCAGCCAACGGAGATGATTACTTTGCTTCATCTTCATTTGCATAACCATATCACGGTGTGGGAACCAAGAAGACCAAGGATGTCTAGTTTTATGTGGAGGTAATGGATGTGGTCCAAAATTTAGGAGGGGCAAGAAGGTCAATTTACGATCTTGATGAAATTGAGGAAGAACAGCAAGAGATGGACAGGAAAAATAAAATCAATACAGAGTGTCAAGGATTTATCAAGCAAGTAAGAGATCTATGGGAGAAACCTCATCTAAAATATTTTGAACTAGAGTTTGACATACCATTTAGAGAGCTCATTTTTCATGGAGTTCCTTTCAAAGCCTCTTCTTTTATCATTCCTACAATAAACTATTTGGTAGAGTTAGTGGAATTACCTTTCTTAGTAATCACTATTAGTGAGATTGAGATTGTTAACCTTGAGAGAGTTGGACTTGGGAAAGGCATTTGATATAATGTCTATTATTTTCAAAGAATTCACATGGGGTGTACTCCACATTGACTTCATTCCTCAATATTCACTTGATGGCATCAAGGAATGGTTGAACTCCGTGGATATAAAGTATTATGAAAAAAAAATGAACTTGATCTAGTGGCCAATTTTGAAGAGTATTACTGATGATCCAGATAAATTTATTGAAAATGGTGGTTGTGAATTTTTGAATATGAAAGCTAGTAATTCTTATTCTAATAATTCACAAGAGATAGATCAAGGATATGAACCCTCTGATGTAGAAGAGGAATTAGAATCAGATTTCATGTAGCCTCCATCAAGAGTGTTACAATCCAACAAGATGGAGGGAATTCTTATGTAAGGATAATTTTCAATGCTGCAGGTACTGGATTTAATGCCAACCATAATGGAAACATTGAAATTCCCTAGCAGTATTTATGCTAAGGAAATTTCCTTTAGATGCGAGGATTTAAAGAACATCAACCATGCGGTACAAATGATAAAATCCTAGAGACGATCTGTAGCAATGAAAGAGTCTGAAAAGGCAGAGAGAGATACACTGGTGACTCAGGAGAAACTTTATCTTTCAAAAAGAAATCCAATTAGGCCGGTAGATGTGTGGATGAGGTCAGCATTTGATGGAAGAGGATGAAAGATCACTGGAACTCTTGAGGCCCACCATAATGGATTTTGGTAGTCAACCATGAGAGTAGAAGAGAGAGCTGATATCATGTATCAAAACATTAAGCATGCATTCTTCCAGCCAATAGAGAAGGAGATGATTGCTTTGCTTCTTTTTCATTTGCATAACCATATCATGGTGTGGGAACCAAGAAGACCAAGGATGTCTAGTTTTATGTGGAGGTAATGGATGTGGTCCAAAATTTAGGAGGGTAGATCTTGAAGTCTACCAAGAGGGATTAAGTTAGATGAATTAAGTTCACCTACATGTTTGCCAAAGTTTACTTCCAATTTTTATGACTATTTTTCTTGACTATCAGTGTTTACTTATAAATTTGAAATTTTTTTCTAGTCATTTTGATGAGGATATATTCAACCAATGTGTAAGAACCTTTTGTTTGTATAACAAGCATATGTGCATTGCAATAAATTTGATTATCTATGGTCTATAGCTATGTCATCTCACATACTAGATCTTCTATTTCAATGTTTTTTGTGGCCTACTTTGTTTGAGGTAGCACCTAACAATCCTCCTCCTTTCCTTAGTTGAGAAGTGGATTTGAATTTGGAAATACTGCACTTTAAAACTATCTATGGTTTAATGAGATCTATTATAGATTTTTTGTTGACACCCTCAATATTCAACAAGGACTTAGATGCATGGATTGAAATGCAAGCTTTGAAAATTAGATTTTAATGTGCATAATTTTATTGATTATGGTTTTCACAAGTAGTTGTCTTTACATGACTATGTTGGATTGTCAATACATGTAATAGTGACTGCATCCTTATCAATTTTGGCTACCCTTATTCAAATGCCTTAGTATTTGGACTCAATTCAAAGTTGTGCATTTTTATTCCATATTTGTAACATGTAGGACATTTAAGGGGTACAACATATAGAAATTCAGTACTATCATCCAAGGAAAATTTACAGATGGTTCATCAAGAAAAACATAAAATTATTTTATTAGGGTTAATGCTTTCTTCCCCCACGCTGCTGATATTTTCCCCAAAACATGTTTGTTTTATTATTTCAATGCATCTCAAAATTCAATGCATTGATTAACATTTGTTATGTAGTTCAGTTGTTTATGCAAATGATGCATATATGTTAACTCTATCAGTGTTGTTACTTCGGTATTTTGACTTCTATGACAGCCAGTCATTAGGCCATTGTGTATGGCAACACGTTTGTGTTTTTAGTTAGCTTTTTTGATAGCTCTACTGGGTGTTGAGGATATTCCAATTGTCTTTTGAATGTTAAGAAGTCAAAGTTTCAAGGATTTGTCAAGTGAGTAAGAGAGCTATGGGAGCAGCCTCATCTAAAATATTTTGAACTAGAGTTTGATATAAGCATTTAGAGAGCTTGGTTTTCATGGAGTTCCTTTCAAAGCCTCTGGTTTTATTGTTCCTACGGTAAACTATTTGGTGGAGTTGGTAGAATTACCTTTCTTAGTAATTTCTATTAGTGAGATTGAGAATTGTTAACCTTGAGATAGTAGGACTTGGGCAAAAGGAATTTGATATGGCTATTGTTTTCAAAGAATTCATGTGGGATGTACTCCGTATGTATGTCATTCATCAATATTCGCTTGATGGAATCAAGGAATGGTTGAACTCCATCGATATAAAGTATTATGAAAGTATAATGAAGTTGAACTAGTGGCCAATTTTGAAGACTATTACTGATGATCTAGATAAATTTATTGAAGATGGTGGTTGGGAAATTTTGAATATGGAATCTAGTGATTCTAATTCTAATAATTCAGAAAAATCAGATCAAGGACATGAACCCTCTGATGTAGAAGAGGAATTAGAATCAGATGAGGAAGATTCAGAAGATGAATCTCTTATGGAGTCAGAGAAGGACAAAGAAGAAGAAGAATATTCTGAATAGGAGGAAGGTAAAACATGGGATGAATTTTGACAGTGAAGATCAGGAAAGGCGGCAACGAAAGGTAAAATCTACAAGGAAGTCTTAGGCACCTGATATTAGAGATTCAAGAGGAATGTCTTCCAAGAGGCATAAATTCAGATGAATTGAGTTCATCTACATCCTTTTACTATTTATTCATGCACATAAATGGTCATCTTGTAATCATAATATTTGAGCTCTATTTACTCATCTTATGTATCAATAAACAACTCAACACAAGAGATGCAAATTGACATATTAACACAACAATATCCAACTAGTTTATTGAAAATCAACTATTGATACCTCTTTCTCCATCTAGATTACAAAATTGTTCCACTTTTTGTTTTGTAACATATTATTTTCAAATTGCTTTGGATGGCGGCCATATTTCTCCTCCTATCAAAACATGGTACATGGACTAGTTAAACTAATTAATATGCAATAATTTACTTTTTCCAAGAAAATAAAAATATATATATCACTTAACATATTAAATATTGTGATCAGGAGAAATACACTAATATAAAAATGAAAAATGAAGTAGAATGCAAGATAAACACATAACACCTAACACTTCAATGATTAGCCTAGTTCAATTCAAAACAAAGAAAGATGAAAATAAAAATTGATTATACCTTGTCTCGAATCGACCTTTGGTTGGCCCTTGATATCATTTTGATGTGTGGTCCTTGGATGATAGACTTGCAATGATGTTGGTAGATGGATGATTAATGGAAGTGGGTGAATGAAATAATGGATTCTAAGATGAAAGTGCAAATACTAAGAGATTTCAATAAATGGCTAAGATGGCTTAAAGGCTTGAGAGCATAATTTTGTTATGAATGCACTAACTCCCCCAATTAATTAAAAGAAGGGGTATTTATAGAGGAAATTGAATTCTCTAGAGGATTCAATGGTCAAGATTGAGCCACCATGGCCAAGATTGAGGGTTATGGTGAATTGAGGACTCACAAGCCTTCATATCTTGCCATGTGGTGGGTGAAGTGTTCGAAGGAAAAAGTGAGATGGAAAGGTTACAAGTTACATGGAAAAGGCCATGTGGTCCCAAGGTACTTGTAAGTACCTTGGGATGAGAGAGGATCTCCACAAAAATTAATCCCTTGTACCCAAGTGGGGCTAAAACTGACAAGTGAGGATTTATAGAAAGTCCACCCTTGTCACTATGGGGATTGGAGATGGCCTTGGAAGAATAAAAGTAGATTTCTAATTCACTTTTTGGAAGAGACCAAGGGGTAAAAAATGATTCCCCTAAAAGGAGTCTTTGTCCTATGAGTACGATGTGACATATGAGATGTCATGGGGAAGACAAATGCATAGGGAGAATAAGTGTGAAGTTTTAATTCACATGGGGAAGAGGTCAACCCAAAAAGGGTAAGTACCAAGAATGTTGACTTAAGGACATGCAAGTAAGTGTAAGTGATTAGGCTAATTAATGATGATTAGAGGAAAGTGGCTAGATATGGAAGATGTGGCATTAATCCTAATTAAGGATATGAACATCTTAGTGAAGCATTAATTAAATTAACCCAGATTAGTGAAAGGGTTATGAAGGATGAGACAAGGAGAGAGAAATAATGAATTAAAAAAATGAAAAGGATAATTGACTAAATTAAATAAATTGATTGATTTATTTAATTTAGAGAGGAAATGGTAAAGGATAAAGTATTTTATTAAATAATTTTGGGAACCTTAGGGAAAGGGGATATTATTAATTAAATATGTCATTTAATTAATATGGATAGATTAGATGAATAAATGTTGGGATTATGACCATATGGAAGTGGTCAAATTTGGATGTCTACATTTTTCCCCTCTTTGAGATGATGTTACGAAGTAGAATAATTTCAAAGAAGATTAAAATATAGCACCTAGAAGAAGGTGGTTAGATTAAGGAATATGCCCCAGTGATTCAAAGAGTGACTAGGAGGAAAGATTATAGGAGTGAAGATGAAGATTAGGGATTAGGATGCCCCCTTGAGAAGACATGTTGGTTTAAGAGAACACGGGTGTCCTCTCAAAATGGATGAGATGATGCAAGGGGAGATGGGGAAGATGATGAAAAATGATGGATGAGAGATGATGATAATATGAAGAGATAAAGGAAAGCACAAATGGATGCTAGGAAAAATATGATGTTGCCCCAGTCAAGCTAAAAGCCAGGATGGATTGATGGTCAATGGAGTGTTGTTGATAAGGGAAGGATACATTCCAAAACAACACAAGGATAGGGAAATGATACATCCTGATGAGAGTTTTGTTGATGAGGGAAGGATACATCCATAAACAACACAAAATGATAGGGAAAGATAAATTCCAATGATGAAGATGATTATGATGATTAGGTCAAGGCTTGTAGCAAGGCTAGGAACAAGACCAAGGGTTTGATTAGATTATTTGTGCTACATTGGATGGAGTAGGATTGGATAGATATGTGAGATGGTTAAAATAAATGAAGAGGATGGAGGTAAAGATACAATATAATGCAAGTTGCCATTTCTGGAGTACTAATTTTTTCTATAGCATAAGGCACCAGGTACCATGGTACATGTAACCAAGGCGGATTAGTGTCGAATGCATACATAAACACAACAAACAAGAAGGCTATACCAACACCCCAAAGTCGCGATGACTTTGGTCACGCCAGGTTTTGGGATAACCAAAAGCACAAGAGGATTCCCCAGCATAACATAAGACCTCAAGGGTCTTGGTGGGTACTACATGGGACAACCAAGAACACAACAACAAAAAATCAAGATATGCCTCTATGTTAACCAATAAAAACACACCATAATATAATAGATCATGGTGGTCTTGACGAGTGATGATAGGGAGCTCAAATGATAAAAAAAAAACCAAAAGAATCAAAATATCACAATCAAATTTCAAATTTCCTTTGCCATAAGATCGAAAGGATGGATGGGATTGATGCGGTCTATTAAGAAGGATAGATCCTATTGAGTCCAAATATGAATACTAAGCTAAAAAAACCAATAAGGATGCAAGATATTCGAAAACCGATCAAATCTCATGATACTAGTGACTTTTATTTTGGAAGCACCAGTTAAGATAGGGACGCACTTGACGACACAAGACACAAGACACCAGACTGATACACCCTAAAGACCTAGGGGCTCGAGGTTTGATCAAATATCAACCTTTCTTACGTGAAAGCATAGAGCCCTAGTAGTTTGATAAAATACCATGGATAAAAGCAGAAAGAGGACAATTGAGGCCTTGATGAATGGTGTAGATTGGACAGACCAATGCCCTGGGGGTGGATCAAACGATCAACCTTTCCTACATGAAATCATAGGGGAAACTTAGTTTGACACAAGTCCAAAGACATACGATGGAAGATGACAAGATAGAAAAAATATAGAACCCCGGGGGAAGATCAAATGATCGACCTTGCCTACATGAAAGTGCAGGAGAAATGTAGTTCGACAAGGATGGATAGATGACAGAGAAGGGATGATGAGATGACCATGGTAAGGAGATACAATGATGAAACTGATATGATGAGCCAAGATATGTTGTTCAGATGGGATGGTTGATATGTTGGATGCAGATTATGTGAGATATATCTAGGAAAGGTGATAGTGAGATGTATGGCATTAGATTGTATGAGGGTTAGGCTATAGCTAGATACCAATGACAAGGGATTAGGAGATGGAAGAATAGATAGAGGGAAATGGATGGATTGATAAGGATGGGGAAAATAGAAAGATGTTAGGATGGATGGACATAAGGATAAGGATTTGGAAAGATGGATAGGAAGATAAGGATAGGGATATGGGCGATATGTTTAGATAGATGGGGAGATAAGGATGAAAGGATGAAAAAAGGACTAGTGGATGAGAGTATAGGAAGATAAGGAGGGGGAGATGGAAGGGAGTACTGGATGGATAAATGGATTGGGAGGTAAGGATGGGAAGGATGATTGGATTACTTGGAGAAGGACTCTATCCTAAATAAAGGACTCTATCCCAAATCTAAATACTCTAAATGCATGATGAGGCAAGAGGGATAGCAGGATGGGTGGATAAGGGAGTGAGATGGACATAGATAGGAGATATGGTTAAGGAAGGGATATGGGTGTTGGAATGATGGATGGATGAGGAAGGTATATGGATGTAGATAATATGCATGGATCGGAGAAGTAGATGGGGATGATAAGGAATGTATGGATGAGGGGAATATATTCTAAGAGGTGTCCAAAGAATTTATATATGTTCACCACTATCTAGGTCAAGATCACAAGGAAGTTGGATGGACTAGATACAAATGGGATATGATGGGTAGGATGTGGAAGATAGGCAGATGTAGAAGATGGAGGAAAGGAATGTGTAGGTGGAAGTTGCCCTCAATTGTGGAAGTAGATTGGATGGGGAATTTACACATGATGCCTATTTTCCAAGTTTTCATCATGGTACTTATCTAAGGTGCTGGTTTGCCAATTTTTCACCATTGGATGAATTATTTTCTCACTACTATTTTTTTTTTCTTTGTTTTTTTTTGTTGCTTTTTCTCATTTTTTATTTTTATTTATTTTTACTTTTTGGACTAGGATGTGGATGGAGTTGGATAACTATAGGGATGAATGGATAAATGGATCTGGAATACATATGATAAAGGATATGTATGAAGGAATTGATGATAAAGCCCATGTGTAAAGTGACTATTGGATGTTGGTACAACCTTATTAGAATGCATGGATTCTGTAAGAGGATGAATTAAAGGGATTTGATGGGGGAGATATGGGGGTTAGTGGATGGAGTTTTGGAAAGTGTATGGATGGAATGATGGAGTGGATGTGTGATGGGGCACTATGTTCAGGACCAACATTGGCACATGTGATGGTGGATGCGGGAAGATGGGTGGATGAATGGACAGAGAGTGTGGAGATAATGGAGGAGTAGAGATAGTGAATTTTGAGACATAAGGACCCAAAATAGATTTAGGAGATGGATGATGAAAATGATTAGCTTGGCGATTAGCAACTTTGGATGTCTCTAGGGATTTCTCATTTGAAGGCATGGCCTCTTTTTTCTTAGGAATCCACATGGTTTTGATTTTTTCTTTAGTGGGCCTTTGTGGCTATTTGGATTGATTCGGATTTTGGATTTGATTTTTATTTTTATCAACATGTATTTTGAAGGGGACATGAGGAGGTTTAGATTCATGTGGATTTTTGGATTTATGCATTTTTACTTTAGCAATGGGATGGGTAAAAGGTGATGGATGATGTGGAGAAGACATGGATGGAGTGATAGAGGTAGGCTTTGGATGATGGTGTGTGGATGGAATATGTGAGATATAAGTCATGGAAGGGTTCCTTTGTTGATCTTGATTAGGAGTTATGAATTTAGGATTCTTATGTTGTGCACTAGGGATAGGTGGTTGATGGATGAAAGGATTAATTGGATGAGATGGAGGAGGTGAATTTGGGATGCAAGGGCCCAAAATAGATGCAATAGATGGAGGATGAGTAATAGTGGATGGAGGGACATAAGGACCCAAAATAGTCTGTGTATATGGAGGATGTGTGAAGTTTGGTGGAGGGGTATAAGGACCCAAAGTAGATGCAGTGGATGGCATTTGAATGATGGTGGATGGAGTTACATAAGGACCCAAAATGGACTTAGAGAATGAAGGAGGAATATGGATGATTGTTTTGAGGTAATATGATGGAGGAGGGGGGATGCCGACAAATGATTTGGTGGAATAGTGGGAAATGCCTCTCATTTCTTTAGAAGAGGATTGTTTAGGATGCATGGAGGTTGTACCAATATTTTTGGATTGTGATCCTTGGGAGATATATCCAAGACCTTGTGTGCTTGGATGTTCTTTGACCTGGATGGGTTCTAAAGTACCTTGCTCATGAAGGCCTGAACCTTTTCCTTGATATTTCATGTTCTTGAGCAAGTGATCTATGGTAGGATGCTTATTGTTTTGGAAGCATGATGCAAGTCCATTAGTAGGTGGAGTAGGAAGGGTGGTGCATATACTTTGTTTTTCTTTTGTAAGAAGACCACCATGGATGAGTGTATTGTTTCCAAGGTGATATAAAAGTGGTGTTGGGGTGACAAGGCTAGGAAACAATGGACGATTATGTGATGGAGATGAGGGGATAACAACATCAGGAGGAATGAGTGATAAGGGATCAGGAGAAGGATTAGATGGTATGATAGGATCTGGATTTGTGGTAGTGGGTGATAAGGGATCATGAGATGGTGTGATTGGATCTTGAGTGCAGAGGGGATCATGGGATGGATCATATGAGCTATTGGGATCTTGAGATGGTGTAAATAGGATGGTAGGATCAGGATTCAGATGAGGAGAGGGACTATGTGAAGGAATGGATGGGGGACTATGATCTTGAGATGGAGTGGATGGGATGGTAGGATCTATGTTTGAAGGAGGGGATATGCTTGTATGATTTGGATCAAGCTCTTGGCATGACTCATCTTGTATGGAGGATTGTTGGGGGGACTCCTCAAGTGGGGAAGATGGAAGAGTGGAGGATTCAGGTAGTTCAGTAATACTAGGACTAGGAGGAGGGGATTGGATGTCTCCAATGGATTGGGTGGATCTTGTAGTAGAAGATGGGGATTCAATAGACTTAATGGGTGTGACAGGCTCAATCATTTGGATGGTGTTAGGAATGGTAATGTGAGTGATAGGTGTAGGATGAAAGAGGGCCTCATCACTAGTGACTGTACATGATAGAGTGGGATGGAATTGTTTCACAACATCAAGATGTGGATGTGGTGATGTCTTTTCTATCATGATTCCTTGGACAACATTTGGAATGGATGTAGGATTAGGTGGGGTGATGCAAATGGATGGAGGATTAGGGATGGTTGGAGGACTAGGATTAGGGATTGGTGGATTAGGGTTAGATGAGGGGTTGGAAATAGATGGAGGATTAGGGATTGGTGGATTACGATTAGATGAGGGTATGGAAGTGGATGTAGAACTAGGAGGAGATGGAGGATTAGGGTTAGGGATGGGTGGATTAGGGTTAGGGATTGGAGGATTAATATATAATATGGTGAAGGGGGGAGTGGTGCAAGTGGATGTGGATGTTGGATTAGGTTGGGAAGATTGGGATGGTGGGTAATAGTAGGAAGTTGTGAATGATGGATTAGGACAAGAGGACATTGGTGGTGGATTTGCATAGGAGGACATGGATGGAGGATTAGGATGGAAAGATGTGGAATTAATGTAAGGATATTGGGATTGGGGATTGTGATAGAAAGGTGTGGATGTTGGATTAGAATAGGAATATTGAGGTGGTGAGCTACCATAGGAAGACATGTATGGTGGCTTGGCATAGAAGGATATGGATGATGGATTAGGATAAGAAGATTGAGATGGTGGATTAGGATAAGAGGAATATTGGGATGGTGGATTATGATAGGAATGAATGAGTGTTGGATTATGATGGGAAGATTGGGATGTAAGATTAAGGTGGAGGTATGAGGATTGTTGATGATGATAAGGATAGGAAGATGTGGATAGTGGATTGCTACAAGAGGATGTGGATGTTGGATAGGATAGAGGTGGAGAGGGAGGACATGATGAATATGTAGATAGTGAGGATACTGGATATCCCTTGTCAAGGGTAGCATAAGGACTATTAGTACATGTGGAAGAAGGCATGGTGGGATAGTTCAGAGGAGTAGTTGGATTTTGGGAGGCGATTGGAGATAGCTTTGTAGCAATGATAGCATCAAGGGGATCACTGTTACACTCTTTGTGATCAATAAGAATTTCATTATCGTCATCAACATAGTTAGGATTCCCCTTTACTACTATTATGGGTCATGCAAGAGGGGGATAAGGATTCATGATAGAGACAGATTAGAAGGAAAGAATAGATAATGGAAGGATTGGAAGAATATATAGGTGGATCAAAGCTCAAGTTGGGATTCAGGTTAAGCTCAGATTGGGATTGACTAAAATCTCATATTAGGATTATGGGATTGGATAATATGATAGGATTGATTCTAAACCAATTTTATAGGTTTTAACTAGAGGACGTAAAGTGGTGACAACCAAATTTTTGTCAGATTTGATAGTTTTGAAAATTGTCAAATTTTGCCATTTTAGGAAACTTCATAGGCATACCTTTGAGAGTCTGGTTTTTTCCCAAAAATACCCAAAACTAAGGTAGGATGAATTTCCAATGAACATACCAAATCTGAGACATGCATTTCGAGTTATTAACGAAAACAATTTTTCAAAAACTGGAAAAAAACACTAAATTGCGATTTTGAGGGTCAAGATGAAAGTTTGAGGCTCCGAAAATGTGCACAAATGGGGTCCAACCGACATCGGTTGGGAATCTACATGCCATCTCAAAATGCAGCCACTTGTAACATTTTAGCCCAATCGAAGACCTGAGTCAAAATTTATGGCCTCTGAAAGTTTCTGCATAAAAATCAAAACCCTCAAAACGAAGTCTAGATGATTGGGATGGATGATTTGATGATGGACACATGATCTAAGGGGGTTCCAAGATACTTTCGGATGATCCGAATAATGAAACAATGAGATTTTTAGATAAGAAGGATGACGACGAGATCTTCTATTTGTGGTGAACGACTCAGAGAATGAGAAGGTTTTCAGTTACCCGTCTAAGGGCAGAGACACCTATCCAAAGGGGCAGTGTCATCTATCAAAATGGACGAGGCCACCTATCCAAAGGGGCAGGGGTCGCTTGTCAAAAGGGGTAGGGATTCCTGTCCAAAGGGGTAGGGCCGCCTGTCTAAAGGGCCACCTATTCAAAGGGGCGGGGCCACCTTTTCAAAGGGGAAGGGTCATCTGTCCATTGGAGGAACACCCAAACAACCTCTAGACAATTGAACAATGTTAAAAATTGGACAAACCGAGTGCCGGGATGGGAGAACGATCACACATAATAGATACTTAGAATGAACAAATAGATGGTTAGGAGGGGTAAATGGTTACTCTGGACGATGGAACATCACTCAGAATGAGCAAACAAGTTGTTGAAACAAGTGAACGACTTCTCAAAACAGGTGAACAACTAGTCGGAAAGGGGAAACGATGCTCGGAACAAGCAAACGGATACTTGGAATAGATAGACAGATGGTTGGAATAGGTAAACGGGTACCCCAAATGAGGGAACAACACTTAGAATAGGAAAATAGGTTGTTGGAACAGGTGAACGGCTTCCTAGAATGGGTGAACAATTGGTCAAAAAGCGGAAATGATGCTCAGAATGAGCAAACAGATATCTATAATGGATGGATGGATGGTTAGAATAGGTAAACGAGTACCCCGAACAAGGGAACAACACTCAAAATGGGAAAATTGGTTATCAAAATAGGTTAACAACTTCCCGGAACAGGTGAACAACTTCTCGAAATGGATGAACAGTTGGGTGAAAAGGGGAAGCAATGCTCATAACGAGAAAAAGGATATTTGAAATGGATAGACGGATGGTCAGAATAGGTAAACAGGTACCCTAGACGAGGGAACATCACTCAGAATCAGAAAATAGGTTCCTGAAACAAGGTAATGGCAAGCGAATGGAGGTCAAAAAAGGTTGTTTCGAAGGGTAGGGTCACCCGTTTAGGGCAAGGCCACCCCTTGAGGGCAAGGTCACCCCTCTGAACAAAAATTAGTCAAAAATAGTGATGGAAAAGGATGAAAACAAGTAAAAATGCCAAAACTGACTAACAAGCAATGGTTTTTCATAAGAAAACACTTCAAACAACACAAGCCTAGTTTTAGTATCAAGAGTATGGTCAACACAACTCTCTATCTAGGCTGAACAAGGTTTCTAAGGGTGTCCCTGATATACTCATGGTATGTGGGGCCCAAATCGTGAACAACAATCTATCATAAGCATGAGTTGGGAGCAGCTAGTGAGAGACTTGGAGCTTAGACCAACTCTTCATGTCTATCTAGGTCACCCTAGCTTCGACGCTCCACCAATTATGATGTGATTGGATTGAGGTATAGCTTTTTCCTCCCCCCTTTATATACCCCACTAGTACGCATTGTTGGGATCATCCCTTGGGGTAATGAAATCCCCAAGCAGATCTCGCTAATAAAATAAAAAAGGGGTAAAAGAAAAGTGGACTACGATTTCTCTTCACCCAGGATCACCAAATGGTGCAAGGGCATTGGATACATCAATAGTCCACTGAAAACACCACAAGAAGATTCCTTCACCCTTTAATTAGTCCTATGTTCCTAGTTTTAAATTAAATAAAAGCACAAGACCAAATAAACATAGTGTCTCCACTTGCAACACACTTGTCAGTAGATTTGTTTTCTATCTTTGGCAAGCGGATTCTATTTTTGGGTGTGGCCACCCCTTTATGAACCTGTAGATAAACAAAGGTCAAAAAATAACAAAAAAATAGCAAAATAGTCTCTTGTTTGGGAAAGGCCACCCCTCTTGGGAAAGGTCACCCCTATGTGAACCTGTACACAAACAAGGGTCAGAAAATAGTGAAAACAACAACAAAATAGTCTACTATTTGGGCAAGTTTTCCCCTCCTAGGCAAGGTCACCCATCTGTGAATATGAAGACAAAAAGTGGTTAAAAAATAGTGAAAACAACAACAAAACAGTCTATTTTTTGGGCAAGGTTTCCCCTTTGTAAATCTGCAGACAAACAAGGGTCAAAAAATGGTGAAAAAAATAGAAAAATAGTTTGTTGTTTGGGCAAGGCCATCCCTCCTGGGCAAGGTCACCCCTATGTGAATCTGCAAACAAACAGGGGTTATAAAGCAACAAAAAGAGCAAAAAAATAGTATATTGTTTGGACAAGGCTGCCCCTCATGGGAAAGGTTGCCCCGCTATGTCATAATCTGCAAAACTTCAAAAAATAGAAAATGTTAATGCAATAGACCCATGACGTGGGTCCTACCTAGCATTCCAGAAATGTGATTAGAAGAAATACAATAATCTTAAAATTCAAAATGAAGTAGATTGAAAAATAAGGACATAACACCTAACACCTCAATGATTAGTCTAGTTGGATTCAAAACAAAGAAAGATGAAAATAAAAACTAATTATACCTTGTCTTGAATCGATCCTTTGGTTGGCCCTTGATATCATTTTGATGTGTGCTCCTTGGATGATAGACTTGCAATGATGGTGGTAGATGGATGATTAATGGAGGTGGGTGAATGCAATAATGAATTCTAAGATGAAAGTGCAAATACTAAGAGATTGCAATAAATGGCTTGAGAGCATAATTTTGGTATGAATGCACTAACTCTCCCAATTAATGAGAAATAGGGGGGTATTTATAGAAGAAATTGAATTCTCTAGAGGATTAAATGGTCAAGATTGATCCACCATGGCCAAGATGTAGGGCTATGGTGATTTGAGGACTCACAAGCCTTCACATCTTTCCATGTGGCAGGTGAACTACCCAAAGGACAAGGTGAGATGGAAAGAGTACAAGTGACATGGAAAAGGCCATGTAGTCCCAAGGTACTTGCTTGCAATGAGAGAGGATCACCACAAAAATTAGTCCCTTGTCCCCAAGTGGGGCTGAAACTAACAAGTGAGGATTTATAGAAAGTCCACCCTTGTCACCTTGGGAATTGGAGATGGCCTTGGAGGAATAAAAGTAAATTTTTAATTCACTTTTTAGAAGAGACCAATGGGTAAAACAAGATTCCCCTAAAATGGGTCTTTGTCTTATGGGTATGATGTGACATATGAGATTTCATGGGGAAGAAAAATGCATGGTGGGAATAAGTGTGAATTTTTAATTCACATGGGGAACAGGTCAACCCAAAAAAGGTAAGTACCAAGAAGGTTGACTTAAGGACATGAAAGAAAGTGTAAATGATTAGGATTAGGATTGTGCAAATGGGTTATTAGGATAATTAATGATGATTAGAGGCAAGTGGCTAGATATGGAGGATGTGACATTAATCCTAATTAAGGATATGCACATCGTAATGAAGGATTAGTTAAAATAACCCATATTATTGAAAGGGTTATGAAGGATGGGACAAGGAGAGAGAAAAAACGAATTAATAAAATGAAAAGGATAATTGAATAAATTAAATAAATTGATTGATTTATTTAATTTAGAGAGGAAATGGTAAAAGATAAAGTAATTAATTAAATACTTTTGGGAACCTTAGGGAAAGGGGATATTATTAATTAAATATGTGATTTAGTTAATATGGATAGATTAGATGAATAAATGTCAGGATTATGACCATATGGAAGTGGTCAGATTTGGATGTCTACAAATATAATTAAAAATGTATAGATCAAGGCCTGTAAACCTTTATGGCCATTGTGATGTGTGGCACAAAGTTTCTCAAGCCTAGCCTTGGACGCCTTGTCCTGAAACATATACTAATTCAATTTAACTATGCACAAATAAAATTTAAATATCATTTAATAAATTTGATATAATCTTATGAGAAAATTCAAATACTTGCATACTCTCCTCACCAGAATTCCTCTATGCATCAAACTTCTCATATGCTTTTACAAGCTCTTTCCATACCTTCACACTTACATCAATTGGCCTTCTTTTCTGCCTTAGCTTAGGAGGGATTTTTTTTATCTTCTTTGTTTGGTTGCTCCGAAATCTCTTGCAGTTTTGAGACATGTGTAGCTTTATCTTCTTTACATACCATCCTATGCCAAATTCAGTCTCCATGTCATGGATAACTTCTTTTTTTAGTTGCATGAGTATCTTTGATAATGGAAAACGTAGATGGTATTTGAACTATTGAAGGCATGATTCCTTCAACCTATTCACAACTTTTTTCCTAGTATCCGTCATTTGGACTTCCCCTGAAACAACCTCATATTCTAGCTTCGTATTGTAGCTACCAATGCAAGATTGATAACATGGCATGGTGGAGGAAGTATGTGTCTTAGGAGTGGCTGGCACATTGGAAGTCTCTCTTCCATGTTCCACATTCTTAGAGTTTACTATCACTGATTTCCTCTTGGATCTTTTGCTCGATCTAGGACTGGTTGGGGAATCAATTGATTCCCTTTCACACAATTGATTTGTTTGCAATGTTTGAGGGGTGTTACCAGATTGTTTTTCTATGTATCTAGCAAGCTTTGTCTAGTCGACATTAACAAAAAATTTCACTGCCTCTACCCCAAATATGGAAGCCAATTCTTCTTTATCTTTGTCAGTCTCATGTCCCTATATATATATATATATATATATATATATATTTAAATTATATTTCTTCTTTTAAATTTAGAAATAAAAAATAAAAACTACAATTCCTCTTTATCTTTGTCAGTCTCATGTCCCTTTATATATATTTTTAAATTATATTACTTCTTTTAAATTTTAAAATAAAAAAGTAAAAAGTAAAATTCAAAGAAATAATGGAAGCATTTACAAATCTATAAAGTTACATTGAATTACCTCATTGTGGCCAGAGTCTACTGACAATACTCACTTCCTTTTATTGCTTGAAATTTTGAGGTTACCTAGGGAAAATTATTTTCATCCAGTCTGTGGAGGCAAACAATGTAAACACTGTTAGGTATGGAAGTTTTCATCCAATTTGTGGTATGAAAGTTTTGTTTTGTGGGCATATATGTTCATTGGGTTTTCTTAGTGTTGATAAACTAGGGAAAATATGTTCATTGGGTTTGCTTAGTGTTGATAACCTTATCATGAAAACTCTTTCATAGTGCAATCTTGCATGAATTTTTCATGGAATCGGTTACTATGGCACGACTAGGAAAAACCAAGCAGTTTCTATGTTTATTTTTAGAAGTTGCTCAAGAATGATCTACCCAATTCCCAAATTCGCCAAGCAGTTCACTATTTCCTTGATACCCAGGTTAGGGAAAGAATACAGAGGCATCATGGCTTTGTGCTATAATATTTTGAGCTAAAGCTCAAATGGGTAGGGTAAAAAATTTTGTTGGTTTCTCAAAGGTTTTACAATTTATAATGATGGGACAATTTAGAGGTTTCCTGGACAGATTAGGCCATGAACCAGTAAACAATCACAAATTCAAATGAAAAACAAAGAGCAGTAAACAATCATGAATTCAACCAAGAAAAGAAAATTGTAATCTTACCTATGGTATTGCAAACTAAATCTAATTTCTCATTAGTTGTTGGTAGCACCCTACTCTCTTCCTTCGCATAGCATTTTTCCCTTTTTTGTCATCTGATTTCTTCCTTCATGCAAGAATTTTTTAAATTCTTTATTTTGATTCAGTAGTCAGCACTCTATTCGGTGTTAGTTAATGCCGAATTTTGGCCATTAAAGTAATCTATTTGGGGCACCTAAGGCAATGACAAGTGCACCTAATTGAGCACCTATCATTGTCGTATAGTGACTATTTTCATTGTTGTGTATAACAGGATCCAGAGTGTTGGAAATAATTCCAACTCTTGCCTTGTTTTTGTGACAACCATTGTCGTGTGGCTCCTTCATAAGCTTGGTACGGTAGAGTGACTTTTACCACTATCCTACAAGGTCCTTCATCCTTCTCAGTGGTAGTGTGGTGAAATATTCTATGGTGGCATGCGATTCTTTCTTATGTTCTTGGTGGTGAAAATGACATGAACAACGTTAAAACAAAATATTTCTACTCTATTTCTCCTGAAAAAGAAAGACAACATATAGTAGCCTAACTCCCAAGGTCCTGGTAGTTGGTTCTCAACTGTCTGGTGTCACTCAATCGGTTCATGCAACTGTAATGTTCAAGGGGCCTGTGCTAGTAACAAAAGATTCAAGCAATGACTCATTTTATCAAACCGTTCTTGTAAATAAAGGGGGTTTCAAACAAAAGAAAAAGATAGATCAAAGGGTAAACCAGTAAGTATGAATCAAATTTATCTAGCATCTAGACATAAACCTTTAACAATGAATTTTTTCTAACAAATCACAAAACCAAAGCCTGACACAATTTATAGAATAAACTATACCATTGCATGCATCTAAGGTGCTCAATTTAATACCCACCATTCGCATATCACAACTATCTCCAAGATTTCAAAAGAACACACGTCCATTCATTGCCAAGGTCATAGATCAACAGACTTTAATAACTTCAATTCAATGATAATCTAACAAGATAATCCTTAAATTTGGTTTCTTCTAATGACTTTCATCACATAAGAAACTAGCATGCTTCAGCACAATCACTGGCATTCAGATAGATTATAACTTATCAACCTTATCAAGTAAAGCAACTCAATTCTAACACCATATTGCATAAACCTGTAATTTTATTAACTATAAAATATCTAGTAACAATGTATCTCAGTAATCACTACAAAATTTTATCTCCTAAAATCAGGTAAGCCAATTCTATTCTTAATTAGCCCCCCTTTACAATATGATTCCCACAGGGTATTTATAGATATACTAAATTCAAACTCCACTTCTATTTTAAGTCATCCACCCTTTTAGGAACAAAAATTTCTTGGAAACTCAAATTGATTTGATCTTGAGTTCTTACATTAGACGTTTAGTTAGACTGGAGAATAGAAAAAACAAAAGAGAAACATGCCATGTGTCTCAAAATTGTCAGTGTTGCATGCAACATTCAAAGAAGAAACAAATCATGCATGCAAGAGATTTACACATGTGAAGCTGGTTCTACAATGAACTCATCATAACTGGTGAAGACTTGTTGTATTATATCTAATTCTAGCCCATCAACTTAGTTGTCTTCAAATTCAATTCACTCCAACTCTGCTGCAGCAAACTCTCTCATACCTTTTATTTTTTCCAACTCTCTTCTAGCAGCTTTTATTTCTTCTTTGACATCCATTAGTCGATCTATCATTAGATCTTCTCCATCATCTCATTTCTGTATGATTCCTCTAAATCTTTCATCCCATTTCTCTTTTATCTAACTCAAAGGCATGCCTTCTTTTGTTAATACATTTACATCTACAATGATAGCAATGACTGCTTCCAGCTCCTCAAACTGTCCAGTCAGATTATTAACAGCCTCTTGAACCTCACTCCTTTGTTTACACAAGAAATCTGCTCTGAATCGGAGTATATAAGAGGTTTTTCCAACAAAATCTTTATTATCTTCCTCAAGTATTGACTGTTCAAGAACAGTAGTCAAAGGCAATGTATTAACTTTCTCCAATTTCTAACTATACTCTTTATACTCCTCTTCTTGTTTCTCTAATGCTTCAATATACTGCTGCATTTCTCTTATCAACTCTTCAGTGCCTTTCTAAACTTCAAAACCCTCAACCAAAACTTCACCTACCTCCTAATTCAACTTGTCTACCCATCTTTCTACCATCTCTGCTTTACCTCTTACCTACACCAAATCATCTACCTCCTTTTTGCTTAACAAAATAGGAGTCTCAATGGCCATTACCTATTGTGATCTCAGAGAAGAGACACTTTTCAAAAATGAATGCAATTGATCCAACTGAGCCTTAAGCTCATCTTTCTTCTATTTATCTTTTATCATTATTGACTTGGTTGTTGAAGCCACCACATCAATTAGGTTCATCTACTGATTCCTAGTGGGCCTTCCCATGTTGACAATACTCAACTGATAATTTGTTAGCTGCATGTCCCCTACCTCCTTTTCTGTCATTGGCATGGCACACTCAGCAACAATCTCTCATTTGTCCGTGAGTCTGGTAGAATGTAGGATCTTGGCCTTCTTTTTAGGCCTCTCTTGTTCAATCTCCTGCATTATATCCTCCCAATTGAGAGGTTGTCAAGGTGTTACTATTCTTTTCTGCAGGTCTAGTTTTAGCCAAATGGGAGCACATGGAGCAGTAGTCATCATAGTAGAAGAGGAAGTAATGGTAGAAGGTGGCTACATATTTACCTGGGGTTGAGAATCACCCCTTGATTTCTCTTGCTATTCTTGCACCACACGCATCTGCACAAGCCTTTCAGCCTCTTCCCTATCTTTTTGTTCTTGTATCTTCTTATCTTCCTCTTCTTTCTTCAACCTCTCTTCCTCCAACTGATCTCTCTCCACTTTTTCTCTTTCCAATCTTTCTTTTTCTAATTTTTCTTCCTCTAGAGCTTCCTTTTCCAGTTTCTCTTTCTCTAAAGCCTCTAGTCTTTCTCTCTCTAACTGTTCTACCTCTAAAGCCTTAAGCTTTTCTGCCTTTGCTTCTTGTTGTTGTTGTTTCTTAATTAGCTCTTCAGCCTCTCTTTCCTTTCGTAATTGTTCTGCTTCTCCTTCCTTTTGGCAAGCTTCCTTAGAGAGTTTTAACTTGGCAACCAAGATTTCTTTCTCCCTCTAATTTCTTGCCTTCTCTTCTTCAAGGTCACGAATCTTTTGTATTAGTTCCAACTTTTCATTCTCTTCTTTAACCTTGATTTCATGTTCTTGTTGCCTTTTCTATCTCTCTACTTTATCATTTGCGGCTTTAGCTTTAATTTGTTTGGCTTTTAATTGTTGATGGTGCAGTATAGCATCAGCTTGTGCCTTGGCATAAATTTCCTTTTGTTTCTCTAAGGCTGCAACCCTTGCATCAGAATCCTTTTTCACCTCTTCAAACAGCATCCATTGATCTTCTTGTGTCAAAACCTGCTCAATATCCTCCTCTAGAGGCATATTTTCTTGCATATCTTTTTCCGACTCAATTTTATTTGAATCTGTTCCAACATCATGAACCTCTACCCCTTTTCCCTTCATGGATTCAGCTATGTCATAAAGAGTTTCCTTTTCCACCTCTTTACCTTGCCACTTTGCTACCAGGACTTGAGTAGAAGATTCTCCTAATGCTGGTGTTGAAACAACTGATCCAATTTGAGCCTTGTCTTCTTATGTTTCCGATTCATCACCTACTGCTTCAAATTCTATCTCTTCAATGTCTGGAGGAAAGAACTCCAAAGGCTCTTTAGGAGGTGTCTTCCTTTTGATCCTTTTGTATCCCTTACCCTTTTTAGGGGCTGGTCCTTGAGGAGTCTTGATTCTTAGAACTAACCATTGCACACTCCTATCCAATACTGTCCTTCTGATCTGCTTAATATCAATGGTTTCCTCACTGTCCCAGTCAATTGGATCCAAAATCTTGGTGCCAATATTCAAAGCTTCATAGGATGGATCCAATACAATTCCATCATCCACCAATGTGTCAGGAATGTTATCTTTAACACCAAGCTCTAACATGAGTGAGACAGATAATCTTTCATAATTCTTCTTTCTTAGATCATACTCATCCTGTCGATCACTCCAAAAATCTTCTAATAAATTAAAATGCCTGTCAAACACTGAAGGAAACAAGGCATACATCTTACCCTTCAGGTCAAAATACTTATGAGCTGTGTATAAACCCAATTTCAATTGTATCAACCCCCTACAAACAACCTTTGCTCCTACCAGATGCTGACAGCCATACTCACCCAACTTCATTGGAGACTTGTGACATCTTGTCTTATGCTTTAAACCAAACTAAGCATTAACCCCAAGAGCCTGATATACAAATTCCATCAACACTATTCTGTTATTGCAACACCTTGGAACCAGATGTGGATGGCCTTCAAAACCAGCTAACCTGAAATATGTTAATTTGGGGTATTGAATGTACCAACATCCCCATTCAGCAATGAATTCCATGGCTTCTTAACTCATCCTATACCCTGCATCTCAATTCAATTGGTTGATGACTACATATATGAATGCATCATTGACTCTTTTGAACTGAGTCTCAGCAACCTGAAGAGACAACTGGTCATAATGCTCCCACACTTCCTTTTGTCCATTCAAGACTCCCATTATGCCCACTCTGTTCAAACCTAGGAAAATACCCAACCTTGTTGCTGCATACACAATGTAAGAAGTCATAAAGAAGCATTTAGTCTACCTAACACTAGTTAATTGATCATGAATAGCATTCGACACAATCATCGGCCAATCAAACTACTAGGTGCCATGCAAGATTGTCTGGATGAAAGGAAACATCCACTCCTTGAACCGAAATGTATCTCTCTTCCCAAAAACTCTAGACAACATCATGATTAAATCTGATACCTCCTTATAGAAATCTACCCTCTTTGGCTGGTCCGCAAGCAAGCTTAGAGACTTCTTTTCTGTCTTCAACCACTTTTTGGTCAAATGACACTTATTGGAGTCCTTATACTTACTATATTTCTCCAAGGCCTCTACCTCATCCAACTGCACCAAGCTCTTAGGATCTGAGACATTAAATATATTTTGAAATGCCTAAGGAGTGAGATCAATGATCACATTGTTCTGTGAATCCATGCACTATCTAGTCGCAGGATTGTAGGCACTGGCTACTATTAAGATCAATTATGGGCATTGGATTGACAAAGGAAACAAAGTGATATGAGCCAAACTAGACTCAACAATCCTCTTCATTCTAGGCGTCGCATCCTCATTGAATGTTTCAACATATGCCTCCTCAAAGTTGTACTGGCCCAAGTTTGTGCCAGTGATGTCTGACCAGTCGGATTCCACTTTGCTTACTTTCACAATAGGACTCCTATGATTATACCTCAAGGTATAAGGTAATTCTTCAGGCTTGATCTTCTTTGGTTTAGGCATTGGCTTTGATGTTCTTGCAGGATGATTCCTTTGAGTAGCTTCTCCTCATGTTCCTGATATTTTCTAGCTTTCCTGCCACAAAACCCTCTAGTTAGATCTTTGAATATCATCATAAAACATGCTTTAAAACCATACCTTTCATGTATACATCAGAGGCGGAACTAGGTAGAAACATATTCTAAACAGTCTTTTTTAACACACTATCAGGATCGAAGCAAAATTGTTACTGTCACTCTACTAACAAGAAGCAGGCTCAGAATCGGAAGTGGAATGGTTATCAGAACTAGAACTAGAATTGGAATGGAAACTAATTTGGTTTCCTTCAGATTTTTTTATGTTTTCATATTCCGTTTCGGTTCTGTTTCCGCTCCCGTCCAAGTTATTATTATTTTGAAAAGAAAGCTTCTCACTATAAGCAAAGCCGGAGACGGGATGGAAATGGAATCAATACCTTTTGGAAAGCACAATTTTCAAGTTCAAGATCGGTTCTGATCCCGCTTCCACCTAGGTTGACCATGACATTATAAATGACTTTATCAATTCAATGCAGAACTTCATGGTTTCAAAATAGGTCATTTTCAACATGAAAAGGGGCTAACCTGGAACTCGATAGAACCATCCCCATATGACCAAGGGCGACTGTATTTTTAGGGAATCATTTTAAATCACCTAATTAAGGTATTACAAAAATGCATTAAAACCCTAAACTAGAAAATGCAATATAAAAACTAGGGCACGAATTTTAACCCTTCCTATTTTAACCAGATTGAATGCGCAAACTAATTCCAAGAAAAACTACTATTAATTTAATCTACCTCACTGTAAATCCCTAATTTTAACCTATGCATTTTAAAAACCCTAACTAAATCAAACTTACTACAAATCAAAACAACACAACGTGATCATGACTAAGACGTGAAAGCGACCGTGCCCTAAAAACTAAAGAACCAAAACAAAAACAAAAGAAATGAAGAATTATCCAAACAAACAAATAAAGCACGAACCAATCAAATAAACATACCAAGAAACACGAACTCGTAAAAAAAAAATGATTCAAAGCACGAGCAAACATGAAAATGCAACAATAAATAAACGAAGAACAACAGTAAGAAACCCTACCTCGAATGCCAATAAATAGAAAAAGCACCCAAAGAAATCGGCAAGCAACTATCTCTCGATCAATCAGTTCACTCGCACAAGACTTCACTGCAACTCCTGTTCACACTTTGATCTTTTAGAATAATGATAAGAACTATGCATTAACCCCTAATTAAAGTAAAATTCAAAATTTCATGCATGCCTAGCACCTGTCATTAATGCATTAAATGCAATAGAGCGGAGTCGAAACTGAAAAAGAACCGACCCATTACTGCATAAGACTTTAGGAAAATTCAACAACCAAACTGGCGGGAGTGGCATTGGAATGAAAACTGATTTGGAAAATTTGGTAATTTCCCAACTTAGCTCCCATTCCGTCCTCGGTTCCGCCAACGAAGAATAAAAAAAAACCAAAAACAAAAATAAAACAAAAGATCGAAATAAGAAAACTTAAGAAAAAGACTTAACTAAAAACAAAAGTCCAAAAAGCGGAGGCAGAATGCAATTTGATTTTGTAATTTTGAATAAACACCAACTTAACGCCCACTCCAGCTCCGACTTCGACAGAGACAAAACAAAAAGATATAAAAGAAAGACTATCGGGATGGGAACCAAAACAAGTTTCAAAAGAACTTTCAGAACCCGATTTAGTTCTAGTTCCAATCCCGATAGAGAAATTTAAAGAAGAAAAAAAAACAAAGTGTTGTTTAAAACAAGACTCCAAACTTTGTTTCAAAAATAGATAAGGATAAAACAACAAGGGGGACCCCTTTTGACCAAGGCAAAAGACGGGGTGGTTATGTGAGGCATAATAGGTGGTGTTGTTGTGACTCCAGCAAGTCTTCTACCAAAAGGCATGCGATAGTGGGGTGACCACCATTCGCATGCGGCTCCTTCATCAGCTCAATGCGATAGAGTGGTTTTTACCACAGTCCCACAAGTTGCTTCTTCCTTCTCAATGGTAGTGTAGTGGAAGCTTATGTGGAAACATTTTTATTCATAGAGGAGGCCATGGAGAGAGGTCATGGACGATGTAGAAATACTAAATCACTGAGAGGAAAGTGGGTGGAAATAGATGAGACAACAGAATCTGTAGACACAATAGAGGTAAGAAGAGAAAGCAACCTCAACCAAAGGAGGAAGGTGTTTATGAATTAACAAAATGCTACAACATAGAGGAGATATCAATATGTCAAATATATGACTAAAGTGAGGTTTTGTGTTGGATGGAATACTCGTTGAAATGATATAATTGGTGTACTAGACATTATTTACTATGTTGTGTATTATAGGGGCAAGACGAGGCCATGGAAACAAAATGTGCCATATCAAATGAGGACACAACAGATGAAGTGGGACATCAAGTACTCAAATTTTGACTTAACTTAGGAAAAAATGATCTGATGGAATTTTCTGATACATCCATATTTTTTCACAGTATTATTAAAATATATAATGTATTATCAAATCTTGACATAAATTAATGAATGTTCTTGATTATTTTAGATGGAGATTGGAGCAAATGCATAGCTTGAGCATTCAACTAGAAAAAGAAGAAGATGTCTACATGGACATGGACCTAAAACTATTAAATCACATAGATGACAGTGGGTAGAAGAGGATATGACAATGGACACTGCAAACACAACAAATGATTGCACTGAAGAAGAGGTAAGCCAAGACTATAGTACATGGGATGAATACTTTGAGAAAATTGTTGTTTGTGGATGTTTTGTATGTCGTGGAAAGAAAAAATTCAAACGATTGATTGTACAAAGACATTACATTTATGATGAGCTTCCAGTTGGTAGTATGCCTCATACAATTGATTAAAACCAAAGAATAATAAATGAGTTTGGACTGATGTTTTATAAACTATGTTGTCAAAATTGTGTTTTTTTTAAATTATTGTATAAAAATGGTAGTCTATAAAATAATGTTTCATTATTCAATTGATGTATATATGTTCATACAATTTTTATTTTTATTTTTTAAGCCATATTTGATTATATTTCTTTGAAATTGATACATTTATGATCTATCCAAATATTGTCAAACATTAAATAATGCTTGCATTTGTTGATAGATAGAAGATTTTAATGAAACACATACTAATACCCAAGATCCAACTAGGTTATTAATATTTGAACGAGATGATCCAAACCATCCTATAAACCATACTAGGGAAAAAAGAGCAAGATTGAACAGAACACTACCACTTGAGAAATTTGAAGAGCTTATGAGAGTCGCATACACTGATGACATGGCACCTAGCCTTAATGATGATGATCATGATAGTGAAAATGTAGTGCATGAAGAAGGATTGAATGAAATTCTTATAGGTTTCTTTGGGGATGGAAACAATGATGACAATAATGATGATATGGTTGACAGTAAAGATGATAGAAGGGATAATTACCACCAATGTAATGTTGATGATAACAACATCAAAGATTCCATCAAGAAAGTAGCGAAGACACCCATGTTCGAATTGGTTGCAAGTAGAACCTCAAAACAAGCATTCACATTAATATTATTAGAAATCAAGTCAGTATTTGGTTGGTCAGACAAAGGATTCACTACCATACTAAAGTGAGTTGAAATCTATTTCTTACTTTGCATTGTCAATTGGTGTAAAATATTTGGAAAAAATCATCAACTTTGTTTATATTTTTTTAAGGGGATTTTAAAACCATATATTGTATATAAAATATATTTAATTGATTTAATCTCTAGCAATCGTACAGGGCACTAAAAACTAAAATATTTCTTGAAGAGAATGTGTTGCCATCAACTTGCAAAGAGGCGTGTATGTTGTTGGTTGAGTTGGGCATTGAATATAAGAAAATTAATTCATGTAAAAATGATTGCATTTTATACAAAGATGAATATCAAAACAAGGTAGAATGCCCTGTATGCAAAGAGAAGAGATATTGTATAGATGTACAAGGTCCTATAGTTCCAAAGAAGGTTTTACGTCACATGCCAATTATACCTAGAATTCAATGAATTTTTTTTTGTAATTCACTAGCACAATTGATGTACTAGCATGTAAAGAATAGGAGTGAAGATGGATTCATGCGAATTTTGGTCGACTCCAAAGAAATGAAACACATAGAGGAAAAATGGCCAAGAAAATTCAAAGATGAACCTTGTAGTATCAGGTTTGGTCTTGCAATTGATGGAGTGTGCTCATTCTCTTTCCGGAGCTCAAATTATAGTGTTTGGCTAGTCGGATTGATAGTATACAATATTCCCCCATGGATGAGTGTTAGAAAGGAGCACCTTATGCTTACTCTCATTGTTCCAGGAAAACATCAAGTTAAAAACATGGATGTTTATCTTGCACCTTTTATTGATGAGATGCAACTACTATGGGAAGTAATAAGAATGTATGGCATATCATGTCCTCCATGAAATAGGTCCTTCATGTTGTATGGTGTGCAATGTTGGACTATTCATGATTTCCTAGGAATTGGTGTTTCTTCTGGTAAGATAAAATATTTATGTACTTATACTCATAATTTATTTTCATCCCAACTTGCATACTTAGTTTTATACTATTTTTTTATGTTATTAACATTACTTATTGAATTGAAAGGCTTCAAACAAAGGGGATATTTGCATGTCCAAGATGTGCAAAAAATTTTTAAGAGTGGTATTCTAAAGATCTACATAAATTTATTTATGCAAACAATAGGGTTTTTGTACCACTAGATCATAGGTTTAGAAATCACCTAAAGAATTAGTTTGATGGAAAAGTTGAAAATAGAGGCCCTCCCATGATTATGGGTGTAGGTGATTGGCTTAAGAAGTATGAATATGTTGAAGTAAAATCTTGAGGATTTTTTTGATCGGGGTGATTCAATTGAAGAACCAAAACAAGTTGTAGTTAATATGCCAAAAGGAATGAAAAGGAAATCCATATTTTATGAGCTCCCTTACTGGAAGGATCTATTGATATCTCACCTATTATATCCTATGCACATCTTCAAAAATGTCCCAGATTCTATATTTCAACATATATCAGGCAAAGAGAAGGACACCTTGTCTTCAAGGAGAGATATTGCTCTTTCATGTACCAAATTTGATAGAAAACATTTGTGGCCAAATAGGGAAAATGAAACATATGTAGAAGCTCCATGGATTTTGAAAAAAAAAGAGCTAGACCAACTAAAAAAAGTCATCCATTCAATAAGGACACCTACTGGCTACGGTTCATCATTGACTAAAGCTTTTACAGTTGATGGACATATCATAGGATTTAAAACATGTGATTTTCATAATTTAATGAAGGTATTATATATCAGCTTTTAAAATTTATTGGTAACATTGATTAAGCACTAAATTTATTTTGATATTTTGTTGTGTGAGAGAAAATTACTAATGACCTTTTCATAAATGTGTTTGATAGCATATCATGCCATGGGAAATTAGGGGAGATTCTTGTCTTATAGTTGACTTAAGGAATGCTATAAGTCGATTGTCAACATTTACAAGGTATGTGGTTATATGAAATGTTCATGTGTGAGAGACATAGAGATATTATATTGGATTTTAATTTATGACTAAAGGTTCATACTAATTTACTATTATTATATTAGGTGGGTGACCTCCAAGGAGATCTATGAATTTGAAGTGCCAAAGTGGAAGAAAGAAATTGCAGAAATTGTATGTATGTTTTGAGAAGGAGCTCCCTACAAGTTTCATGGACCTACAAGTCCATTTACTTATACACATAGTCAATGACATTGAATTGGCAGGTGTTGTATGAATGAGGTGGATTTTTTTCTTTGAGATTTATATGAAAACTCTTAAAAGATATGTCAGACAAAAGGAACATCTAGAGTGTTGCATGGCTGAAGGGTATTCATTGAATGAAGCATTTTTCTTCCTATGTGATTTCCTTGGTAAGGATTTTCAAGATTTCTCATGCATCCGGGATGAAGAATGAGCATCAAATATTATTAATGGAGAAAAACCACAGTCTAATGGTGTTGAAATAGAAATTAGTAAGTAAATTCATGATCAGTGTCATTGTTTTTCTTGCAATCATTAATTTACTCTATAATTTATTTGTCAAATTAATAGCATGACATTTGGAGTTTGAAATAAAAATGCTGACATGTAATAGTTGTAGATGAAATTTCTATACTTGAAAAGTTCATTATGTACCACATGGACTTTATGAACAAATGGATTGATCTGTATCATAAAAAGAGAGTAGAAGTGTTAGAAGTAAGGAGACAGTTTAAGAGATCAAACCCTGGGAATAATCCACTTCCCACTCATCTACTTGGGGAATGGGGAAAATATTGCACACTAGAATGGGTTATTGAACAAATTCAAAATCAAATACAAGATGGAGGTATAGATTCAAACATAACAAAAGATAAAATCAACATGTCTAGAGGATGTGAAAGAAAGGTATAGTTGGAATTTTACAAAATTTTGTTTCCTTACAGTTTTGATAGTATTAAATATTTTAATATTCATCATTATATTTATTTTCACTGAAATAAATGGTCTTTCACAAGTGAGGAAACATCTAGCAATGTGGGAATATGCTCAACATTATTGTGTAGAAAGTGTAGACATAAAGAGATGATCCTTCAATTGTGGCATCATGGTGGACTTCGAGCAATCGAATCGATCAAGCTCAAAAGATAAGAATATAATTGAAGGGAATCTACAATATGTTGGGAAAATACAAGAAATTATTGAGCTAGATTATCACACTTTTAAATGGTGTATTTTTATGTGTAGATGGTATGAAGCATTTGAGTGGACACAAAGACATGATAACCATAGTGGATTGTTTTCTATAGATTCTTCATCGTTCCTACCAGAGGATAAGGAGCCTTATGTTCTACCAATTCATTGTGAGTAGGTATTTATTTCACTCAAACAAGAAGTGGTAGTGATCATTAATCTATTAATTCATAGCTTATTGTGAATATATACATGTGTTTATTAATAAAAAAAAATTATAGCATACATCTAATATATGTATGTCGTTCATGTGTAGTTATTTTTCTATGAAGATATTTTGGACCCAAAATGGATCCAAGATTAAGGCATGCATTTGATGATGCATTAGTGGATACTGAGCAAAAAAATCATGGCCAAAAAAATGAGAGAGAGGGATTAGAGAACATCAAAGAAATTGGCATCCATGATGATGTTGAAGATAGCTATGTTCAGGCACAAGAAGACAACAATCTAGAGTTAGATGATGTTATGGAAGACAACAATATGGATGGTATATAAAATGATGATCCAAATACATCTGGTAACAATATAGATGGTCTATAGTCAAATTTCAATTATGATGAAGTTGATGTAGGTCAAGATGAGGATGATGATAATATTAAATACTTGAAAGAACATATGAACATTGAAAATGATACATTGGATGACATTGTAGCAGACAATAATGTTAATGACCAAGAATTCTAAATTTTCAAAATTATTTGCAATCTATTTTAAAAAAGGATGATTCTTATGGCCTAAACTTTGAAATGCTTCAGTAATATTATGTTGTACTTGGACAATTGAAAACCTATTTTATTCTCCTAGCAATATTTTTTATTTTCCATTATAATTCTAGACCAAACAACATTTGCGGGGATGGCCTTTTACACCAATCTTAATTTGTATGAAGTTCACAAACTTGTTGTCAAGTAGTAAATTCCTCTCATAGACAGGAAATGTAAAGGCTTCATTTAAGATAAGATAAGTAGTCTCTTTCTAAGGGTAATCCACATGCAAAAATTAAAAAGCACATAAAAATCAATTATACAGTAGAAAATCAAATTCAATCAGTTATGTCTTATTTTGCTTGCACACTTATCTAAAATACATAGGGTATTCACCATACATTTCCCTTGACAAAGAAAACATGTGCTTTCATTTATTTTTATTGTATATCTCAAAAGTGAAATTGTTGTTACATAATGATGCACTAAGAAAATAATATATACAAAAAATGCAAAGAAAATGTTTGAAATTTAACATGCAACCTACTGTGTTGTGCTGAAAGGAATCAAGATTAACTAGGACAAGAAATAAAATAAATAAATTGATGATTGTACTTAAAAGTGAACAAGATATGAAAAGTGTGGACAATGATGGTGCTAAAATTGAAAACCTTGATTCTGATGACATTAATATTTTATGTCATTAGAGATAAAGAGCACATAAAATTTTATATACATAGAAAATGAAGATTTGAAAATACTAAACTGAAAATGTAAACACTATAAGATTTTTCCTTAAACAATAATTCACATACTCACTTACAAAAAAGGGTGAAGCATTTTTTATTCAAACTTTGTTTTCTTTGATAGATATAACAGTAAAAGAATATTTACAAGTACAAGAATATATACACTGTTTCATAAAAAATAAGGAATGTTTCATAGAATATACAAGTACAAGAATATATACATTGTTTCATATACTTCTAAATTTTTAGAGTTATTTGCAATCTGGTTGGTCTCAAAAATGCAATTTTTTAGACCATAAGAGGGTGCCAATCTCTAAGAGGACTTTAATCCTTAATACAAACCAATTGAAGCATCCACACAGTAACAAAAAATGTGCCCTAATAAATCTTTCAAACTTAAACAACTTGAAAAGACCACTTTGGAGACAACAAAGCAATAAATAAGCATGAAAATTGACACAACAATTGAACACTGAAAATGGATTACAAGTTATAATGTATCTGCTCCATTATATTGCTCAAAATATAAACATACATAAAATGAGTTCTTTTGAGATGAATAAGTGGATGATATGGTCTAGTATCTATTACAATGGATTGAAATGATGATGATATGATGACCAAACATGGACCTTGGTTTCCCTATTTGTACAGGAAGCAACCAACTTCAGGTTCATTCACAAAAGTTACATCGTTTCTTAACTAAAGTGTAATTAGCATAACATAGAAACTTAAAGAGAGTTTATTGTTGGATGCACCACAATCCGTTAATCATCAGCAAGCGCTCATGACCACCTAATATTCATTCAAGGATCAAGCACCATGCTAATGCATCCACACAACCAAACTCTGACTACCTCCTCATACAACTTGTGCAAGGAACAATTTAACCTTTGACATGTGATCAATGTATTTGTCTTGGGCATAAGTGATTGCATTCTGTAGAGTTTATGTCATTACATTCTCCAATCCAGAAATCCTCCCAAGTTGCTTATGCATTTTCCTGAGTACCTCATCCTCATCATTGATGTTCTCAAGGATGCTTGGAAAATATTTTGATATCTCATTTTTCTAAGTTTCTCGATCCTTCAAATTTGTTTCTTCAAAGAAATCTAGCATGGCCATACATAGTGACTGGCTGAAGTCACTTAATTCTTGTGTCAAGATATTTTGGAAGTTTTCATGTGTATTCATGAGGCTTTGACATTCTTGGAGCAAAGAATTATTATCTCCATCTTTTTCCTTGATATGGGATTCCATTTCCTTCATCCTATCAAATAGTCTTCCATGCTCCACTAGGGTCTTGTATGTTCCACTATGAGCATGCTAGACACCATCTACATGTTGGCATATATCTTTGAATTTCATATGAATTATCCCTGATGTTACTTCAAAAGTAGTAGCCTTCAATTTTATTTTTAGTTCTTCTTGTCCCTTTCGATCCTTTTCAAATTTATGCTTCCATTGAGTAATCTCAAACATGGCCTCTAACAGTTTTCTTTCATGTTCAATTAAAGGAGAGTAAAGCCTTGGAGAAGTAGTCAGCCTATCTTTGTACTTGGTTAATTCTTGTTTCAACCTGTCATTTTCCTCTATCAGCCACTAGTTATCTCTTGCTAGATTTTGGATCTGGGCTTTGGTGAATTCGACTACATTCACATTCAAGTCAATAGTCTCCAAGGGATCTATCTCCCCCACTCTTTGCACCACAATATGTCCAAAAATCGTATCATGGTCAATGAGAGAAGGCTTCTTGCCTGGGGGTAAAGAGTACAAATTTTCAAAGTGGTATTATCAGGATTGTACCCTAACCCTGTATAGACCTTGTCACCTGCTTCATCTGTTATTTGAAAAAAAATATTCTTTCTCTTCAAAAATCTATAAAACACAATGGTTGAACTAATATCCCATCCAAGAAGGAGCATAACTCCAACTTCTTGCAATAATGCTCTTCCTCTCTTAGCAGACATGTTTCTAATTTCCATATCAACTTCATGTTGCAGCTCTTTCAAGGCATAAGCCTCTTTCTCGGGGTCAATGTCCTTTAACCTTTCTCTTATTAGTCTTCCTTTATATTCATATATAAAGGACTTAAATTCAAGGGTCTGAAAAAGAGTATCATCTACAACAAATTACTGACTTGCATGATGCCTCACATCATCTGATAGCTCATTAGAGGCTTCAAAGATGATCACACTTCTTTCCAATGGCATCTCATATTGGCATATAACATGAACATTAAACTGTGATACTGCTTCTTCCTCCTCAGTGTTATCTTCTTCCATGGATGGGGAACCAACTAAAAATCTCACTTCAAGAGTAGGCTGAGGTGATAAGTGATCTAGTGGTGCAATTTTTTTCTACTTGCCTCCTAGGACTGATGCCCCTTCCTCTTTCAAATGCCACAAGTGGCACATCTCTTATCAGTTCTTCTTCATGGAGGATTAACTGTTCAATTCTTTCTTAGGGATCTTATACCTCAGGGAAAGCCCCTACGTAGCCTGGGTTATTACTCACCTTCCAAGCCTCGGCCATCATAACCCTACTATAGGCATTCATTCTCATCATGTTTTATTTTTCTTCACAATTTCTGATGACATCTTCTAAAATGAAACTATGCTCATACCCTTTCAATTTCTGAAAATTTTTGGCATCTCAAATGAAGTATTCAAGATCAAACTTTTCCCTTTTTTTGCCAACCAGCAAGCCATAATAATCCAGTTTACCACTAACCAAGTCATAGCTTGAATCATAGATAATAGTGAAATCACCAAAGCATAAAGTGGAAGGCATAAAATTCTACCTCCCATAGCTCTTTAAATGCATGAAAGCTGAAAATGAAAATTACCTTATGATCTCTAAATAAGCAACTTTGTTTGGCATAGAATTAGGTAGTAAATAAGGTGTAGCTTCAAATCCATAAACCCTGATAATAGTGCAATCCCCAAACATGTACCATTCCCCCCAATTGTGATTTATCCTTGCTTCATGACCCATATCTTTTGGTTGAAGAAATCTTAAGATCTCTAGGGAGAGGTTATAGTCACATTTGTGGCCTAGCATCTTGTATAGTGTTTTCAAAAATATTCCTCAAAATGTAGGTAGTGGGACCTCCCACACCTGCTATCCCACATAGATTTCCAAATTTGTATAGGCCTTGTATTTCCATCATTATCTAAGTATTTTATTCTTAATTCATCACCCCATATCCCCATCACCTTCTCTTCATATAATATCATGTGCATGAAAAGAAAATAGTGCTTGAAATTAATGGCTTCACTGTCATTCTTGATGATATTGAGGGCATTATTGATGGCCTCTAAAAATAATCTTCATAATCATAGGGTCAGTCATTATGGCTTTGGACATCTATGGCTAAAACCATGGATGAAATTTTCATGTTCTCAGGAACATCAATTCCCAGTACTTGACCAGCTGAGTAATAAGTGTATTGAAATTATTCTTCAAACAAGGCCACAAAGAATGGGGGATTATCTTCACTAGAGAACCTCATAGTTTGGTTGCTCGCACCTTTTACCTACGTAGAGGAAATTTCCACCTCTTGTAACTTGTGTCTATGGTGTGTTATTCCTCCAAAATATCTTTGATTCATCAAAAAAATTCAGGGAAGTGTCTAGCTGAAAAATCATGGAAATATAATTTGGCTTTATGACCATGAACTACGACCCATCAAGAAAATGAATTTCTCTAATCTTCAAATTGTAATTATTTGCCAACACCTTGATTAAATCTATGTTCACAAAGATGTTGGGTACTACAAGTTTACCCAAATTCAAATTCCATGGGTTTGATGGTGCAGGAACACCTAGAAGACTAGGAGAAACACCTAGAAGAACACCTAGGAATAGAAAACGTTTGTGAGTTTTTGTTTTTATTGTGATAAGGTCATGTTGACCATTGAATTGTGGGAGATATTTTCAAAATATATTGGTCAGGAGCTATCAGGAGTGGAAGAGATTTGGAGTTTTGAATACTCATGACTGGCTAGTTTCTAGGAAATTGGCAAAGGTGGCCAAATGGAACATTTTGCATTTTTTTGCCACCTTGTAACCAAAAAGTATGACCAAGAAGGGGGTAACCAACTGGGAAAACATATTTAAGGATTTCCTCGACCTATGTGCAAGGTTGCAAGGCTTTTGAAGTTTTGTATTCTTGCAATTTTCATGAAGGAGAAATAAGAATAGTAGAAGTATTTGTTCAATTTTAGGTGTTTGTGTTCTTAGCAGTGCATTAATGGCTTAACCAGGCCATGGCACACATGTGAAATGTAGTTTATCTGATCTCTAAGTGTTGGTTGGTAAATAGTTAGCTATTTCATCATTCTAATTGTTGATTTTTGCTCTCCAAGTTCTAGTTTCTTGGTTATTATGCCTGGCAAGCTGTAATAAATGGAGACCTAGACCACCTTTCCCCTGTACCTGGTGTATGGGATCTTGGAAATAGTGGCTAGGCTCCATGCCTATATTTTTAGTAGGGTTGGGAGCTATTAGGAGGAAAGAAAGCATGAAAGAAGACCTTTCCTAGGCGAGCAAAACAGTGCTCGGCTAGGAAAGTCTAGAGGTGAAAATCACCTAACTTGCAAGGGAGACCTCTCCATGAAAATTCTTGTGGTAGAAAGGTGGAGGAAGGCCATATAGTAGTCAGGTAGCTGGTAAGAGGCTTCATCAATCGATTTGGTGGAAGAACTCTTTGACAGTCCAACCGGGTGGCCAAGAAATAAAGAAAAACCCCACATTTTGCTAAATTTGGTGAAGTAACATGTGTACGACAAGAAGAGGCATAAGACCTTGGAAATCTTGAAGAGGTTGATATCAGGACCAAGAAAATATAGAGAGGGTTTGGGGTTCTTTGGGAAAGTTTTGTGAAAATTCCATTTTTCTTGGGTTAGGAGGGCTAAAAGGGGCTCTAGGCTTGTTGCCTTTTTAACCCTAAGTGAGGGTTTGGGGGAAGCAATGGTGAAATGGAGTCTAACGGTTGTTCAAGAAACCTAATAGGATGCTAGGAAGCATGACAGTACATCTTTACACCCCTGCAAGTATCTAGTTGAGTATTGTGGGTATTTGGCCTTTAGGGATGATTAAGGGTCAAGGGTGAACCAGAGGCAAAGCACCAAGTTTTGGGTTGTATTGTGTGATATGGTCAGAAGTGGGGATGGACAGTAGAACCAGGGCTATCTGCATTTGAGTCAGGACCTATAGGTTGAGTTGGTGGAGAGAGCCACCAAAGGGAATTTCTAAGGTGAGACCTGGAGCATGGAACAGTGAGTATTCCATCCATTCCCCCTTACACCAGATTGGTATCAGAGTAGTGAATAGTTTGGGATAGTGAATTGTATGTTAGAGGTTGAATCAAGTGGTTCCAACACCATGGCGACCATTGTTGAATTGGCATGGAATCTGATAGAGCAACAAGAGAAGAACAGGCAACTGGAAGAGACAGTAGAAGAGATGAAGCAAAAGTTAGAAGTGGTAGAGGCTGCAGGCAAAATGAAGGTACAACTAGCAGTTGTTAGAGACAAGGGTGAAGATTAGGTTGAGGAGGACATTGAACTAGACCCTGTTCCTCCACTGAAGGAGGAACCCTTCCTCAAGGCATTGAAGGCTTTGAGTGGTAAAGCATTAGAAGGTATTCCCATTTTTACAGGTAGAATGGATGTTGAGTTGGTCATGGAGTGGATAGAAGGAATGGAGAATCACTTTGAGTGTGATGGAGTGACTGAGGCACAAAAGGTGAACATAGCAAAGTCAAGACTAAGGGGACAAGCACTGACTTGGTGGAAGTTCCTACAAGAAGAAAGGGAGAATGAAGGCAACAAGCACATTTCTAGTTGGAAAGCTATGGTGGCCAAAGTGAAGGAGTATTATCTTCCAGAAGACTGTGAGGTCCAACTACATAAGAAAAGGAAAAACATTAGGCAAAGAGACCTAGATGTGGCTTCTTATACTGAGGAGTTTCAAAAACTGAGTCTTAGGTCTAGGGTGCAAGAAGTGGAAAGCATCAAGGTGGCGAGGTATCTAAATGGCCTCAAATGGAACATCCAAGAAGAGTTGAGTCTCTTTACACTCACCAATCTCCATAGTTGTTTCCAAATGGATTTCAAGGTGGACGAGAAGCTAAAAAAGAATCAAGACTCCAATTCTAAAGGCAGAGGTAAAGGTAGGGATCAAAGAGATCAAAGAGGACAGCGAGGGGGCTACCAAGGTAGAGATAATGACCAAAGGAACCAAGGAGAGTTCAAATCCACAGATCATGGCAATGAAACAACTTCTAGAGGAGGGTATAATAGAGGTAGAGGTTCTCAAGGAGGATCAAATAGAGGAAGAGGAGAAGGCAGAAGTAATTCCTATTTTGCAACCATGAAATGCTATCATTGTGGTCAAGTTGGACACCCAGCCTATAGGTGCCCAAAGAAAACAACTTCTTCAAGCAATGAGAAGAGAGTGGCTTATACACAAGAGGACACCATGAGTCCTAAGGAAACTGAGGTTAGTCATATTGAATCTAATATGGGAGAGAGTTTTATGTACAGAAGAGTCTTGATCAGACAACCAATCAAAGAAGAACCAAAACAAAGGAGAGCTCTATTCAGGGTAAGGTGCAAGATACTTGGTAAAGTATGCAAGGTCATAGTAGATTCAGGTTCAACAGACAATATTATATCAGAGGAGGCAGTAATGAAACTGAAATTGGAGAAGGTACCCCACACTAACCCCTACAAGGTAACATGGCTTAACAAAGGGCAAAGTGTTTTAGTGAATGAGCAAGTAATGGTGGAGTTTTCCATTGGAGGGTACAAGGAAAAGTTAGTTTGTGATGTTTTACCGATGGATGCATGTCATCTACTATTGGGCACACCATGGCAATATGATAGGAGTGCCATGTATGATGGAAAGGAGAATACAATCTCATTTAAGAAGGATGGAAGGACTTTTAAGTTGTAGTCACTGTCAGAGGAGGATGAAGGACAGTCAAAGACACCAAGTGTGCTACTAAGTAGTGGGAAAGAGTTCCTCAACACCCTACATGAAGGTGGAGAAGGATATTTAGTTCTATTGCAATCCAAGGAGGAAGATAAGATTGAAAAACCTGTCATACCCGGAGCAGTCCAGAAATTACTTGAGAAGTACAAAGACATAGTAAGTGATGGCACACTTGCAACTTTACCTCCTAAAAGAGCTATTAGTCATCAAATTGACTTCATACCTGGAGCATCTTTGCCTAACAAAGCAGCATATAAGCTTACACCAGATCAGAATTTGGAAGTGGCCAGACAAGTGCAAGAGTTGTTGCATCAAAAATTGATTCAAAAGAGCATCAGCCCATGTGCAGTACCAGTAGTTTTGGCAACCAAGAAGGGAGGCAAATGGAGGTTATGTATTGATTCTAGAGCAATAAATAGGATCACAATTAGGTATAGGTTCCCTATTCCTAGAATTGAGGATCTAATTGATTGTCTTGGAGGAGCTCAATATTACACCAAGCTGGATTTTAGAGTGGATACCATCATATCAGAATTAAGGATGGTGATGAATGGAAGACAACATTTAAGACAAATGATGGGTTATATGAATGGAGAGTGATGCCATTTGGTCTCTCCAATGCCCCTAGCACATTCATGAGGCTCATGAATGAAGTGCTCAAATATTTCACACGAGTATTTGTGGTGGTATACCTTGATGACATCCTCATATTCAACAAGATAGCAGAAGATCATTTAAAACATGTGGAGTTGGTTCTTAGAAGGTTGCAAGAGGAGAAGTTGGCAATCAATATAGAGAAGTGTGAGTTCTTTAAACAAGAGCTTGTATATTTGGGATTTGTAGTGTCTAAGGGATCATTGAAGATGGATCCAAGCAAGGTGGAGGCAATCATAAACTGGCCTACACCAACAACAGGGACTGAGGTAAGAAGTTTCCATGGATTGGCTCAATTCTATAGAAAATTCATAAGGAAATGTAGTCATATTTGTGCACCGGTCCTAGATACAATAAAAGGTGGTTTGAAAACCAAGTTTGTGTTGACCCAAGCAGCTGAGAGAGGGTTTGAGAAACTGAAACAAGAAGTGGCAACTCAACCTATTCTCTTGTTACCTAGCTTTGACAAGTTGTTCACGGTTGGATGTGATGCTAGTGGACTGGTAGTTGGAGGTGTGTTAAGTCAAGAGAGAAGGCCTATAGCATTCTTTAGCGAGAAACTCAATGAGGCAAAGAATAAATATTCAACTTATGACTTAGAACTTTATGCTTTGGTTCAGTCACTTAGGAAGTGGAGGCATTACCTTCTACCCAAGGAGTTTGTAGTTTTTATAGACAATCAAGCACTCAGCTATATCAACACTCAAGAGAAGTTGAGTAATAGGCATTTGAAATGGATGGAGTACATCCAAGCTTTTACCTTCACCATCAAGCACAAGAAGGGCCAGATGAATAAGGTAGCAGATGCATTAAGTAGGAGGTTGTTGACAGTACAAGAGATACAAGTGAAGAGCATAGGGATTGAAAGCTTTAAATATCTCTATGGGGAGGATGAAGATTTCTCAGAAGCTTATAAGGTATGTTTTGACTTTGGGAATCATTTTCATAGTCAATATGCTGAGTATACATTGCAAAGTGGATTATTGTTTAAAGGGAATCAGTTATGTGTTCCAAGAGGGTCAATGAGGGAAAATATCATTGAGGAAAATCATAATGGAAGTCTTAGTGGACATTTTTGCATCAACAAGACTTTGGAACTAGTACAAAGGTTTTACTATTGGCCTAAGTTGGCAAGAGATGTTAGAAAGTATGTGGAACAATGTGTTATATGTATGAAAGCTAAGGGAGGAGCTAGTAATGTTGGTCTTTATCAACCCCTACCCATTCCAAACAGACCATGGGAGTGTGTGAGCATGAATTTTGTGGTAGGACTCCCTAAGACCAAGTCTGGTTTTGACAGTGTGTATGTAGTGGTGGACAGATTTAGCAAAATGAGTCATTTTATTCCTTGCAAAACTACTCATGATGCTAGCTACATAGCTCATCTTTTCTTTAAGGAGGTTGTAAGGATTCATGGCTTACCTTTAAGCATTGTTTCAGATAGGGATGTTAAGTTCATGAGTCATTTTTGGAAGAATCTATGGAATAGATTGGGTACCAACCTGTCATTTGGATCAGCTTACCATCCTCAGACCGATGGTCAAATAGAGGTGGTTAACAAGGTCTTGGGTAATCTTCTTAGGTGCCTAACAAAGGAATATGGACAGACATGGGATATGGTCATCTCACAAGCTGAGTATGCCTATAATGATAGTGTCAACTGGACCACAGGGAAGAGTCCTTTTGAGGTTGTGTACGGGATGCACCCAAGGGGTATTTTTGAGCTCAAATATCTAGGAACCGTGCAGAATAGGAGTGGACATGCTGAAGACTTCAGTCAGACCATGAAAGAGATTCAGGAGCAGGTGAAGAAGACAGTCACTGAAGCTACACAAAAGTTGAAGGAGAAGGTAGATTTGTCAACGAAGGATGTGCAATTTGCAGTGGGTGAGTATGTCATGGTTCACCTCAACAAATCCAAGTTGTAGAAGGGAGTGTCAACCAAGCTATAGATGAAAAGGGTAGGACCATGCAAGATATTGGCCAAGTATGGGAAAAATGCATACAAGGTTGAGCTTCCTACTGACTTAGGAATCTTACTAGTTTTCAATATAGCTGACTTGATCAAATATAAGGGATCAGTCAAAGGAATGGATCAGAACAATCAAGAGATCTTCAAGGACATCAGCAACATACCCCTACCTACTCAGGACAAGCATCAAGCTGAAAGGATCTTGGAGTCCAGGATGCAAAAGTCTACAAGACACAAGGTGTACATAGAGCATCTTATTAAGTGGAAGAATAAGCATGAATAAGAAGCTACATGGGTTCAAGAAGATCAGTTCTAGAAACTTGGCATTGACATGTAATTTCTCTCTCCTTCTACCTTTTACTGTTTGGCAAGGAGGGGGAGAATGGTGCAGGAACACCTAGAAGACTAGGAGAAACACCTAGAAGAACACCTAGGAATATAAAAGGTTTGTGAATTTTTGTTTTTATTGTGATAAGGTCATGTTGACCATTGAATTGTGGGAGATATTTTCAAAATATCTTGGTCAGGAGCTATTAGGAGTGGAAGAGATTTGGAGTTTTGAATACTCATGACTGGCTAGTTTCTAGGAAATTGGCAAAGGTGGCCAAATGGAACATTTTGCATTTGTTTGCCACCTTGTAACCAAAAAGTATGACCAAGAAGGGGGTAACCAACTTGGGAAACCTATTCAAGGATTGCCTCGACCTGTGTGCAAGATTGGAAGGCTTTTGAAGTTTTGTATTCTTGCAATTTTCATGAAGGAGAAATAAGAATAGTAGAAGTATTTGTTTAGTTTTCTATGTTTGTGTTCTTAGCAGTGCATTAATGGCTTAACTAGGCCTTGGCACACATGTGAAATGTAGTGTAGCTGATCTCTAAGTGTTGGTTGGTAAATAGTTAGCTATTTCATTGTTCTAATTGTTGATTTCTGCTCTCCAAGTTCTAGTTTCTTGGTTATTCTGCCTGGCAAGCTATAATAAATGGATACCTAGACCACCTTTCCCCTATACCTGGTGTATGGGATCTTGGAAATAGTGGCTAGGCTCCATGCCTATATTTTTAGTAGGGTTAGGATTTATTAGGAGGCAAGCAAGCATGAAAGAAGACCTTTCCTAGGCGAGCAAAACAGTGCCCGACTAGGAAAGTCTAGAGGTGAAAATCACCTAACTTGTAGGGGAGACCTCTCCATGAAAATTCTCATGGTAGAAAGATGGAGGAAGGCCATATAGTAGTTTGGTAGCTGGTAAGAGGCTTCATCAATCGATTTGGTGGAAGAACTCTTTGACAATCCAACCGGGTGGCCAAGAAATAAAGAAAAACCCCACATTTTGCTAAATTTGGTGAAGTAACATGTGTACGGAAAGACCAAGCATAAGACCTTGGAAATCTTGAAGAGGTTGGTATCAGGACCAACAAAATATAGAGAGGGTTTGGGGTTCTTTGGGAAATTTTTGTGAAAATTCCATTTTTCTCGGGTTAGGAGGGCTAAAAGGGGCTCTAGGCTTGTTGCCTTTTTAACCCTAAGTGAGGGTTTGGGGGAAGAGATGGTGAAATAGAGTCTAATGGTTGTTCAAGAAACCTAATAGGATGATAGGAAGCATGATAGTACATCTTTGCATCCCTGCAAGTATCTAGTTGAGTATTGTGGGTATTTGGCCTTTAGGGATGATTAAGGGTCAAGGGTGAAGCAGAGGCAAAGCACCAAGTTTTGGGTTGTATTGTGTGATATGGTCAGTAGAACCAGGGGTATCTACATTTGAGTCAGGACCTATAGGTTGATTTGGTGGAGAGAGCCACCAAAGGGAATTGCTAAGGTGAGACCCGGAGCATGGAACAGTGAGTATTCCATCCATTTCCCCTTACACCATTTGACACAGAGCTATGTTGGAATTTCTTCCTATAATGATAAATAAAGAGTTCGTAACCCCTACACGGAGTCCATACATCTCCCATATTTTATTTTTAATCTTCTAATGTCACACATGATGGGTTAAGCTGTACTATTCTTCTGGATTTTGGCCCAAACCCAGGAAACTAATCGATTAAGTCTTGATTCAATTGCCTAGCTTTAGTTTTCTATCTTTTGGATTTTTGTTTGCTAGGGGTTTTTTCCATCTCAACCCTACTCATGTAATTCTTTCATCTACTTACTGAGAAAATACTTTGAGCTAAATCTAGACCACTTACTTTGATAAATGCTATAAATTTCCAACTTCCTATTGTCATCCAATTTGGTTCTCCAAATCCTTCAATTACAATTCACAATGATTTCAACTTCTTTGAGGTCGTATTTATGAAATTTCAAGACACTTCATCATGCCACATTTATGATCAAGTTCTTCATTAATAGCAGTAGTCTCATCATTATTTTTTTTAGTCACATCAATTGGACTAATCATCATTTTATAACTGTCGAAGAGACTTTTAATTAAAATGCATGTTGTTTCTTCAATATGTTAGTATGGCAGTGTTTTTCCCTTCCCTTCTTCTATTTAACGCACTACCACCTTGCTCAAGGCTTCTCGCTATGAGGTTGTAGTGTATACCGACCTACTGTATATGTTTCTCACCTTCCTGACGATATAGTGATGTATGCTTTTGATCATTACTTGAAGAGTGTCGATGAGACAATATTATTTGTCTTACTGATATCTCAATGTCTCTTTGACATTAGATCTTATGTTCCTTTGATGTTGGTTTCCGATGCCGATGAGTCAAGTTAATGTCTCTTGCTAATATGCCATTATCTCATTGACAATTACTTCATTATATCCAAGATTTGTGTTTCACCAAGCACTTGTAGATATATATTGTTGATGTGATATAAGTGATTCTGTCCTCTATATAACCATATCTTGTTGGCATTTCACTATTTTACATCGTCGATGACACATACAAATAAGTCTCTTCGACAGAGGGGTGTCTCATCTACATTTTTGATCTGTTCTTTGTGCTAATGTTGGGGAGACTTTGGAGGGACTCTCATCGACATGGTGTTGTTTTGGTGATATGCTATGAGAAATTATAGGATTATTTCAAAGGATGAATACACTTTGATGTTGTGATCAAGGGTTTTATTTGGAAGCTCACGTGATGGATTTTATTAAATTTAAGTTATTATGACAACAATTCTATGCATATGGTGGATGTAAGAGATGAGTGAAAATGGAAGTATGCAAAAATAATTAGGATGGAATTTTTGCTACAACACAATCCATGTTTAAAAAAGGATGATTCTTATGAACAAAAATTTGAAATGCTTCAGTAATATTATTTGTGTTGATGCAAATTACCTATTGCAATATCCTTAAATTGTTCAATATTTGGTATGAATTGTTGGTAGAAAAAATTAGGATTGCTTGGATGCTTTTTCCATTCAATTTGTATCAACATATGTTCGTGAAGATACAAAATTTAATAGCTCAATCAGGTAGAGATTTTGTGATTTTCAAATTAAGAGTAAGGTACATTTTTATTTCTGCTATGTTACATTCATGTGCATAAATAAAATAAGAAGATTACATTACTACATTGCACTTATGTAGATGCATATAATATAGGAAATATTGCACAATCCTTTAAAAAATGTAGTCTTTATTGATAATGTAAATGTATGTTGTTCCACACAATCCATGGAACTGACTATTTGAATGCATATAATCGAAAAACTATATATTTATAGATACAAAAGAGAAAAATGCACATAAAGAGAAATGACAAATCTCAGTTGCTTTATTTTGCATCATCTTCAGTATTCCTATTTTTCTAAGCCTCCAAGTTGATGTCTTCCTTGTTGCTCCTAGGTTCCCTGCATTTGAGTGAGAAGAGTGTTGTTAGAGCAATGAAGGATCACAAGTCAAAATATGTGCATATATCTATAAACATATAATTTTATCATCATTTTCATTCAAATAAGTTGCATGCCATAGATTTCTAGGAAAACAAGAAAGTTATCAAACATATCTATCATATGATTGGTTTTGTCTAACATGTTTTCTCATTGTGCAGGTATAGATAAAATTAGGTTATTGTTTTGTTTATTTGGTTACAAAATGTGGGGTTAAATGTGGCTCCCACAAGGGCTAAGCCTAGCCTGCTACCCTATTGTTTCATTTTAGAAGGATAATCACAAGTAAACCATCCATGAAGCATTAAAGATCAATCTTTGCAAGGATAGTGGAGTATGTTGGTAAGGGGTAATCTCCTTATTGATAAATATTTATCCTTATTAATAAGAACATTCCACTATCAACATAGCCATGATTCTGAAAAAACTAATCATCAAGGATTCCAAGATAGTTTTCATTAACAACCTGGTTAAAAATAAGCAGCCCCAAGCATCATAACAGTCACAATAATTGAACATGAGGGACAGTCCTATAAATTAAAATCTTACACAATAGTCATCACTTGCAAATACATACACAACATGTTTCCACATAAAAAATTAAATCGAATGCATGAATGGTATAATGATTAATTCCATAATATTGAATGTTTCTTAAGAGGGATCGAAGGACAACATTTTGTATCAAGGAGAATAAGGTAACCTCAAACTCTATTGTACCTGAGTATGACAGCACCTCAGCTTCTAGTGTTTCTAGATGGAACCTATCGTGGAAAAGTATAGTCTCCATCCGAAGGAACCATCTTCAGATCTCTTCCTTGAAATGAGGGTTGAAAATATCAAAAGAAAAGAAATACCATAATTCTAAAGTGTATCAAGAAAAATGCTAGAAAATATAATTAAAAAAATCCTTACAATTGGACCAAACAGATATATGATTTTATCTTTATAATGTAGGAGCTTTCTCTATCAAAGCTTCATGACCGGAAATTGTATCTCAAATTGGACCAATAAAATTTATGATTTTCTCTTTAGAATATAAGAACTTTCTCTATTCAATATTCACGACCTCAAATTAGATCAGAAGCTGGATAAGAAGATTTATGATTTTATCTTTAGATTGTACAAACATTCTCTATCAGATATTAAAGATGTAAGGTTGGATCAAAAACTGGATAAGAAGATTTATGGTTTTATCTTTAGAATGTAGGTGCTTCCTTTGTCAGATATTTTGAAATTCCTACACACAAGTTCTTCTTCGGAGCGAAAACACCCAGAAGTGTTTTACACTGGCTCAAGGTACAATCTAACCTCGTTATGACACTTATAGCAATCCATTTTTTCTTGAACCGTCCATACCAGAACATTGCATCACAATCTATTCTTCCTACACATAAAAATTCCACATATTAAACCCTTCTAAATAAAACTCAAAACACCATGAAACAATGAGTCCCCTATATTAGTAAGTAAGTAGGCAGTCTATAGGGCATAGTTTTATTTTATACAAGGATTCTCATGAAATGAATCTTCAAGTGATAGTGAGTTAGTTGTTTGAGATTGCAGCTAATGGTCCAATATCTAGTCTTAAAGATAGTTCGCAAAGCAGTAAATTTGCAAGAAAATCAAATTGTACACAAAAATCAATTCACAATATTATCATGTATAATTCCTTAAGTTTGAAGACAAAAATCTCATTGTATCTTGATGAAAGTAGTGACCTTAATGGTTAATCACTGGAAACCATGATTTAAAAAAATGTTATTGTTCTTATGGAGGCAACATTTTAAGTAAGACGGTGAGTGGTGGTTTGGAACAATGGCAGGTATGACGGACTTGCTTTATATGCATACTATGTAGTCTAGCTTAAGACAACGTTCTTAGAAGAGATTGAAGGTGGATTATGGAACTCAAGGGGTACCATGATAAAGATTAAAGAAAATACTAAGATCTATTTAAAAGCCACTATTATGAAGATATTAAAGATGTCAAATGCAAAACCCTAGTAGCTGGAGTAATGAACACAATGTGAAAGAGGACAGTGTGCTAGGGTAGATTTAGGAGATCTCCACATTATCTAATCATAGGAAAATACATCATTTATTTATTTTTTAAAATTAAAATAAATTATTCTAAACCCTATATAGTACACATTGATACTTCAAAAGCATTTGATTTATTTTTTTAAATTAAAAGAAGCCATTCTAAACCCTATATAGGATACATTGATACTTCAAAAGAATCTGAAGGAATTTGAGATTATGCAAACATATGTCAATTAAATACCTGGATTACAAATAGTAGCGTGAACATTGTAACCCTTGTTGATCAGAGATGGAATTGATAAACATAAATGAATCCTATGCCTCCTATCACGTACATCTCCTTACCATTATTTGTCATTCTTTACTGAAACACTTCTCCATTTTGGCTGGCTACGCCTAAAAATAAGGTTTCAACAAAGGTTTTGTTGTATGTTTATTAAAATGAAAACTCCATTTTGATGGGCTATGCTTGAAAATAAGATTTTGAATAAAAAATTAGAGTATGTTTATTAGAATTTTAGATTATTTTGGTAGGCTATATTGTTGATTCCTTAAATGATTTATTCAAATGGATTGTGACTGACGTGATTTTCTACCACAATTACCATACTACCACCGTCTCTTATTATACCCTTTGTGGTATGCCAGTGTTTTTCCCTTCCCTTATGTTGTTTACCACACTACTACCTTTCTCAAGGCTTCTTGTTGTGGGGTTGCAGTTTATACCACTCTACTTCTTATGTTGCTCACCTTCCCAGTGGTATAGTGGTGTATGCTTTTGATCATTACCTGAAGAGTGTTAATGAGACAATCTTCTTTGTGTTACTGATATCTCAATCTCTCATCGACATTAGATCTTATGTTCCTCTAATGTTGGTTGTCGGTGTTCATGAGACAAGTTAATATCCCTTGCCGATATGCAACTGTCTCATCGATATTTTCCTTCGGTGGTATTTCTTTATATATCGGTGTAACTCTGCCGTGTCGGGAAGACTTGTGATTATCGCTGCAGTATGGGAGTTTTTTTTCCCTTCTCTTCAGCTATTTACTACACTATTTTCTTTCTCAAGACTTCTTGCTAAGAGGTTGCGATGTATACCACTCTACTGCATATGTTGCTCACCCTCCTAGTGGTTTATCAATGCATGCTTTTGATCATTACTTGAAGAGTGTTAATGAGACAATCTTATTTTTCTTACCAATATCTCAATGTCTAATCGACATTACTTCGTTATATCCAAGAGTTGTGTTTCACCGAGCACTTGTAGATATACCTTTTTGATGTGACGTAAGTGATTCTCTCCTCGATATGCCTGCATCTTGTTGAAATTTCATTGTTTTACATCGTCGATGAGACATATAAATAAGTCTCTTCAACATATGGGTGTCTAAACTTCCACTAAACCTAAAGCTAAACTCGAAGCCAAAGTCGGGAGCTAAAAGTGGCACTAAACTTGAAGCTAAACTTGGATCCAAATGTGGCGCTAATTGTGGTGCCACACTCAAAGCCAATATCAGAGCTGAAGGTGTTGATAATTTTGGCGTATATTAGTGCCTAAATTAGCACTGACTAGTCCTAATCGGTGCAAATAAATGCCAAAAATAGTGCCATCCCGATAAATAGCACCAACATTTTCAAAACATTGGCAAAAAATACATTAAAACATTGGGTGGAAGCAAAAATATAGAGCAAAAAATGGAGCAAATCACAAGGATTTATCGTAGTGACTTCTCCCCCTTTCTTCTACAAAGACTTTTCATATTTATCTTCTCCCCATTTGACATCAATGAAAAAGGTAAACAAGCTCTGAACCATATATCATTTTAATCATCCAACTACTCCCCCTGAGTATTAGCCACCATAACATCAATTTGAAACAATATCTAACTATAGGTCCATGGATTGATGCAAAGACTTGCATCTTAGTTCAGTTTAGGAAGAGAAATCACCCCTAACTTGCTTCTAAGATACTCAAAATTATCCTTAGGCAATGGTTTAGTAAAGATATTTTCAATTTGTTCCTTAGTGGGCACATATTCCAATCTGACCTCTTTATCACTCATCTTGTCTCTTAAAAAGTGATACTTGATAGATATATGTTTTATCTTTGAATGTAGCACTGGATTCCTAGAAATGTTTATGGCACTTGAATTGTCACAAAATATAGCAATAGGCTCATCATAATCAACTCTGATATATCTCAGCATCTGCTTCATCCACAACACTTGAGTACATTTGTTTGGAGAAACAATATATTATGCCTCAGTAGTAGATAAGGAAATGGAGTTATCCTTTTTAATTAGCCAAGACACGAACTTCTTCCCTAAGAATAATGTACCACCACTTGTACCTTTTTTGTCATCCACATCTCCTATCCAATCTACATTTGTAAAGGAATTCAGAGTAAGATCATCATCCTTAGGATACCAAAGACCAAAATCAATTGTTCCTTTTATGTATCTATTTATTGCAATCACATGTGATTCCCTTGGATCAACTTGATATCTATAAACCATGCACATAACATTCATAATGTCTAGTCTAGTCTGAGTCAGATTAATAAATCCACCAATCATTGACCTATATCTTGTTTGATTAGCCTTAGGAGAATCATCACTCTGTGTTAGCTTGCATCCAGTTACCATGGGTGTACCAACTAGATTTGAGTCTTCAATTCCAAACTTTTTCAGTAACTCTCTTACATATTTGGACTGAAAAATAAAGATTCCATCATCTAATTGAGTAATTTGCAATCTTATAAATAATTTCAGTTCTCCTATGATTGAAATTTCAAATTCACTTTTCATTTCATCAGCAAACTTCATGCATAAGTCATCATCACCTTCAAAAATAATGTCATCAACAAAGAATTCAATAATCAACTCTTTATCCTGATCCATCTTGAAATACAGATTGTTGCTAGCAGTACCTTTATTGAATCCAAGCTTCAACAAGTATATATCAAATCATTAAAACCATGCTCTAGTGGATTGTTTGAGTCCATATAGAGCTTTCTTCGATTGGTAAACCATTTCTTTTTCATCTTTCAGTTGAAATTCATCTGGTTGCTCAACATAAACTTCATCTTCTAATTCACCATTTAGGAATGTTGACGTCACATCCGTTTGATAGACTTTGTAATTCTTAAAAAGAGCATAAGCAAGAAATAACCTTACAGCTTCAATTCTAGCAATAGAGGAAAAGGTTTCTTCAAAATCAATACCTTCCATCTATGAATATCCTTTACATACAATTCTTCCTTTGTTTCTAACTACTTCACCTTTCTCCTTTAGCTTATTCTAAAAGACCCATTTTCTTCCAATCACATTTTTGTCTTGAGGTCTAGGAACAAGAATCCAATTATCATTTTTCTCTATCTGCATCAGTTCTTCCTTCATTTCTTCTATCCAATATTCATCTTTATATGCTTCATTGATATTGCTAGGCTCAGTCTTGGATATCAGACAATATTTTTCTACAATTTTTCTTCTAGTCTACACACCTTTGTTCTTCTCTCCTATGATCTAACTTTCAGAATGACTTTGCTTTACATACCTTAGAATTTTGGGTTCTTTTGTTCTTTCTTCTTCATTCCCATTGACTTCTCCTTCATGATTTTCTTGATCCACCAGAACACTTTGAGCTTTCTTTTGTGTTTGCGCATTCTTCCCATTCTCAATATTATCTTGTTGGTCATCTAAATCATATCCACAATACTAGGATGATCTGATAGTGTCCTCATCTCTGACATTTACACTTTCAACCATATTCTTTAATCTTTTATTGTAACATTGGTGGGCTTTTCTCTTAGTATAGTAACCCAAAAATATTCCTTCATCACTTCTAGCTTCAAACTTACCTATATCTTCATCTCTCTTAATATAAAATCTACTTCCAAAGATTTTGAAATATTTAACAGTAGGCTTATAACCAAACCATAGCTCAAAAGGAGTCTTACCATAATTACCATTGAAATTCACCAACTTGATAGTATACACAACAATGCTTATAGATTCTCTCCAATAGAAATGAGGAATATTACCTTCCAACATCATAGTTCTGGCAGCATCTAAGATTGTTTTGTTCTTTCTCTCAACAACTTTGTTCTGTTATGGGGTCCGGGGAGAAAATAACTATATTTTTATTCCATTCTCTTCACAAAATGAATTGAATTCCTGGGAAGTAAATTCACCACCTTTGTCTGATCTCAAACATTTGATCTTCAAACCTATCTCATTCTCTACCAAATCTTTACAACTTTTGAATTTCTCTAATGCCTCATGTTTTTCTCTTAAGAAAGTTGTTGGGGATACGGATTCAATTTTGTCATCAAGATATGCATCTAAGACAATAGTTCCTTAGTGATTTCAATTCAAAATCACAACAAAGACACAACCAACTATACCATAAAGCAAAAATAGGCATAGTTGTACCCCCCCATTGATCCCACTGAGGAAAATGAATGCAAACAACTAACAGATTCAACATGAACAATAAACCATGAAAGACAAAAGAATGAACACACAGATATACGTAGGGAAAACCCTTTTGGGTAAAAAAACCCACCTCCAAAACATTCTACTTAGATTGTATTATTCAGTAAAAGGATTACAATACAAACATACAAAGCTATGCTCTTCCTGGAGTATTACATCTTGTCCATCAGGAGAATATAGACAGGCAACAAAACCAAAACCTTCATGTAGTTACAATGACATACATCTGCCATACTACATAGATTCCCTTCAGCTCCTCATAATAGACTATCACAGTCAGCCTCTTGTCCAACATAACCCCAAGGCCTCACATCAGGTTCACATTGATTAGATTTGAGAGACAGAGTGTTCACAGTTACTATGCCTTAGCATACTACTCAAACACACTTCACCTCTCTCAAACTCAGTCCATGGCTCTTTTTTTTCTGCAGCAATGGTCAACCAGGATAATCACTATCCTCCCTGTAGACTTCGACCATTCCCTGATAACGTGCATCACTTCTTCAGCTACATCGAGCCACACAAACATTAAACTGGTCGCAGACTAGTCCGTCAACCTTCCATCAATAATACAGCTCTATCGCCAACTAGGAAATATGGCCAATCAGATCATAAAGATCTTCCACGTCCTGCCATTCCATTCGTTGTTCACTTTTGATAGTTGGTCCAGCTCAGTCAAGCTTGGTCCACCTTGGTCAACCGAGCAGTTACCGTGTTACCGCAACCCCAGTCAATCAGCCTCACAGTATGGTAATAAGCCATCTGAGCTCCTTTGAGCTCTGGCCCACCACAACACCGAGCTCATCCATTCATTGCCTTCAACCAACCAGACACTGCCATCCTACCATGTGTCGCCCTGTCATTCATTGTCACCCTTTGATTCCAAGTCCAACTTGGTCAACCTAGTCACCGAGCTCAACGAGCTTCCCACAGCCCTTACCATGCTATCGTAGCACCCACTTGACCAGCCCACAGTATGGCAGTAAGCATACCGAGCTCGCCTGAGCTCTTACCACACTACCACAGCCCTCTTGAGCTCACCCTGTGGTATGGCGGTAACTGCCCTTGCAAACCGCTGGCAGTCTTACCACAGCCACCACGGTCAGCCCTTTGGCTGGCCATGGTATGGTGGTAACCGTTGGACCCGACCGCAGGCAATCTCACCGCGCTACTACAGTGAGAGGAACCATCGCCTGAGGTACCGTGGTAACTACCATGACCACCACAGGTGGTCTCACCACGCTACAGCAATGAGAGGAACTACCGCCTGCAGTACTGTGGTAACCGCCACGACCACCATAGGCGGTCTCACCATGCTACCGTGGTGAGAGGAACTACCACCTACGGTACCGCGGTAACTGCCACAACCACCGCAGGTGGTCTCACTGCGCTACCGCGGTGATTCGACCCACCGCCTGTGGTAAGGGGGTAACCGCCAAGGCCACCGCTAGCGGCCTTACCATGGTACCGCAGTGAGAGAACTCACCGCGTGCAGTAAGGCGGTAATTGCCAGACATAAATCACCAAGAACAAGCCAAGTCACTGTAGTAAATTCCAAAACTTGAAGAGAACCGCCAAGGACGATGGAGAAAATATGCCAGAAAGCTCTGGCATAAATTCCAACAAAAGCAACCCATACCATTCTAGAATAGTCATCAATAAACAACATAAAGTACCTTTCTCCTTGTAGACTTATGATTCTGTATGGACCACATAGATTAGTATGTACCAAATCCAATACTCCATTAGAATGATGTTCTTTACTCCTAAAATAAATTCTTGTCTAATTTCCCATCTGACATTCCTTGCATATAGTTTTAGTGGGCTTCACTAACTTAGGTAGATCTCTAATTTCTTGTGTGTATCTTATTTTGACAATGTTATCAAAATTTACATGACACAACCTTATATGCCATAACTACCTTACATCAACTTGAGCAGTAAAACAACTTTCACTAGCAGCATTTAAGTGAAAAATATTACCTCTTGTCTTTGTACCTGAAGCAATCACATTTCTAGAACTTCCTAATATCCACCACTTACCATCTTTGAACTTAAGATTGTAACCTTTTTCAAGCATCTCTCCAACACTTAGAAAATTGTGTTTCAAACCTTCAACATATAGAACATCACAATTATTCCATTTAATGCCAAGAGAAATAGTGCCTCTACCACAAATCACACCAACATTGTTATCTCCAAATCTTACAACACCATCATCATATTTTTCCAAACTTAGAAACTTACTTTTGTCACCAGTCATATGACGTGAGCATCCATTATCAATCACCCACTCATCCTTCTCATCGATCCTGTTTGCAAGAGCTTTCTCAATATTCTGATTACTAGTTGATTCAATGGACACCAAACCATTTTCCTTGATAGTAATGAATACACATTCATATTCATTTCTAGTTTCTTTATCATATTCATCATCAGTAACACCTTCTTTAGCATAATAACATTTCTTTTGAAATCTAGTCTTATCAAGTTTATATTTAGAAACTCTTTTAGGACACCTTGATGCAAAAATACCTATCTTACTACAAGAGAAACATTTAATAGGAAAATTTCCCTTGTACTTACCTTGTCCTCTAGCTTCTCTTTTCACAATCAGTGCTTCTAGTTCTTCTAGCTCTCTTTCTTCATCTTCAATCAATTTCATTTCATCTTCATACTTGAATGTCTTCTTAGAATTCTCTCCTATATCATATCTTTGTTGGCTTTTTTGGGATACAGTAGCTTTGAATGAAGAATTTGTCTTAGGAGAAGATTCACCAAATTCACTCAACTCGAAGGCAACAATTTTTCCAATTAGCATGTCTCTTGTTACATTTTTTTCTATCTTGAGCTCTTCAATAGCATGAGATTTTTTTTTTTTAAGAAGTAGGCACATATCTAAGTATTTTAGCCACAATATCATCTTCTTCCAAGATTCCATCGATACATATAATTCAAATAACTAGTTCATTTACCTTTTATGTGAAAGAAAAAATGTTTACATCTTCACCTATCTTCTTGTTCACCCACTTGCCTTTTAGACTTTGTAGCTTGGAAACTTTCACTAGTGCATCTCTTTCATATAATGTTTCCAACTTTTTCTAGATCTCATGTGCAGTCTTTGGACCTATCACATTTATCATATTTGAATCTGTCAAAGCACTTAGCAATTCTTCTATAGCCTTGGTATTTTTTTATGCTTCTTTGATCTCATTAGTAGTAGAGGGACCATTCTGAGAATAGTATATGCATTCTTTGTAATCTTCTAGAAAGGCTCACCTATGCACTTCAAATGACACTCCCTTCTGACTTTCCACAGAGAGTAGTTTGTACCTTTGAATCTAGGACTATCCTTCTTGTATGATTCCATTTCAAATCATCTGAAGCTATTAAACTTATTACGAGGAGCTAGATCTGATACCAATTGCTGTAAAAACATGGATAGACAACTAAGAGGGGGGCGTGAATCAATTGTTACAGAATTTAAACTTATTCAACCTTTAATCTCAGATATGATAATTAATAGTGAAAGCATAAATCAACAACACATCAGAGACACATGAACACCTAGATTTTATATGTGTAAACCTTGTTAGGGGAAAAACCACGATGGATTTTAGTCCATAAGATTATACCGTGTTAGAAGTATAATGAAAATGAAAAGGGAATGCACATGCATTCAAGAACATTGCCTAGAGCTCACTACTCAAAGGGAAGGCTCACTACCTTACATAAAATAATCAGAGTAAATCCATCTAATGAGGTTGAATTGAGAAATTATCTTCTACAAAACCTTCATGATAGTTTCGATTAGGCACAAAAACACTTCTTCACACTTTGCTCAATCTTCTTCACACTCTTCTCTAAATTCAAATGATCTGATATTTATTCATACATTTTTCATACACACTTCATGCTCACACAATTTCACTCTCTCATTCACACTCTCCAAAATGAAGAAACAATCGTTCTTATATATCGGCTACATGAATTTACATCAACAATTTTGTCAACCACAACTAAAGAATAAATTGTAATTATCAACCCAATTTCATGAACAAAAATTAATGTGCACCAACCTAAGTCAATCACAACATAGTGACGACCTAAACCAATATCCTTGAACATGCCAAACAATACAATATTAATCCATAAGGATTCACAACATGCTACCACCATCATGTCGGCCAAGAACATGAAAACTTCAAACACACAAAGGAAAATCTTTGATCACAAACACACCAATCAACGTGGATGTACCACACTAATAGAGCATGATCTAGAAAAATCTCTAAACATCTCAAGAATGTACGTAGAAACTTAATTCATTTGAATTGCAATCACATCTTCTAGAAACACTTGCTACAGTAACAAAATAACTATAGGAATGCAAAAACTTATAACTTTATCCAATCTTGATGCACACCACTAAAAATTTCAAATAGCATACTAGATAGGCTCAGAAAAAACCCTTTAATGCATGCCTTCTGACCATCAACATACAAAACTTGTCATAACTCTGAACTTCTTAGCTTCATAGACTGCCCGAAATATATTTATTACAATTTTCTCAATATCCTCGACATATACAACCTTCAATCCATTAATTATAATAGTTTTGACATCAATGAAAACCACATATCAGCAACACAACCACAATATCCAACAAAAAAACCCTTACTAGGGTCTTAGTCGCTCTCAATGTTTTCGATTTAGAATCTTGTGTGAGTTCTATGTTGTCTGTTCTAGTGTCTGGAATCCCTAAATTTCATCAGGAGGACCAAGATTCCCTTCTTGGTATCTTTCTGCTTGTGTGATTTCAGGTTATAATTTCTAGATTCAAACAGTGCATTTTTGTGCCTCTGTTTGTTGTACTTAGTTTGTTGTTTTAGTTTTTCAATTTACTATTGTATGCATTTTCATATTTTATGTTTACAATTGCTTGATAGAAATAGCGTGTTCATTATAAAATCAAGACAAAACCCAAAAAAATTAAACTTAAACATGAATAGATGTATGGTTACTTAAGCATGTTAACACATTTTTTCAAAATTATCTTGAACCTCAAGCCTTTTAGTCATGATGACCTTGGTATGTTAGATGAATCCCTTGGGGAATTTATCTCGCAAGGTTCATCCACTAAGGTTGAACAAAAAAACATAACCAAAGTGAAGTAAATGTTATCCAATCTCAACCAATTAACAAACACAACCCATTTAGTCATGATGACTTGGACATGTTAGATCAAGCCCTCGATGAATTCCTCTCACACGGTTCATCCACTAAAGCTTGTTCAAATATGTCTAAGAAAAATGAAGTAAATGTTATTCAACCTAAACTTATCCTTTATACACCTTCCAACAAATCCCAACGTTCAAATCAACCCATCCTTATCCTTAACACACCTAAAGATAATGTATCACAACAACCAAATTACAAAACAAATTCTCATACATACAACACAAGGAATAATAGACAACCTCAACCTAATATTGTTTCACTACCATTACAGAAACCTATATTTCCTAATGCTCCTTTTTTACCATCACATAATGGAAAGGATTATGATCTCATTGAAAAACTTAAGAATAATCTCGCTAATATTTCCTTATGGGATCTTATTCAAGGTTCGCCCAGTTATCACACCATGCTTCAAATGGCCTTGTAACAAGTTGTGGTTTCTCCTAGTACAAATGCAAATAATGTGGTAGCTCTCATACAAGGAATGGATACAGTTAATGTAGAGATTACCTTCCACAAATATGAGCTCTCTCCCTTAGAAATGTGAAAGAGATATGATTCATTCATGATAGTAGCTAGATATCATACTAAGGGAATATAGAGAACTCTTGTTGATAATGGTGTAGCTCTGAATGTGTGTAGTGTAAATTTTTTAGATAAATTGGGAGTAGATACATCACAAATAAAACCTAATTCCCTATTGAGTCAAGGATTTTACAATATAGGAAAGCAACCGCTTGGTACATAATTACCTTTCCCATTTCAATCGAAAAGGTTCCCTTACAAACTTCTATCCATGTTATAACTCATGATATTTCATGCAATCTTCTTTTAGGATGACCATGGATTCATGAGATGCATGCGGTACCTTCGACTCTTCATTGAGTCATGAAATATGTCTATAAGAATAAGATATACCAGATTGAAATGGATACTGAGCTTGAAAGTTTCTTGCAATTTGAAAAGGAAACTACCGATCCTCTAAAAACATTAATTCCAACATCAAGAATAGAGCCTATCATAGAGGAAACACAAGAGATAGAAACAATGTCAAAACTAGCAGATGATGATTAGTGTTCCTTGGATTTCATTTCATCATTTATGGAAGAGTATTTAATGACAAGAAAAAAGGATGAAAAACAAAAGAAGCCAATGGTCATGTCAACACAAAATTTGTGAGACAACTTACAAACATCCACTATTGAACAAGATACCATCTATACCACAAATTTCGATGAGATAGACTATCAACAACCACCAAACTCAAGAGAAATGGAACATATTTATGGGAGAGGTTATGAATTTATGAAAAAATTAGGTTATAGTGGAAAAGGATGTGGAAAGAAAGAGCAAGGAATTTGTGTTCCTATAGAACCTAACACAAAAGAGATAAAAACTTTTTTGGGATATTGTTCTTCTAAGATAACACAAGCAAAGAAAAGACCTTCATTAAGCATCAACACCATTACATACAAACCAAAAATTAGTCTCACTTTGAAACATCCTAAATTGCTTGATATGGAATCACCCCCATCATGGGAATACTGTGAAAATCATGAGGCCTTGAAAAATATTCTTGGATTTTATGATAAACCATCCAATCCTCATCATAAGAAAAAATTCACATGTGCTATGATAAGCACCAAACAAAATAATGAAGGAAAAGAGAATAGTGAGATAAGCATTAACAATGAATATTACAACCCTTAATTTTCAAGATCAAATGCTCTCCCTTTAGGGGATACGGTAGAAATAACAATGGACATCAATGATAAAGAGAAAGTCATTAAGATAGAAAAATACATTGATGATGACAAACAAGAAGATACTGCAACCTTATTTCATGACTTTCCTAAACTCTTTGCTTGGACTTATTCAAATATGATGAGAATTGACCCTAAGATTGTAACACACAACATAGTCCTAGCTGAAAATTCTAAGCCTGTTAAACAAAAGATTCAAAAGATGCACCCTAAAATAGCCTTGTTAGTTAAGAATGAAATTGAAAAAATCCTTGACGTTGGTTTCATAAGACCTATAGATTATTCTCCTTGGATCTCAAACATTTTCACAGTCGCAAAACCTAACAATTGTATTAGGATGTGTACAGACTTTCATGATTTGAATAAATCATATTTAAAAGATGACTTGCCTCTTCCTAATATTGACATGATAGTAGAATCAACTACATGACATGCTTTTTTGTCATTCATGGATGGATTTTTAGGATACAATCAAATCTTCATCAACCCTCAAGATCAGTACAAAACAATGTTTATAACTATTTGGGGAACATATTTTTGGGTTATGATGCCTTTTGGATTGAAAAATGTAGGTGCAACATGCCAACGATTTATGACACTAATATTCTATGATTACATACACAAGATCTTGGAATATTATGTTGATGATATTCACACTAAATATTTAGCACAACAAGATAATGTGAATGTTCATCGAAAAATCTTTGAGAAACTTCAAAAATACAACATGAGATTGAATCTGAAAAACTATCTTTGATGTAGATGGTGGAAAAATTCTAGGTTTTATCATATAACATAGAGGCATCAAGGTGGATACAAAGAAAATTGATGCTATAATTAACATGCCACCTCCTAAAAATATCTCTCAATTACGCACATGACAAGGAAGAATTCAAGCCATTCGATGATTTGTAGTGTCCTTAGCAAATCTAACACTACCATTCACACATTTCTTAAGAAGGGAATACACTTCAACTAGAATGGGGATTGTAAATAGGATTTTGAGAGTTTGAAAGATTATCTTGTTACTCCACCTATTTTACAACTCGCTATACAAAAAAAACCATTCGTTCTTTACACATCGGCTTCATCCCATGCTCTTATAGCATTGTTGGCTCAACAAGATGACAAAGTTAAAGAGTGTCTTGTTTATTAAACTAGTCAAACAATGATTGATTATGAGAAACAGTACACAATAATAGAAAAACAATGTTTGGCTCTTTTATTCGCTACTAGTAAGTTGCGGAATTACTTATTGAATGTTGAAATACAAGTCATGACAAAGTTTGATACTTTGAAACACTTGTTCACTAAAATATATCTATTTGAACACTTTGCTAAATGGGTAATGTTGTTGACTGAGTTTGACCTTAAATGTTTTTCACAAAAAGCAATTAAGGGTCAAGCCTTGACCAACCAGTTGGCCAATGATGGACAAGGTTGTTGGTGTCACTTCTTACATCATTTAATATTTCAATTATCAAACTAGTTGTCTTAGATTTGTATGCATTAAGGATATCTCCATGGATTGGGGGGTTTTGTATTGTAAATAGTGATTTTTTATTTTGGTCTTACTCCTTCAGGAGCCTTCAAGAGCTCTCAAGAGTGGAACTCAACAACTAATTTCTAAAGACTAACCGTATCTTATTCCTTAACTAATGTTTATGTAGACTCTAATAACTTAGTTTAGACTCTACGTGACTTAAATGTAATTGATTCATGGAAAAATTAAGATATAACTAAATTCACTCTAAATCTAAAATTTAGAATTTAAATTTACTTGAAAATAAATTCTATTTTACACTTGCAAGGAAATAAACATTAATCTAGAAAATAGAAAAAATAATTTCCATGAATAAATTGTTGCAAAATGGTGTGTCCCTTGGTCTTCCTTGTCCAACACAATGCTTGTTTTTGTGACATGGTTTAACCACATCTTGTGGATCTTATCTGAAGCTTGTATCGAGCATTGGCAGGTCGACCTTTTGGTGCAACAACAAGGCCAAAAATTGGTATCAGAGCCAAGGTCATAGGTTCAAATCCCTCACTTGTGCTAGGGGGATTGTTGCAAGATGGTGTTTCCCTTGGTCTTCCTTGTCCAACAAAGTTTTTTGGTTTGTGACATGGTTTAACCGCCTCCTGTGGATCCTATCTAAAGCTTGTATTGAGAATTGATAGGTCGACCTTTTGGTGCAACGGCAAGGCCAACATAAATTCCAAAAAAACTTCAGTTTAATATTCCCATCACTCATCATTATTACTTCCATTAAAACCATCATGCATTTGAAAATAGTTATTAAGTCTCATTTCTATAAATAGAAATTAAATCTACAATAAACAAATGAATGCTAATCTATAGTGAAGCATAATGAGTTATCTTGAAAACACACTAAACTAATCTAAAAGTATAATTAAATGCAATTAATAATAGTGATTAAACATAAATTAAGATGCTTAACTTTCAAATTGATATAAACTGAACAAAAATTAATTGAATCAAAATAACACAACACAAGGTCACCTCCTTTGGTTCAGTGTGCCCTTCTCTTCCTTTGGTGGGACCTTTAACTATGAGATTTGAATTAACTCCTTATTTGCATTAAAATTGGCCCAAATAGGTGACTGGAATTTTTTTTTGTAGTACAAACATTACAATGTTATGAAAAAAGTTATCTAAATCAAAACTAAATATAAGGATGGATATTTAAAGGAATATCCCTTATTTGAATTCAAAAATAATGGCCCTACCCACCAAGATAAAAAGTGGAAAACTAAAACTAAAACATAACTAAAAGTATCAAAGAGAATTCTGCAATAAATTAGTTGGAACTAGAAGTTTCCTAACCGACTAGAGAAGTCAATTTGAAATTATGATGGATTAGTATCCAGCTAGAGCAATCAGGAGTGCAATTGATTCCACATTGTTAAACATAGACTTTAACAAATCCATCTCATATAGTAAGCATTTAATCACCTGAATGGAATCCTCAAGAATAGGATACTAATATGACAAAAAAGATTTTAAATTTCATAATTATTTCATCATTAACATTATTAAAAGAAACAAATTCAATCAAAAATATTATTTCTAATATATCCCCTAATTAGTTAAATATAAGATAAAATTTGCAATAATATAAGTATATAACCTACCACTAGCATAGTTAATTAACAGTATAATAAAGTCTTTGTAAAAATAGAATGATCATTTAAAGTGTCATTTTGAGAACTCATTAGTTGATGCTCCTTCTCCTTTTGTGCTACCTGGTAATGATTCTTTCCCTGATGATAATGCATTCACAATCGATGAAGATACATGGGAATTGTATTTTGACAAATCTAAGTGTAGAACTGGCTCCAGCTTGGGGTTATAATAAAACCTTTGACAAAAGAGCCTATTCCGTTATCATGTAGATTAAATTTCCTATGTACAAATAACATTGCTAAATATGAAGCATTAATCATTGGTTTGCATATCACTCTAGTTATGGGTACTAAAGACATTAAGATATTTGGGGACTCATAATTAGTCATCAATCAGATAAATAGAACATATCAAATGAAACATGAAAAATTATGAAAATACAAGAATCTCACAATGAAATTGTTAGAGAAATTTGAATCATTTACCATTCATAACATCCCTCGAAAAGATAATTGTCACGCAGATGAAATGGAAAGTGTAGCTTCACTTATTTCCCCTCAAGATCCTTCAAAAGACTTCACTTTCATTGTGCATACAATCCTCAAACCTTAAATTGAAAATAAAGTAGATGAATTGCTAGCAACAACAATTGAAAACTTGAGTGAATGGTATGATACAATATTGAATTATTTGAAAGATGGTACCTTTCCTAAGCTAAAAAATATAAAAAATCGCTCTCGTCTTTGAAAATTTGCTTCTAGATATATCATCCTAGCATACATCTTATACAAGTGATCCTTATAGAACTTGAACAAGCTCATGCAGGTGCTTGTGGGGGGAATTTTGGAGGAAGATCATTAGTTCAAAAGCTAATCCACATAAGATATTATTGGAAGAATATGGAACATGATTGGAGTTTGCAAACTGCACCGCAATTGTAGTTTTGCCAATGGAAACTCAATTCGAGGGTCTGATTTTTTTTAAAATTTGATGCGGTGACTTTTCTCATGTAGGAGGACCTTGAGATACTTCACTCGGGGGAGCACAGATGCTTGGTATTGTGAAGACTAGAGGGTATGCATGTGTTTCTTTAGGAGTAGCTTGGTGCCCTTGGTCTTTGGTTTGTTATGTATGTTTGTCCTATTCGGACCCACTTGGGGATGACGAAAACCCTCCTTCCACCTTCCCACAATGAGGCCACCATCACACTCAAGGATTTCTAATGCATCCTACGATTACCCATCCATGGCGAGAGAGTGATCTATGATTCATATGTCAGGAGGCATGCATGCTTTACCATGATGAGATTAGACCAGATTGTTTTTTCATAGGGGTAGATTGACTTGGAGAGATACCAAGGCATAGTACCCACATACAGACTTATTGTGGCTGCCATTATGCCAGATCTTGTGGCACTAGATCAGAGGGGCTGATACTTTAGCCCAGAATGGGGATTAGCTTGGGAGAAGATGGTTTTCTGAGAAGAGTTATTTTCTTGGGTTCTAGTGATGTTGGCCTCATTATACATGGATCTTCATGAGTTTTTTTATCTTGATAGCAAGGCCATTAGGGCCACGATCACATTACTGTACATTTGGGCATGGGAGCGGATTCCAATACTCCATTTGCAAGTCACATTGATTGCTTTGGATATAGATGATCCAGTTGTTAGGTGCTATGTTGGAGCCCAGATCACCTTCACTCACATAGATATAGGTGGCATCGCTCATTGGCGACGGGTCATCGATGAGATGACAATATTTATTTGGAGGCCTTAGCTGGGCATAGGCCCATGGTATGATGATTTACAAGAGATATTCTTTGCCCGACATGATAGATTGATGGAGGGTATGGAGCATATGATGATCAAGAGATACCTCCCTAATAGAGTAGCCTGACAGTTTGGTGACATTCAGGATAGGCCCGATGACTAGTACATGGTGATCTTTGCCCTTACTATGAGGGAGATAGCATGGGGCTGGACCATACTAGTAGATGAGTTCATGACATCCGTTAGACATTTAGTGGCCAAGTCGTGGCCATATGATCAGGGGCCAGCGGATGCAGGGGTTATATAGGCATACCAGGATTGGTTTAGGCCTCCATTGAGTTTGACATTTTTAGCTGTGGTACTCCCATGACGGTGATAGAGAGGCAGGTCAGTTGGTAGGGGTTAAGGATAGGGAGGTAGGGTCAATGGTGATAGGGATGGGGATAGAGACAGGGGAGGAAGTGGACCACCTCCACATTAAACACCACCCTGAGATCAGGCACAAGACACACCTCCTCGGGTGCGGATACCACCACAGACACTGACACCACCATGAGTAGAGGCCCATCAGAACCCTCCTGAAGATTATTCTAGAGATGTGGACAAAGAGGTCCCAGAGTAGCAACCACTAGGGAAACCAAATCATAGAGATTCCTTGATTTGGCAGCTTCAGGGCCAGATTAAGGTTTTGACAGCATAGCAAGATCAGCCTAGGCAACAAGTTTTTATAGTTACTACTGAGAGAGACTAGGCCCGCTCTAAGAGGGATCAAGAGATTGGTTGGTGGTGACAGTTAGAGAGTATTGCCTCATCATCCTAGGGTTGGCCAGTCTCCATCTGCGCATACAAGGAGGTTGTCAGAGAGGAAAAGTATTATAGGGTTCATTACAGGCAAGCAGTGCCACTAGCAGATCATTTCTAGACTTCTCTCAATAGACAAGGATGAGGCCTCATGAGGATCATGGTGAGAGGTAGGCAGGAAAGGGTGGCATCCACTTAGGGCTAGCTCTAATCATAGGTAGTTATTCATTTTCAACTTATGGGCTCCGATTGTTATTGCCCCTATTGTATCATGTATTTTGATGTATACACACTTGATCTGATTTTATACCATGACATTTGTACATTTTTTATGATATATATGAGATGGTCATTTTTATGAGATGTGCTATTTTATGCATGATGTATGGATGCATTTTAATTTCATATATGTGATGTATCTATGTTATGCTATGTGATGCAGTGATTATGGATTCATTTCTTTTTGTATTTTTCCATGCATTTTATGGTGACCATTGTATGGATACACTTATGATATAAAAATGATTTATATTATTTCCCTAATGGTTCATGTGAATACTTATGAGCGATGATGATATTTTTATTTCTTTTCTCTATGAAAAATGATGATGATGCATGATATGTGATGAATGTAATGCAATAATTTCTTAAGATGCTTAGAATAACAAATCTATATTACTCTTCGTAACTTAAGATGATGATATATGAAATGCAATGATCTGATTACCTGTCATGGTACCATGTTAGTGTGGAAAAAAGATAGAAGAAAAGAGATTCAACAAGCCATTTATATTAATGTTGATGATAATGATTTTCTTAGCATGATTTGGGATTTTAAAAGGGCCAATTAATTTATGTTTGATAACACACGTAGGTGCGATGCATGAAGGTATAAATAACCAGGATGGTGTGGCACTTAGTGTGATGGAATTTGACTTGAAAATTAGATAGGAGTACTCTTGTTCACACTTGGCATACATAACCTTATTCATAATGTAGTTCAGATATTCTAAACATCTCGAACCAAAACATAGAAAAGAAAGCATTCCTATGTGGTCAACAAGACATCTAGAACACCCTCCCTACAAGCCCAAACAAAGCACGCATGATGAAGTTATTTTACAAGAACATCCAACAAGCAGAGTAGATAAAAAAGATAATGATCATTGACCTTATTCCTTTCTCTCTAAATATTTTTGTTTAGACATCATCGAGAGGTCATTGGAATGAGCGCAATAAGATAAATCCAAATAAAAGATAAAGTAAACAATAAGCTAATGTTCTTCATAACGCTAGCCAAGACTAGATTATGGTGATGCTTGATATTGATGTCCATAGTGGGAAGGATGCATCCTAGGACATGTTGTGATTAGGTGATGATGAGATTGATTGGATGATAAGCTATTGATACTCCGAGTTGATTAATTTTCTAACTTACTGACCTAGACTTGATACTTTGACAATTGAGCTTTCACTTTAGAACCTGCTAGGATTTCTTCTGACTAACTTACCAAAGGATGAAGGCATTGATTGATTAGTTATGAATGATGATTATTGCGGGTGAAAGCGAGATGAGACAATTGCACCAATTTGGTATTTTTTCAAATATTTGGATGTTTTGATGTTTTGAGGCTATTTTTGGGATTTTGAGATTTTTCAATTTTTTTTGGTATTTTTGAGATTTGACCAAGAGAATAACTTAGCGAACTATCCTAGGGGTCTTAGGAGCTGATCAATAGATTATCCTTGCCTACATTATACACACAAATATCACGTAATTCAACTGACGACATACTATATTACTGATGAGATAGATGGGTAAATAGATTGTCATTTTGTTGCAATGGACGCCTAAAGGACTGACCTAAAATGTCTCGGGGGATGATCAGAGATCAACCTTGCCTAAATTCAAGCTAAGAGATGATGTAGTTCAGTTGGATGACTCTACTTTTGATTTTTTAGATTTTCGCCATGTTTTTTATTTTAATATGATTTGGATGCTTTTGGATTTTTTTATTTTTTGATGTTTTTGGATTTTTTGATTTTAAAGAAGATCACAAGAATATAAAAATATTTGATCCGATGTAGGTACAAGAACATTCCCCCAATGTGATGTGATATAATACTCCGATAAAGGCAGGAGAAACTAACCTTAGGAATGTGCCAAGTAGTACTAGGGTGGAACATGATATGAACATAAGATCAGGCTATGGTATGAACACAAATGGATGGTGGAAGGATAGATGGAATGTAATGGATAAGTGATTCATGAAGATCCTAGTGTATGGAGAGTGCTTTATTTATGCTTGGCTCTTTTTTTCTAGGTTTTCACCAAGGTACTTGTCCAAAGCGCCACCGAAGTGGTTTTCACTAGAGGATGATTTTTTTTCTTTACTATTTTCAATCCTTTTTCTCAATATTTTTTTTTTGGATTTTTGGATTCGTTTTGCTATCACCAAGACGCCTATTTGCCAGGTTTTCATTACGCTGACCATTTTTTCAAGACATTTTCTGATTTTTTTTTCTATTTTTTGGTTCTATACCTTTGAAATTTTTTTAGGCATAAACATTTTTTAGATGGGAGTTGTTCAAGGGATCCTGCAAAGGCTCACCTTTTGGTGTTGATAACTGATATGCCCCTAATTTATAGCTTTCTATAATGAAGAAAGGTCCCAACTAATTGGGCTCAAAATTGCCTTTTCTTTTTGAGTTTGCTACGTTCTTTTGGTTCTCCTTCAGCACAAGTTCACCGACTTTGAAGGTTTGTCTCCTGATCTTCTTGTTATAACTCTGCTTGAGTTAGTTTTGATACACTTGTAGATGATTTAGGGCATCCATATGTCATTTATCTATTAACTCCAGCTTGTTCAGTCATGTGACCTAGTATTCTTCATCTATGATGAGATTTTGTAGTGATATCCTCAAGGGATGGGAGTTTGATCTCAATAGGGAGGATGGATTATGTTCCGTAGACTAGGGAGAATGGGGTGGCACCTATGGGTGTGCAGATGCTAGTACGATAGGCCCATAAGGTAGTATTTAGCTGCTGATGCCAGTCACAACCAACATCATTTATTGTTTTCTTAAGGATTTTCAAGATGGTTTTATTAGTGGCTTTTGCTTGGCCATTTCCTTGGGGACAATACGAAGTGGAAAAGTGATGTTGGATGTTGAATTTTTGGGAAAGGTCACAGACATCCTAATTTTTGAATGGTATCCCATTATTAGAGATAATAGCTTGAGGGACACCATACTGACATATAATGTAGTTCATGATGAACTTAGATATCTGATTTCCATTTATGTAGGTCATTGGAATGGCTTCGACCCACTCTATAAAGTAATTTGTGGTTGTTGGATAAGGTGGGGGTGATTTTTCCAATGAGATCGAGCCCCCATTGTGAAAAGGGCCAAGGTGTAACAATGGGATGAAGCTCTTGAGCTAGTGCATGGATGAGGTCCCCATGTTGTTGACACTGCAAACATCTTTTGACAAAGTCATGTGCATCTCTCTCCATTGTTGGCCAGTAGAACCTGGTTCTCATAAAATTCTTAGCTAAAGTCATACCACTCAAGTGAAAACCACAAATGTTGTTGTGTAATTTAGTTAAAGTAGTTGGGGCTTCCTCAATATTTAGGCAACACAACAGGGTTCCTTCAATACTCCTACAATAAAGGGTTTCTCTGAGGATGACAAAGTGGGTTGACTTCTTGGCAAAGGATCGTTTAATGTTCAAGGTTATATAAGTGGGAAAGACTCCTATTCTTAAGTAGGTATAAATTTCATGATACCAGGGATCACCAGGACCACTGAGTTCACACATGAATTTAGACTCTAGTACCTCGAATGCTGGTACAAGAAGATGCATTGTGTGCGATTTCCAAGAGTGATCCAATTGTAGCCATTGTGTATGTTGCTTTATTTTTTTCTCTAGGTAGTTGTTCGAATGTGATATCAATGAATGACTCTTGGAGGCTCTCGACCAATTTCTTGTATGGAGTTAGCTTGTCATCCTTTGTCTGATATTCTTTGTTTACTTTATTGATTATGAGCTGAGAGTCCCCATATACTTTTAGAGCCATAATATTCCATTTTACTATAATCCTTAAGCCTATGACAAGATCCTCATATTCTGCTATATTATTCATGCATGGGAATGATAGCTTGTAAGATTTTGGTATAAAGTCTCCTTGGGGATTTATGAAGAAAATTCCTTCTCTTGACCCATTTTGTGTGTAAGATCCATAAAAATATATCTTCCAATGGTTTTCTACTGTTAGAATTGGGTATGATGCTAAGATCTATGGACCAAATGGAAAGCACAAGAAGAGAGAAAATAATATGACAAGAATAAACTATATTCAATGTCAATGATAATGGAATGAATTTACAATGAGAGACCCCTTGGTTATATAGCCAAGGTGAGAACATAGGAGTACATAAGATTATGACAAGTGTCACAATCTTATGAAATGAGACAAAAATGAAAAGCTATCATTCCACCTAAAGTGGAAAGTGATAATGTGATAACCACTACAAATAGTGGATCACCCACAAAATGTGGAAACCTAATCACATGATATTTGCATGAAAGGTGGAGGTGATAAAGTAATAATAAGATAAGTCCACCAAAGGCTGAAATTCTCCAACAACTCCTATGTGGTCCCTAAGTAAAATTAACTAAGGTGTAATAATGACCTAGGACAAGGTACAAAAAATTTAATTACACCAACACCCCCCCTTAAGTGCAACTTAGGGAGAATCAAACAATGCAAGATGGGTCCTGACAACTAGGCCATGTTAGGTACCCATGTACAAATGCAATGCAATCTCTCACAAACGGAGAAAAGGAAAAAACCTAGTGGGAAAAAACTCCTCCCCAAAAGAGAGATGAAATACAAAATAGAAATGCTCTAAATGATGAATGAGAAGGTACAAACCCCATGTGAGGAAAAAGACCCCCCTCCATAAGAGAGAAGTAGAAGAGAGACAAGGCAGCTGCCCCTCAATGTTGAGCCTCCTTCAATGATGGTAGAAGCTCAACATTGAATGTTGAAGATGATCCAATTTCGCTGAACAACATTCCTCCCCTTAGGAAGATACCAATCCAAGGATGTATGCAGGATGTATGATGTCTCTAAAGCATGCTCAAGTGTCTCTATGTCAATGCTGAAAGTTGTCACGCCCCAAACAGGTGTTCTAGGCCACACTGTTGAAGAGTACAATCCAACATCTAATAGAGAAGAATGTAGAACATGATCCAAAGAGAAAGATATCCCCCCTAAAGACAAAGAAACCTCCTCCAAATATTGTCCAAAAGTATCCACACTCATGTCCAACTGTAAGGAATGATCATGTAGAGAATGAACAAGAGGGTCAGAGTGTTCCCTCATAATAACTGAAGAAGGAGCATCTTCATCAAAGAGAAGATGAATGTCATCAATGATGTCCCCCAAATTTGCAAGATGAAACTCCACAAACAAGTCTGAAATACCTGTCAAGAAGCCATCCAAAGTAGCCATATCTGGAAGACAATTTAGATCTTGCTGCACCAAATCACAAGGAACCCAAACTGTGGAATCACAAGTATCATCAACTACAATAGTAGATGGAGGAGATGAAATGCATGACTCAAGAAATAGATCTGATGTGAGAACTCCCAAGTTCAAGTAGCCAAATGTCTCCTCTAAATCATGGTTCACACTAAAAGTGTGATCAATAGTCGAAGGAACAATGTCACCATCAGAAGCAAAATCTGCAAAGGTATACAACCGAGATGAATGATCAACCACTCTAGTAGCAATGATATCTCTACTCTCCAAGTCTCAAATGATGACTGAATCAAGTGTGAACTCCACAGTTCTCCCATCTCCACCATGTGTAATCTAATATATTGAAAGAAGATTGTTCATCAAATGAGGAACACACAAAAAATCATGAAACGTGTTGTCCCCAAAACTAATAGATCCCTTCCCTATTACACTCATGTATTTATTGTTTCCCATCAGGATAGGAGACATAGAACAAGGCTGAAATGAAGAGAATATAGATTGTGAAGATGCCATATGATGTGATGCTCCTGAATCTAGAAGCCATCTCCCTAATTCTAAACTTGAAAAAGCACAAAGAGCTTATCCTTTACTGCTTGATGTAGATGCCAAATGAACTTCTCCCTTAGACTGTTTTGAAGAAGAAGAAGAAGAAGATTCAAGCATTCTAGAAGGAAAATCAATTTGATTCTTTCAGAGAAGATTTTTCAACTCATCAATATCCTTCTTATAACAATATTGTTCTTCATGTCCATCCTTCTTGCAATATGCACAAAAAGACCTCTTCTTCTTAGATGATTCTCCTTTTGAATGAGTGGATTATGATTCTTTAAAAGGCTTGTTCTTTTTCATCTTTTGCTTCTTATCAAGATTCCCAGATTCTTTATGTACCTTTGACTCACTAGAAACCAATACATGTGTCTTGGAAGACTTGATTAGACCCATGTTCATTAACTTAGCTTCCTCTTGGATTAGGAGATTTGTAAATTCATCAAACTTAGGATCAACATATGATTCTCCCATAGAAATTCGATGGGTATGAAAGCCAGAAACAAATACTGAATACTCAGGACCAAGCTTGGATAACACATTTAGAATCAATTGTAAATCCTCTTTTTCAATACTGCATTCTTTCAACTGTGTTCTTAATTGCTTGATTTAGGAGATGTAGTCTTGGATGTGGTCAAAACTTTTAGGATCAAGATTCATCAAATCATTATCAATATGATATCCCCTAATCTTTTTTTTTTTACCATACAATTTTTCAAAAGTCTCCCATGCTTCTTTAGGTGTTGTACATGAATCAATATGAAATTGTAAATCAAATGAGACTAATGAACATATATATCCAAGTGTTTTCTCATGATTAATCTCCCATCTTGCCAATTCATTAGCATCAGTAGGTTGAGAAATAGTTTCCTTTAGATATTCTATTAGACCTTTTCCCATGAGATAGTGCCATACTGATTTTCTACATGTAGCATAATTATGTGGAGTTAGGAGTTCAATTTGAGATTTCCCCATTGCAAGAACACAAACCAAGCAAAAGAATGCAACCAATCACTGCAAAATTATCCCCCCAAATCACTCAATCAAAAATCACCCCAAGAAATTTTGATTTGGCACTTTATCCTTAGTGCGTTTACAATTGCCACTACCAAAAACAACAAAGTGGACTTTGATCTTAGTACATGCAGATTGCCAAAATAGGCCTCAAGCTCAAAGTGAAACTATTACAGAAGATAAGATAAATTTGATCACACCACTAGAAATTACATGAAAAATAATGCACTTTCAAAAAAAAATTCACCCAAAAATATTACTGTAGGAGCAAGTTATGAGCTCTGAAAGTACCCAAAATGAGGATGAAGCAGCAACACCTATGAGAATCTGAAATTTCTGGAAAAACCAGAAGCGAAAACCAAAAATTGATTGCACCACTACGAAGAGCATGAAAAATTAGCCCAAATAAAAAAAAATTGCTTGAAAAAAGGAGCCAAAATGAGGAAGATATGAGCCTTCAAAGTCGGACTGTAAAATCAAAATTGCAAACCATGAGGGGTCAAAAAATTTCAATTGAGTGCTGACATGCCATCGATGTTAGAAATTCACTAGTTTAAATTTGACGGCCTGCAGCCTGTCACCGAAAAAACACCCCTAGCCGGAAAAGGCCGACGAAAAATTACACTAGAATATGCTTTGTCCCCCCGGAATATTCGCTGGCAAAGATTCTTCGGAATCTTTTTATTCGCTGCTGGATTTTGGCGATGCTGGCCAGATTTTTCTATAGAGGAGGGGCCTGCTTTGGGTGAATGAGATACCACCAAGTGGTGGCTTCTACGTACCCGCCTGGTATGCCACTGTGACAAGTCTATGTTGTGGCGAGTAATAAGAAGATAAGTCCACCACAGGTGGAAATTCTCCAACAAATCCTATGTGGTCCCTAAGTAAACTTAAATAAGGTGTAATTATGACCTAGGACAAGGTACACAACATTTAATTACACCAACAACTACACTTAGGCTGAAGATTGATTCATCCCAGAATTATGAGATTACTTGGTTTTCTACATATATAGGTGCCTCTACGAGTTGATCTGCAATTGATTGTCCCTTGATGGCCTTGCACTCCACATATTCAATTTTGTGTTCTATTAATATCATGACCCACTTGGTTGTCCATCCTATGAGAGAAGCTTTAGAAAGTAGGTACTTGAGAGGATCTATCTTCATGATTAGTTTTATCTGATGAGCCAACATGTAGTGTCTGAATTTCTGAGCTACAAATACAATTGCTAGACAAGATTTTTCAATAGAAATATATTATAGTTTTTCTCGTGTCCCACCATGGTCCTACTAATATAGTATATTTCTCTCTGTCTTTCATTTTCATCATGCTAGGCTAGGAGAGTATCAAGAGTTGTTGTTGTTGAAACGTATAGGATTAGTGGTTTTCCTGCGATTAGCAGCATCAGAACTAGTGGTGTGACTAAGTATTCTTTGATTTTGCTAAATGTCTGATCACCCTTGTCACCCCACTTGTATGCTACCCCCTTGTGGAGTAGATGAGAATATGGGATTTTTTTATCTACCAGCTATGTTAAGAATTTGTTGAAGGATTGGAGCCTTCCTTGTAGACCTCTTAACTACTTTAGTGTCCTGGGTGCTTCCATTTTGAGGATTTCCTTGAATTTGGCAGGATCAACCTCAATTCCTCTCATTGAAGCAATATATCCCAAGATCTTGCCCAATTGCACCCCGAAGACATATTTTTTTGGGTTGAGACAAACCTTGTACTTTTCCAACCTATCAAAAACGGAGCTCAATGTTGCTATGTGGTCCTGTCTTTTCCTTGATTTATCCAATATGTCATCCACATAATCTTCCACTATTTTATGAATCATGTCGTGAAAGATCAGTGCCATGGCTCTTTGATAAGTTTCCCCTACATTATTTAGCCCAAATGGTATCATGTTCTGGCAATAGATGCCCCACGAACATGTAAATGATGTCTTGTGCTGGTCTTCCTTTGCTATCATAATCTAATTATATCTAGAAAATCCATCCATTAGTGATAGCATCTCATGTTTGGCCATCATATCCACTATCATGTCAATGTTAGGTAGTGGAAAGTCATCCTTAGGACATGCTTTGTTTAAGTCTCTGAAATTTGTGTCAATGCAGATGGCCCCATTTGGCTTTGAAACCGGTACAAGATTTTACACCCATTCTAGATAATCAATTGGGCATATGAAACCGACATCCAAGAGTTTTTTCAATTCCATTTTGACTAGCAAGGCTATTTGAGGATGCATCTTTTTGAGCTTCTGTCTCACTGGCTTTGCCCCTGGATACACTGCTAAGTGATGAACCACAACCTTTGGATCAAGACTCAGCATGCCAACATAAGTCCATGCAAAATTTACTTTACTTTCCTTTAGGAATGTAGCTAAGAGTTCTTGTTCTTCCATGAGAAGTGATTCAACATAGAAATTTATGTGCGGTAGCTCCTCTGTTCCCAGGTTGACAGGATTACTGATTTTTCTTGTTGAAGTTTAGTGAGGGTAAGATTGAATCCTTCATCCTCTGGAACCTTAGAGAGGTTTTCACCATTGGATGCGTCCTTTATTTTTACTATTTTATGATCAGAGAGTGCCATAGTGTGGTTTTCACTCAAGGACCTTGAGATTATTCTCAATTTCTCACTTTTGTGAATGAAGGATTCAATCATCTCCCTATAATAGGCTTGAGTGTCTAGATTTATTTCAAGCCTAGCCTTATGATCTTCATATGGTACCGTTTCCCTTAGTCCCATGAATTGTGAGACCACCTCATCATTTTTTAACATGTCTAGAATCGATGGTCCTCGTTGGTTGTATTCGATGAGTTGGGAGTAGACCAGGTTTATTTTGTGGGTTTGGTGGTCTGACTCGAAGGATAAGGTACTAATCATGAGTAGGGAGGAGTCTTCGAAAAGAATGGGTAGGCCAGTTATGGTACCCTTGTCATTGCTACTACTACACACATCAGTGATGTCAAAAGTGAAGTTATCTAAGGGAAGACTTGTAGATATGGGTAGTTAAAGGATGGTTGTTGTTACCTGAGGTGGAGTTCTAACTGCATTAATTGGGTAACCTCGGCCACATATGGTTTTACTCAGAGGGGTACACCCAAGGCCAATATTTTTCATTCGTCTCTCAACAATGATGGGTTCCAGTCGGCCATTGTTGTTCCTTCCAAGGCTTTCATTTCTATTGTATCCCATACCAAGCATCATTTGTAGCCCCTTGCTTCATTCATCCATGGGAAGATTAGGGGTGGGTCTTTCATCTTGGTATAGTGAGCTAGAAATATCTCTTTCATCCATGGCCTCCCGACTTAGATCCCCCCAACATCGGAATCTAGAAGGGTCCACCCTGAAAGTGTGAGAGGGTGTTTCATCTGGTTGGGGTTTCCCATGTGACCTAGGAGATTGAGGTAACTCTCCTATGATAAAATCATTCTTCTTCATTTTGTATTCCCCACAAACATTGTCTTAGATCATGAGCTTGATGTCAGATATGTCAGGGATGGAAGGTGTCTTTTTCCTAGAAGTGGAGGTGATGTTGAATGGGTCAATATATGAAGATGAGGGGCCCTTATCATTCTTCGAGACTTCGGGAACTTTATAGAACTTGGCTTCTAGATTCTTGCAATAGGCAAAGGGTTTAGGATCACCATGAATTGTGACCTCTTCATTTTGGTATGAAAATTTGACACATTGGTGGAATGTTGAGGTGACCACCTTCATCCCATGGATCCATGGGTGTCCTAGGATGATATTTTATGGAAAATCAAGGTCGAGGACTTGACATGTGGTTTCTATAGTAGTTGGCCCTACTTGGATTGGGAGTTTGATAGTGCCTTGAGACACTCTTTCCTGGTCATCATACGCTCTGATTGTAATGCATTTATCTTTCTCAATGGAATCTTTAGATATTCCTAGATTCTTTATGAGCTTTAGTGAACAAAGGTTGAGGCTTGCACCTTTATCCACCAAGACCCTTTTGACCTTAATTTTGTGAACCAAGACTTCAAAGTGTAATGTGCAGTTGTGAGATGGTTGGGCAAGAAAATACTGATTGGAAAAAGTGAGGAGTTTCAGAATGGTAATGTTACCAACCATAGCTTGGAACTCCTTTGTATCAAGGTTAGCTGAGATAGTGGATGAAGCCAATGCTTCCTCAGGTATTTCTCTATGGGCGGCTGAAATCTTCAGTAACTCCATGATGGAGATTTGAGCAGGGGATCTTTTTAACGAATCAAGGAATTTGTAACCATTATGGATGGATTTTTGGTTCGTAGTGGTGGTCTTAGATGGTTTTGATGCCCCAAAAATAGTGACCCTACCACCACATGTGGTGACTCCACAATTAGAGCTAGCTCCCTTAATGCTATCAACAGTGACCAATTCGTCAAAGCACTCGACAAGTCCTTCGTATACATGGTTCACTTTGCTAGAATTTTGCTTACCTTTATCGTTTCCTTGATTGTGGTTGGGCATCAAATTCGTGTATATTTTTACATATTGGTTACCAACTGGTTGCTCAAAATTTATGACTTTATTCTCAATGAGGTCTTGGATGATGTTTTTCAATTTCATGTAGTTGGCGGTCGTATGCCCCTTGAGCTTATGATAATCATAAAGGAGATTTTTGTTGTACCAGGGTGGCTTCACCTGGGGTTCTTGGTAATTATCATGAGTGGGGACCTTGATGAGTTTCTCATTAACCAAATTTTTCATGATGGATTCAACTGACTCCCCAATGGTTGCGAATTTCTTCTTGGGGGGATACTTGTTTCGTCGAGGTGGTCCTCCTTGATTATTGAGATTATATATTTGATTATGGGGTGGTTGTTGGTTTACCACATTTTCTTCCGTGTTATTGTGATTATTGTTCTATTCTTTATGATGATGCATTTTATTATTTTTCTTTGGAGCACTAATGACGACCTTACCATCGACCACTCCATCATTGGTAACATTCCCGTTCTCTACCCATATGTGAGGTTTATCATTGTAGCTAGTGGATGGGTGATTGTTGTGATGTTTAGGATAGGTAGGTGTGCCCCCTTGTGTAATAAGGGCCCTTTTTATGTAGATTTCCTCGGGGATCAATTGGTCGTATGTGGTGATGCATTGCATTTTTAGATAAAATTCCAAGGTCTTGTCCAGATTTGCAATGATAGTACAAACTTGTTGTTTCTCTAGCATGGCCCATTTGCTCCAATTGGCCTTGGATCGCCATCATTATAGGAAGGAGGTGAATTATTCCCCCTTTTCTTACTTGAGTGTCAATAGTTCCTCTAAACTAACATTTGCACAAATGTTGAATGTGTAATTCAAGAGGAATGCATCTTTCATTTCTTGAAATGTTCTAATGCTAGTAGGTAGACGAGAGAACCACTCCATGGTGACACCAACCAGGCTTCAAGTAAATAACCACATTATATATGTGTCATTGTATGCGACTTCCATACAATGTACCTAGAACTCCCTGATGTGATCTTCAGGGTTCCCTATCATATGATATTTGTCAAATTTGGGGATTTTGAATCCCCTCAAGAATGGTACCATTGCTAAGCTCCTGTCAAATGGATAGGGACACAATTTTTTGGATGTCCCCATCACTTTTCCTGATTGAAGATCAAACACTTGCTACAAGAGAAATTTGATTTCTGTTGTCACATCATCTTGCAGATCAAGAGGAGGGGTGAACATTTTTTGAGGTGTTGGGTTCATAGGTGGAATGTTGGTGGGAGTTTGCAACTAGTTTTGTTGAGTGAGTAATGCCTACATTTTCTGCTGAGCCAACAACACTTTTTGTTGGTCATGTTGTTGTTGTGCCAACAACTCTTGTTGTTGGGCTTGTTGTTGGGCTTTGTTTTGGGCCACTTCCTATTATACTTGATAATCTTGAAAGGATTTTTGATATGCTTCTTGTTGTGATGCTTGAATTTTTTCTTTGTATTGTGCTTGCACTTGCGCTTCTTGGGCTTGATATTTTTCTCGAGCTTGAGCATGCACTTTTTGGATTGCTTGTGTGATTTGAGCAATTTGTGTTGATTGTGCGGCTTCAGCTACTTATGTGGATTGAACTACTGGCACAGCTTGGGCAGCTTGAGTTTCTTGAGTTTCTTGAGTTCCTTGTATAGCTTGGGCATCTTTTTATTGTTGTATAAAGGCTTCAGCTTGTGCAGCTTGTTGTGCCTGTTGTGCTTGTTGAGCAGCTAGCTCTACATCTAGTTGATTTTGGAGCATCTTTTGATGAGAGGCTTGTTGAGTAGCTTGTAATGTGATGGTGAATGAATTTGTCATGTTGTGTTTTAGCAGTGGTGGCGATGGATTGGGAAGGGTGTGGACCATTGTGATGAGTGGAACGGTCGTGTTGGTAATTGGGGTTTGATTTTTGGATGGTATGATTGAGATTCTTGGTCCTTGAGACACTGGAGGAATGGTGGATGTGTAACCATTGGGGTTGCTTTGATGGTTGCCATCTGTTGTTGCAATATTGATGGCACAACGAGAGGATTTTTAATGATTGTTTGGTTTGGTTGATTGATGGTGGGTAAGGGGGGAAGACCCAACCCAAGTGATGATGTGGATGCGAGTGGTAGGGGTGGAAATGGTGGAAAGAAAAATGGTGCAATCCCTTGAAGTGGTGATGAGGGATCAAAGATTCCCACTACTCCAAACAAGTCAGCTTCTCCTTGTGAGGTAGGGAGAGAGGTTTTTGTGTCTAGAAAATAAATTGGTGTTGCATGATAATAGGTTGGAACGGTGGAATCATGGAATGTGAGAGGGACATAAGGGTGTAATGGATTTACCGAAACGGATTGATCTGGTGTGGTGCTTTCATTCAACTCTTTGTTGTTCACAGGGTGATGTTTTTGGAGTTCGCAAAGCATGGCACTTCCCTTGTTAACAACTGGCGGGGTTGAATCGATAGATGATATGATTTGTGGGATGTCTTGAGTGAATCTTTGAAGAAAAAGTGTGGATGAGGTTGAGGGAATGATCCTGAGAGGTCTTTCCATAATAGTCCTTATGCCAAAATTGGAAGGGAGTTTAGCCCCTTCTTTTGCTAACTCAAGAATGTATTGGGTGGGATATAATATTATCATAGAATTGATAATTCGATGATTTTTAAGATTTTGCACCATCTCTAGGATTTCATCTTGCATCATCCCATTGTCGGTGATGTCCTCTACATGACCATCCTCCTGAGGACTTTGTGATGATACAGGGAAATTGCTTGGAGGATTTCTTGATCCAATAGGATTTATTTCAGCAGCAGTTTGACTTAGATCTTCATCTTGTGTTGAGATCTTGTTTGCACCATAAAATAAATATTAATTGATCTAACTTCATGTACAAAATGAGAAAAAATAGGATAGATTAAGGATCAAAGTGATGATGAAAACACAATATGGATGATAAAAACTCTTGAAAAACTTTTGAGGGAGATGCTAAACTTTAGGGCCTAGTTTATTTTGATTTTGATTAAGGATAATTTGACTAGGTGTGTTAAGTCAAACAAGGTGATTTTGGATATTGAACTTGTAAACCCTAGGAAGTTGTGTTATCCAAGAGTAAACTCGTACATAAGAGGATAATTTGACTAAGTGCGTTAAGTCAAAAAGTATAATGAACTCCTACACCCCAAGATGTTGGATTTCATTGAGAGGTAAATGTTTTCACAACGATTGATAATTTGATTAAGTGTGTTAAGTCAAACAAGATGATTTTGATTTTGCCTAGAAGTTTAGCATGAATGATGTTGTCAAAGTTCCCAAGAGTTTTGTTGGTGAGGTGATTTTTTGTTTTGATGGTTAAAAGATGGGTGAGAATGATAATTTTCATCCTATACTTGACATAGATAAAACTCCTTCTTACAAGACCTCAGTTTTGAAGAACATGCCATACTTCCTATGTGAGAAAAGAAAACCTTTGAAAGAGATTGGGATTTTTCTGATAATAAAGCTCATACAAGTTAGGTTTGTTTCTTGAAGCTTTCTAGTAGAATTTGTAAACCAACCTTTCCCTTACCTCATGAAGCCTTGAAAGATGTTCTTCACGGTCCTTTGGACTAAGCTTCTTGATTTTGGGCTTGTGGATTTTGATTTTGCAGAAAATCATTTGAGAGAACACATGTGCGGGGTCCAATATTCTTTATCTTTGCTTAATGAGCTCTTTTTACCATAAATAATTTCTTGATTTAAAATTTCAAACTAAATGTCTATGTATCAATTCCTTTTCATTCCAAAAGGTCCATTATGTGAAAATCAAGGTTTCAAGAGCATAATTTCCTAGGTTGACTTTAGAGAGAGAAATTTGTGATTAAACCCAAATAATTAGAAGCCTCTAAGGACAAAATCCCTTGGGCAAGTAAGAGAACTTGAATTCATCAAAGGTATTTGCTTCCTCCAAAGGGTTTGAAATTCTAAAGATCTTGTTGAATGTTGGTTTTCCAATGCTTTGATTCCAAGAACATGCACAACCCTAGGATGAAGAGTCAATATTTGTTGAGTTCCCACTTGGATAAATCCATCTACGCATATTTAGTGGGATGATTAGATGCTTGACCACACTAGCTCCCCTCCATGGCACACACTTCTCAAGTTAGCCAAGCATCAGCACCCATGAAACTCCCATGGAATACTTTTCATCTCTATAATAGAACCGCATGTTATGTGGGGTGGCTTCAAAGGGCATGACCTCTTACACCAACAAATAGAAAGGAATTTTTCCTTTGCTAAATAAGGGGTTTTAATGCTGGCATTCCATTTTTGGGGGAATATCCATGTGGTGAGAGACCATTTTTGTCCTTCTATTCGAAATAATCCTCGTAATTCTTGAACTTTCCTCAAGAATCCACACTTATATACTAGTTGGAAGTCACTTGGATTTAGTGTGTTCCTGGTTGGGTCGTTCCTTGGGGTGATTACATTTTTCCACTAGGCAGGCCCTCTAAGATAAAAAAAAATTGAGCAAGCATATCCCGTAGTTTGATCAACCTTCATTGAAAAAAAGGGAGAACACTTGCAATATGCCACACTCACACTCACAAGATTGGTTCAATTTTTAATCCCTAATGAAATGTGAAGGCAATCACTTACACAATTTAAGATCACCACAAAGAATTTTGATTCTCAAGATTGCTATAAAGAATGAGAGAAGTGCATATGTCCTTTTAGTGATATTACCATAGGTAAGTAATTACAAAAAAAAGAAACACTTGCTCATTTTAAGTCCACAAAGCAATGATTTGATTATTTTTAATGCACCAAAATGAAATATGAAATTTTCCTTTTTCAATTGTTAATACTCAAACCAAATCCAGTGAGTTTGTCCTAAAGTTCATTTTAACCCTTTTCTTGCAAAATGGAAAGCTTTTGTAATGTTCTTTTTAGGGCCCAAAAGAAATTTAGTATTTCCTAGAAGCATGGAGGTAGCAATTTCCTTTTTAAGAGAGATTATGAATTCTCCAAGATTGTTGATCTAACACTAAAGTGTTTAAAAGGACTTGGTATAATGTGATAATGATGCCATAATGCAACCTTCAACTTTGTTTTCCTCCTTGCCCTAACTTGCAAACTGATTAAATCCAACAAATATAGGGACAACAAACAAGTCAGGAGCTCAAAAGTCAAAAACAAAAAGGCACATGTCAAAAATCAACTCAATTTGCACTTTTTACTCCAACCTAGTGGCACAATTCGTGGGTGCGATAGAGTTTAGAAGCTCTAGCAGCACAATATAGCACCGCTAATTTTTGAGAGCGACACTCTACAGTGAAAAAAAGATCGTGATTGCGGCTCGGTGTTGCTAGCGACACACTTTGGAGTTTGGAGAGCTGGCAACCGAGTTTGAAATTTGACTTTTTTAGGCAGGAAGAGCCCAGTGGTGGAGTTTGGAACTTTAAGTGGTCTAATATTGCGTTGCTTGACAGTTAGTGGTAGAATTTCCTAGAACCTACAAAAAAAAGCACAAAAAGCATGAAATTTTCCCTCCTTCTAGTGCCAAAATGTGAACCCCAATCGTTATACCTACACAAACATGAAAAACAAACACATGATTAGATTCAAATGCAAGTAAGAACAAGGATTCCCCATGAAATTCATTAGAAATTCTCAAAAATAGGAAAACATGAAGAACAAGACAAGAAAGCAAATAAATCCTAATTAAGTATGTGGAATTGGTGCCAATTATGCATAAAAATTGGCCCTTTCCAAACTCCTTTGTAAGCTTGATGATTTGATGGAGATTGATCCACTTTTTTGATGAAGAACAAGATGTTTTCTTGATAAAACCTGCAATAACTTGGCTATAGTGATGGAAAATGCTCAAGAAAATGGATGAAATTGCTTTACATGTGAAGATAATAAATTTTCTCTCAAATTGTTGATGATGAATGAGAAGGAAAGCCTCTCATTTATAGATGAACTTGAGAGAAGAAGAGGAGAAATGGATGAATGTGGGATCATTAAATCATCCAATGTCCAAGTTCCACTTGTCAAGATGTGAATGGAGGAAGGTTGTGCACATTTTGATGAATGAGGCAATAAATGTTATTAGGTGGATTTCAAATTTGTCAAATGACTTGTTGAAGAGGGAAGGAAAATGAATTACATGCCAATTGGCTCAAGGCACAAGGGCATGTAAGAGGAGAGTGAATTCTTTGTTGGATGTAGAAATAAACTTAGAGGGATTTTCAAACTTGGAGGAATATTCCATAAATATGCCATGTTGAGAGAAAATGCAACTTTTAATAAATCAATTAAATGAATTTTCATGTGCAAGTGGAAAAATCTAGAGAAATTTAGGAGATGGGATTAAATTAATCAAGACTTAATTAATTTAATAAGAGATTAAGTGATGTGACCATTTCATTTAGAATTTTGGATTGAAATAAATCAAAATGAGAGGAAAGTGATTTTAAATTTAATTAAAAAAGGATTTTCTTTATTTAATTAGAGAGATGATGATATTAAATTAAACAAAGTTTAATTTCTTTAATAAAGTGACCTTAGGGATTTTAATCAAATAACATGAATTATTCAATTCAATGGAGATGGAGGGTTAATTAAATTAAATTTATTATTTTAATCAATAGGGAAGAATGAATTAATTAGATAAATAATGATTTATTCAATTATGGGATGAAATATGATGATAAGTTGAGAAGGTGATTCAGGATGAAATGATGTTAGTAATCAAGATCAAGTGTGTAGATCAATTTTCCATGTCTACAAATGGTCCAATAGAATGGGCCCCACAAATACCTTGATTCACTCCATTTAGGGCCATTTAAGCTTCTTCTAAGTCCAAGTATCTCAGGAAGGTGCCATTAGAAGAATGATGGTAAAGGGTATCTTTGAGGATAGTTAAATAGGATGTTTTACAGATAAAGGATTATCATTGTGAGGATGATAATTTAGGGGGAATGCTATTATTATATAGATACTCATATATTTCCCAATACCATGGAGAATCGGGCCCAATGGTATCACAAATGATTTAAGATTCAAGAATATCATAAGTAGAAACAAAGAGTTGTTCAATTAAGAACTTGTACTATTGGTTATTTTTTAGGACAATAATGAGGGAAGCAATGGTAGTTATGGCATAAACTACTTTGTTGTTTATTCTAGGTATTTGATCAACCAAAATTTGTATGAATTAATATTTGAATTTTTCCACCATGTATTTGTATGGTAATAACTTGTCATCCTTTTTCTAATATTCATCATTTACCCGTTTGATGAAAAATTGAGAGTCACCTTAGACTTGCAGTTTTGCAATTTTCCACTAGATAGCAAGCATTAGTCCTATTATCAATGCCTTAAATTATACTATGTTGTTTGTGCAAGGAAACACAATTTTTTCAAACTTAGGGAAGCAAACTCCTTGAGATGTTACAAAACTTATCCCATCCCTTGAGCCATGTAGTGTAAAAGACCTATCGAAATACAAATTCCACCATGTGCCTTCTTCTCTAGTCAAAATATTTTCATCAAATTTTTTTGTCAATAGTGGATGATTATCTGGTATAGGGGCTTCAACAAGCTAATCAAAAAAAACCTATCCTTTTATGGCTTTTCTTTCTACATAATCAATCTTAAATTTATTTAGAATCATGATCCATTTAGCCATTCTTCTTGTGAGACTTACTTTTGAAAGCAAGTACTTTAATGGATCCACCTTAGAGATGAGCTAAGTTTTATGATTAAGAAGGTATTTTTGTATCTTCTTAGCACAAAAAACCATAGCCAAACATGCTCACTCTATTGGATAATAATTCAACTCACATCCAACTAGTGTGTGAGATATGTAGTATATGGCCCTTTATTTCCCTCTATTGAGCCATGGCAGTAGGACTAGTGGTGATGTAAGATAATCCTTAATTTATTGGAAGGCCTACTGATAATTTTTATCCCATTTGAACGTAATATTCTTGTGGAGTAGGTGGGAAAATGATTGACATTTTTAGGCCAACTATGAAATGAATCTTCTAATTGCTTGTACTTTTCCTTGCAGACTTATAAGTTGTCTTATGTTCTTTGGTAGAGGAATTTTTTTTATTTCTTTTACTTGGAAAATTGGATGGGTTAACGTAGGTATATGAAGTGGATACTTCATCATTTATATGGTAATGATGGTATCTTTTGTACTTTCCTTCCAATGTCTTGCAATATTGGAAAGGTTGCAGATTGGTGGGAATGGTGAATTCTTTGCCATTGTGTGAGAATTTTAAGCATTAGTAATAAGTGGAGAGGATGATTTGCATGGCATGTATCCAAGGTCATCCAAAGAGTATTTTATATGGTAATTCAAGGTCAATTATCTAACATGTTTCTATAATGGCCAGACCAACTTGAATAGGTAACTTGATGGTACCTTCTTATTCTCTTTCTACATCAACATATGATTTTATTATTATTTTCTTATGGGGATCGATGATTTCCTTTGAATAGCCCAATTGTCTTATTAATTTCAAATTTCATAGATTGAGTCCTTATCCACCATCTATTATGACTCTTTCAATGTTGTGCTTATGTATGATGGCTTCGTTATGTAATGGTTTGTTATGAGGTGTTTTGGATTGAAGGCCTTTATTATTGAAAATTAGATGGTGTATGGATAATAAGTGTCCAATTAAGGTGTGGAACTGATCAACATTTATGTTACTTGGCACTCTAGATTATTGGAGAACTTTATCAAGGGCTTCTTTATATTTGGGTGAAGTTCAAAGAAGTTCTAAGATGGAAATTTGTGATGGTATTTTTACAAGGTGTCCAATGATGTTATATTTATTAGTGGTTGATGGAATAGATGATGAGGATGAAGGCCCTTGTATTGTCACTCAGCCTCGATAGGTGGTGACAACACAATCAGGTGTTGTTATAGTTATAGTGTTGCATTTTTCAATATGGCCATTGGTTGTGTCATGTCTTGAGGGATTATCATGATTAGTGTATATGTATGAGACATTGTGATAAGAGGAGGATTATTTCCCTTTATTATGTTGTGGGAAGATTTGTGTGTATATGCCTAGGTGCTCATTTGGGGAGTTTTGGTTTTGAATCTTGATTTCTCCCCTGTCAAAAAGATCTTGAGTGTAATTATTTAGTTTCATGCATTTAATAGTATTATGGCCTTGATTTGATGGTATTCGCACTATTCATTATCTCTATACCATGTCGATTTTTTTTTTCTTTCATCAAGGGGTGGGGTAATTGGAAATTTGATTAATTTTTCTTGTGCAAGTTTGTGGAATATAACATCAAGAGGTTCTCCCAAAGGGGTGTACTTGCACTTGGTTTGATTAGTGTTTTTCCTTTTCCTTGGGGGATGGTGATGGTATTGGATATATCCAATTATTGTGATGTTTGTGGATTATGTGATGGGGTACTTTGTACATTTTGAACATGCTTTCTATCAATTACTCCATCATTCACAACATTTTTATTTTTAGAAAAATATTTTGTTTTATCATTAGATGGTTTGTTATTGTCTTTATGGTCATTGTAAATTTTGATTAACCCTTGAGTAATTAAAACTTTTTCTATGGTTAGCCATTTTTCATCAACTTCATCGAATATGGTGACACATTGTAGTTGCAAATGTAGGGCTATCTTTGGATGAAATTTTTGAATAAATATGTTGAACATTTGATTTTTGGGTACTCAAGTAGGGGGAATCAACTTGCAAGGTGTCCCAATATTTGAAGGAATGTGGCAAAAATTTACCCATTGTTTTGTTTGGTTGTACATAACTTAGTCAAAGTTATCTCTTGGTAAATGTTATATGAGAAATGGGTCACAAATAATTTAGCTAAGTCAACAAAGTATGTTATAGACCCTCAAGGTAAGTGTGTAAACCATTCCAAGGTTTTTCCACCAAGACTTATAAGAAATAACCTTATGAGTTAGACATCATTATGATCAAATTATTGGCATGCCACTCTAAACTCTTTAAGGTGTTCAATGGGGTTACCATTCCCTATGTATTTATCAAATTTTGGTATTTCATAATCTTTAGGGAAGAGCATGGATAGTATGGATTGGTCAATTGGGTAACTTGGGCATATTTCCTCATACCTATAGGTATTCTTTGTTTAACTAGTTTCAAGCCCTTGGATCATGTCTTTCATTTCCTGCAACCCTTGGGCTAAATTGAAGTTATTGAGTGGGTGATTTTGGACTAATTGGTTCTACATGTACTGGTATGAAGGTGTTAATAGGGGATTATTTATGTATTTATTATATTTTTGGTGGCTAGGTGTTAAGGGTGGATTATTGGTGTATTGATTATATTGAGGGTTTAATGTTGAAGGATTATTAGGAGTTGGGGGTGAGGGATTATTGTATATGGTATGTTGAGGTTGAGGATTCAAGGTTGGGGAAAAGTTAGTATTATGTGGAGGGGAATTTTTGATAGGTTGATATTGAGGATTTGAAGTTAGTTGATTATTAGGAGGTGGAGGTGGGGATTATTGGTTTGTATATTTAATGTTGGATGTTGAGAGATATTAGGTCCTTGTAGTGAAATTTAGTTTGCATGAATGGATGTGGTGAGGGGAGATTGTGTTGATTTAGTTAGATTAGTCAATGCATAAGTGACATGGGTTTTAGGGGGGTAATAACCCTTAGTTGTGATGAGAGTGGAGGTAGATTATCGAAGGGATGTGTTGTTTTTGTGGAGGATGGAGGATTAATATTAGGTTATGTACCTAGGACATGTTAAAATAAATTGGAAGATTATGAAGGATTATTAGGAGGCTCGTCACTAAGTTGTAAGATGTCAAACATAGAGGGTTTCTTAGCCCCCTTAGCTATGAATTCAATTAGGAGTTATTTTTTGCTAAGGATAATTAATCTTTCTACCTTATCAATGAGTTCAATTAGGATTTTATTTTCCAAGGAGCATTAATCTTTCCATCATCTCTTGGTTATAATGGTTGGTAGAAAATTCCATTAGTTTAGGGGATTCTTCTTGCAAGCATATCATTTCTTCATGAGGTTTTTTGGTTGAGATGCGTTGGTGTTATAAAAGGCCTCTCATTGGGAATCCATTAATTTCTTGTCTTATGATCTAGTGATTCACATGCAATACAAGGGTAATGGGTTTCGATGAATTTGGAAATGATTGATGAATTAAAGTTGGGTTATGATTTTGAGCTTAGGGTTGATTAAGGTTGGATGTTTGGTGATGTTTAGATAAACTTTGGAGTTGACTTGTACTTATATTTATGGTTGGATGGTTTTGAAAGAGTATTGAGAGGTTTTAGACTTTAGACTTAGTTTTGACAAAAGGCAATGGATGATAATTTTTATCTAAGGATCAAATGATCAATTTTGGGTATTTGGTTATGATTTGAGGATTATGATTAAGTTTATTTAGGATGATTGATTGGTTGATTGGATGATTGATTGGATTGGATTATGGTAGGGATAAACCTTCGACAAAGGTTGTTTGAAAAAATATTTTTTGCAATCAAGGGTTAAGATCTAGATCCTTAGGATGGGATGATTTGGGATTTTTATATTTTCTTACTTTAAAGGATAGGCAAGTTCCTAAGAAAAGGTTAGATAAATGATATTTTTGAAAAACTTAACTTAAGGGAGCCAAATCATCAAGCTAAATAATCCAAAAGGATGGTCTAATCAAGGATGTAACTTAAGATAGACAAGTTCTTAAGCTACCCCTAGATTAGTAGGATGGAACTTAAGAATCTAGATTAAACCCTAATGAAAAATTAGATTTGCAAGGGTAATGGTTAAATTGGATAAAAGTGAAGATGATTTGAATGGTAAGTAGGAGATTTATGGGATTGATGATTAGATAATGTTTAGATGAGATTAGAAAATTTTGGGAAGTGATCTAAGGATCAAATGGGATGACAAAGATGTGATTGAGAATGATGAGTAGGCTAATTGGTGACATAAATTGATTATTGATGTGATTACGATTATGAGACGATAGTAGGAATGCCAAGTCCAATATTATTGTATGATGACTAATGGAGGTTAATAATAGTGAGGCAACAAAATGATAGAGATATTAATGATGAGAGATTCTAAGGGTTTTTCCTAAGTCCAAATATGAAAATGATAAGAAAAAATAATGGGGAGGGTGGGATATTTGAAAAGTGGGGGGTTAAAATTAAATTAATTGATTATGGGAGGTTGAAAATGGAAAGGTCTAGGTAAGGTTCATGAGGTGTAAAATGATGGGGTAATGATATTCAAAAAGTTATTGAGTTGCAGAATATGCTAAACTAATTAGGGAACCCTACAAGGTCTTTGTCACAAGACTCAGGTTCTTAGGCCAGACATAGGTGTAGCCTTTTAGATAGAGCCAAATTTAGGCACAATTTTGTAGAGGAAACAAGCTCATGCTTTTATGATGGAAGCGTATAATGATAGTGTCAGTATGGTAAAGCATAGGAATAGTTTTGCAAAGTGTAATCACTAGTATTTTTAATGTAGTTATAATTATTTTGGTCTTAAGTGTAGCTCTATAGTTTGAGTGTTTTGGTAAGATATTTAGCAAGCAACTAAACACAATGGAAAAATTTGATAGATTTTGAAGTATACGGTCAATCCTTAGCCCCTTGGCTAATTCATTTTACACTAGTTATGCATAAAAAGATACTTCAAACACTTGTTTACAAACCTAAATTAGTCAAGTAGGTTTACAGACTAGTGTATGTCCACCACCTAAGCAAGCTTGGGTTAATACTCTTTGATACTTGGGTGGAACACCCTTTCTTACAAATGAAAATAGGTAGAGATCCAGTGACACGGGGTCATCAACAAATGCCATGGGACGGGAAAATTTCTTCTAACTCAACCTAAGGGAGTACGTGGTGAGTAACTTTAGGGTATGATTTGCATCCCTTGCACCACACTAGCTACGTTTGAAGGCCTTAATCTATGTTTCAAAATGTTTTTCTATGACATCCTCTAAACACTAGGAGGGTGCATGAGGCACAACCATGAACACTAGCCCATTACAACAATGGTTCAAGAAATTTTGGTGGGAAATATTGAACAAGCTAGACACTCCTAGCTTGGATTGGCCCTAAGCATCAGAGCTTCACTAAACATGATGTGACTAGATTGGGGTATAACTTTCATTCTCCCTCATTTCTATACCTCATCGATAACACATGTTTGAGGTCATCCCTAGGGTGATGAAATCCCTAGGAAAGCCTCCTCAAGGGAAACATATGCTACGGTTTTTTTGATCCCCAAGATGACACATAACATGAGGTGAGAGCATACACACAAAACTAGCATAGCTTATGTTTACCTAGAATACTAAACAAAATGAAGAAATGAAAATATTTTTGATCCCCAAGATCACTCTAAGTTTGCAGGGAGAGCATACGTCTATTGCACCCTTCTAAACATGGCACACAAGTTCATTAACCCAATATTCTACCTTTAGTGCCTAATTTAGTGGAAAACAAAAATATACTACAAACATCTTGAAAAATAGTAATAGGGGCATATTAAAATGTGAGAGGGGAAATCACAAACTTAGTTAAGAAAAAAATAAAAAAGATGAAATCAATTCATAAACTAAAATTATACCTTCAATTCCTCTCCATATATTGAGCTCAAGTTTGTACCCAAGGACTTGAATATTTTCTCTCAAAGATAGCTTAAATATGGATTTATCACTTAGAATTCCAGTATAATATGGCTATATTCACTCAAGATGATGAAATGAGGAGAGGAGACTCTAATTTATAGAAATTGGATGAGAGAAATGGAGGTCTAGGATTTCTTGATTTAATCAAGGGTGGAGATTGAATGGCATGTGGATTAAGAGCATTATAGCATGTGTCACAATGAGGAGAGGTGGAAGAGATGAGGTGTGATCACACTTGTGTGAGCAAACCTTGGCTAGAGACGGTATTTAATTTTAGAGGATTTATGTAAGAGGGTGTAAGAGTTAGTGGGGGTAGGTAGGATCTCACACATGTGTGATAGGAGGGTAGAGAATGTTGCAATTATGAGTAGTTGGTATTGTCATTGGTGTCAACTGTAGGAGATGAAGATTTTTGCAAGAGGATGTGTAGTTTGTATTGTCATTGATGATGATTTGATAGTTACATCATGTTGTCATTAGTAAGCTATTGATTTCAAGCTCTAGTGTTGCTTTCATAAGCTTATATCTATGGATATATGGTTGAGGAAGTGATGAATATGATGAGGATGTGTTTCTAGTGCTTTGAAAAAAATTGATAAAAGAGAAAATAGTGAGTTGCAGTCTTGTTCTAGGTTGAAAAGTAGTGTGCTAGTGTTTCTCTTCATTTATTATAGGTTGAATATAGGTTTTCAAAGGTGTTATGTCCAAAATTTGGTGTGTTGAATTGTTCAGTAGTGCAAGTTATGTTCACTAGTGTGAACTATGTATTATAGAGGTGTTTGGGAGAAATGTTTTTTCTCCACATTTCTTTGTAGTTTGGTTTTAGGTATTTCAAATATGAAGGTGTGTTGATAGTGTTTGTATCTTTATTTAGTTGAATTTTTTCAAGGTTTGGTGCTTCGAAAGTTAGTTTCTTGAGTTATAGTGTATGGTAGAATTGTTTGAGTGTACTAGATGTGTACATTCTTCAAGTGAAAGTTCTTATGAAGGAGTTTTTTTTTTATTTCAGGGTGTTTGTAGAATATTCTAGTTCACATTCAAATTTTATGTGGTGTCCATGAGTCATCTTTGGATTTGAGGAACTTAATTGTTAATCTAGTGTTTACATGGGTAATGGTTGACCTTGGGTTTTTACACTACTTACAAAATTTGTTGAAGCATGGTGCAACATGTATGAGTAGATTTAGGTCTTAGATAAGGTGTGTTGTTGTCTTCCTTCATTCCTTTCCACCATGAGAATGTTTTGGTTCTGACCTAATTTAAATTTGTATGGTTAAGGTGCATAGCTAACCTTGGGGAATGCTATAAAGGTTGAAGATGGTATAAATAAGAGTTGATTTGTTGAGAGATGAAAATATAGACAAGATAGATGAGTATGATGTGAATTGTAGAGTTGTGAGGTGTGAATTTTAGAAGTGCAATGTGATATTTCATGTGTAAGATTCCTATATGTAGTGAGCAGAAGGTGTCTACAATTTTTTAGAGAGACTGAAAAAGTGTTGGTGATACTATGGTGGATTTTTCTATTGCTTTGAGATGAATTTCTCATTGTAACACTCTTCTCTATATTCTTTTCTATTCTAGTGGTGAGCCCTTCTTTCTCTTGGGTAGTGAGCCCTATTGTATTCGGTGTTGATATTACTTTATATTGTGTGCTAATCCTCACCATGGTTTTTCCAATCTTTGATTTTCCACATAAATTTGGTGTTCTCTTATGTATGGTGTTGATTTGTTTCAGTTTATGTTAATTTATTTTCATAAAAAATCATTATGAAAAATTAAGGGTTAATTGAATAAATTTGGATCTAAATGTTTCTGAGGGTTTTGAAGCTTTAAGGAAAAACTAATTCACTCCCCCCCTCTCTCAGTTGTCTTGTGCATTCAACAGAGAATAGGCTAGGACACTTTTCATCGTGTGACAAGTTTTAGGGGGAGGTGTAGGAATTCTAAATTAGAATAATTTAATAATGATGATTAGCAAGGGGTTAAATCAATTAATAAATGATTAATTAATTTAATGGGGTAGGTTGAATTGATAAACCATCAGTTTACTTAACTTGGGTGGAGTCAAATTTTGGAGGATCGGCTAATGATAATTAAAGGAGGGATAAGGTTAATTAATCAAGGATTAATTAACTTTAGTGGTATTAGAAGAAATAAGGATAATGGTGGGATTAATTAAATAATTCAAATTTTAATTAATCGCAAGAACTTTAGTGTAGAGAGTGATATAATTAATTAAATAATAAAATATTTAATTAACTATTATAAGAAGATTGAATAATTAATTAAATAATAAATATTTAATTAATTAAGGTTCAAGACAGATGAATTAATTAAATAATAATATTTAATTAATTAGGAGTAAGTAAATTATCAAAATTAGGGTGACTACAATGTTATTCATGCAATAATTTTGGTCACAAGGTTGCAGATTGCAGAACTAAGACTTAGAGGAACAATGTTGTTTTGGAGCATAACATAGTGTGCTATAAATGCAACAAGGCTGTGCATATAGAATTTTTTTGTAGAGCTGGTTTTGTGAAGCCACCTACCCAAAACTAGAAAAAGGATAAAACCCTAAATCAACAAAAGAAGGGTAATGAAAAGGTTTGGAATGAAAATAATGTTCAATAAAATGAGAAGAAGGATAATATTATGCTTGTGCATTCTACACAAGATCCTAAGACAAATTGAGATAGAGATTATCTCAAGGGGATTTTTCATTTGTATACCCTTTTTACCCCCTAAAAAGTACATGTTGCTAAAGATTTTAGCATAGAAGATGAGTTGCTTCAATTACCTTGGTGTGTAGAACTTTCGAGCAAGAATGAATCTTTTGATAGAAGTTTTGGAGAAAATGAATGGTTTACAGATGTGTGTTGAGATTCATTGTCATCCATGTGTTGACACAGATAAATCTAGTTGAGGGTTTACTTAACACAGTATGAATGCATTTATGGTGGAAAGTTAGGGATTTTTTTGAAGCCTTTTATGTGGTTTTTGGATAATTTGATTTCATTCAAATGCTATCAAGTGTGTGCAAGAGCTAAGGAAGTGAAGAAGGTTCTTAGTGAGTTTCATGAAAACCCTAATGGTAGTATTCAAATGTATTTTCCTAGCTTTCTTGTAAAACCCTAGTATTCAAATAGTGCTATCATGGCTACACCAATTGTCATTGATGTTTTTGAGAATCTAAGGGCAAAGTTCAAGAAACATCCATATATATCTACTATGACTGAGAAAGATAGAGAATTTTATCATGTTCTAATTAATATGATTCATTTTGAATTTTTTTGCATCTACATTCACTCTTAGTTGAGTGAGTACAATTATCTAAATATGTAAGATTTTAGATACAATCATCTCTTGTGTGATTATTTTCAGCTCAAATTGGAGTATGTGAATGTAGAAGCAAAAGGTTTAGATGTGTGGAATGGTTTCCCTAAATTTTTCTTTGAAGATGAATTGTTTTTAATTTCCTTGATCTAGATTCATTAAGATATATTTTATCTTGATCAACCCCACCTAATCGCAAAGGAAGCTATTTGAGTTGTGACTAGATTATGCTCCACCATACCTCTCTCATCATTGAAGGAAATAAAGAATGAATAAGTTATGAAGCTTGCTGGACCTAATTTCGATAAAAGGACCCTAACTATGGATGAAATTTCTAACCTAACGGTTTAGTATGCCACGATGGGTATTGAATATAAGGTTTACTACAAAGATAGGGAAGGTCTTTCTATCACCACCACACTACTCATTAGATGGTAAAGGAAGGAAAATATTATGACCTTTGTGCTCTCTTGCAATAGTAATTGTTGGAGAATTTGTAGAGAACCAAGGATACACACTACAATTTCTAGTATGGCACTTTGATTATTTGTCTCATGCTCTATTTCATTAAGGAAGTGTCTAGTTTGAATAATGTGGTCAAGATAAGGTACATTCCTATTGCACATTAAATTAGGGATCACATGTGTAGATTTCCAACCACCAAACAATTTGATACAATGTTTTGGGGTTTCTTCAAAAGAAATATAAATGAAATTCAGAAGAGGGATAGGATACCCTTGCAAGTTGTGGAGAGATATAAGAATGAAAATAATTTTATGGTGGATAAAGAAAACCATTATATGGAACCTTGGTATCTGGGGTTCAATACAGCTGAGGAACTTCCATCATGGGTTCATATTTGGGTTCATCTATTGTGACTTTCATTGGAGTGTTGGAGTGATATTTTATATATGATCACTCTTCTCCTTGGTAAGTTAGTTGGTCTAGCTTAGCAAACTCTGGACCAGAAGGTAATTACTTATGTTTGTATTTGTGTGGAAATCAACTTGAACAAACCATTACTAGATTTTATGAAGATGAGCCTTGGATTTGTCTCTTGGATTCAACAACTTGATTATGAAACCCTCACCTTCAAATTTCATTTTTGTCATGAATATGGACATCTATAAAGGAAGTTCAATTAGTTTAATTAGACAGCTAGTTCATCTAATACTAATTCTATTCCAGCTCCTAACAATGATAAAGGTAAGGCCCCTATGGTTGATGGGGTGGTAGATAAGGAGGGATTCACCTAGGCCAGGCCTCTTAAAATAGGGAAAGGTTTGGAAAGAACCTTGAAGGATAGAATGGGATCTTCAATCGGTTTGATGCTCTAGAGGACTTAATCCTAGAGGAAGGGTGTCCTTTTTTGCTTCCTACTAATGGGGAGTTCTTTGGAGTGGATTTGTCTAGTGACAAAGGGTTGATTTACAGAGATTTCCTTTGGGAGAATAATAGTTTGATTTGATGGTCATAGATGTTGCATCTTGGATTCTAGTTGATCCAATTCAAAGTGAGTTAATGGCTTTAATTGGGTTGATGCCTTGAAAGGTCATGTTGATTCTCACCCTAAGGATGATTTTGATATTGGAAAGAGTAGTGGGAAATTGTAAGTTCTTGGATTACAACATTATTCCCTAAAAAAGGGGCCTTTGGAGAAGCCTTCCAATGTGGGTCACAAGAAGGATTTGGAGAAGGTTAAGTATCTTGGTGAGAATTTAGTAGATTCAGGGTTAGTGAAAGAAATTGAATCCCACTTCTCTCAATCTCACAAAAGATTGTTATTTCATGGACTGTGAGGGGTATGAATATAATCCCTTGACAAAAGGCTATTCAAGAAATGATTGGTACTCATGGTCCTAATACAGTTTTCCTTCAGGAAATTAAGCTATCTATGGATGATATGTTGAAGAGAACTCTTGACATTTGGTCTCATGGATTACATAAATTTTTTGGGGCTCAAGGTAATTTTGAGGGGATGGTTTTTTTGGATCCTACGAAGATTACTCCTCTTTTGTGGTGTGTGAGTCGCTTGTCTATGTTTGTGGTTGCTTCCAATCTAGAGTCGGGTGAAACCTCTCTTTACCAATGTGTATGCTCCTATTGATCTCTCTAGTAATGTTCAATTGTGGGCTCATGTTGGATATATCAGATCTCTATCTCCCTTGTTCCCATGGATTGTGGTAGGGGACTTTAATGTTGTATCTTGTCTTGAGGAAAAACCTAGTGGGAATGTTAGGCTTGGCTAGTTTTCTTTCCTCCTTAGGGACAACATTATTTTTTTGAACTTAGTTGATGTGAAGCCAAAAAGTGATATTTTCACTTGGAATAATAGGATATATGGGGAGAATGATATATATGAGAGGCTAGATCATTTCCTAGTTTCTTTCTTTTGGATGGGGGATAGGTGGTTTCTCCTTTCTCTTGAGTGAGAAAGTAGTTTCATTGTAAGGGGTTCTAATTTCTAGGAAGGCTCTTAGCTTTATGTTTTCGCCATGAAAGATTCTATGTATTTTAATTATTGAATGCTAAGCATGAAGATACATAGGTTTTAAGTCCACATATTGTAATGCTTCTGTAATTTGAATGCAGAGATTTTATTATATACTATTATTTAATTGTCTCCATGTTTGGGATGTAGTGTATTTTGAATTGGAATAAAAGTTATGGAGGTTCTTCAAACACATTTGTTGTTTTAGTTAACTATTTGTTTGCTTCCCATTCAAGGAGTGGTGTAAATTCTTGCAAGTATATAATGAGAGTATTATATTTTTAGATGGATCGGTAAGTAGAGTTTCATGACAGGCTTAAGCAAACCTTTCTATCATAATGTGAGAATTGTTTTTGGTCATCAAGATTATGTTATAGTATTATGATATGATGTGCATGATATGCAACCCCAAAGCCCAAGGTAGGTAATGGTCTTGCACAGTTGTCTTTCCCCATTCTTAGAAATAATCTTTAAATTCAAACAACCCTTTAATGCTTTAGTTTTATGTTTATTTTGTCTCTCAACTTCATGCCGATAATGGAATGAGAACAAGAGATGTATCATTACTTGAGGAAACCACAAACACTCTTGTTATATTGTATGAATTTTATCTTATTTACACTATGTTGCACCATAAGTTGAATATATGCATCTAGTGTCACATAAGACGGCCCTCCTAGGTTTTGTAGAGCCTGAAGTGTAGGGGAGAAAAGTGAAAAATCTACCTCTCATTCATTGGCCACTAATCCTGAAGTTCTCAAACATAAGGAATGGATATTCTATAGTGGATTTTCAAGGTTTGGCTAGAAAAACACCAATAGATTGGCAACTCTGGTGGGGAGATCAAAAGAGTGTCCATTTGGAAAGAGTCAATAATTTGTTGAATCTGAACATCTAGTTTAGATATTGAAGATTTTAGACCTGGAAGAGGTTTTGTTGCAAAAAATTTGAAAGAATTCATGTGTGACTATTATTGGAGAAGAACGAGAAGAAAATTAATCTTTGAAAGAACTCCATACTTCTTGCAATTCAATTCTCTGTGAAGAGAGGTGGTGAATATATCAAAAGACCCTACTGAATATGTGAAGAAAGATTTAGATCTACAAATATTTCCAGGTAGGGAGGAAAATTTATAGCAACTAGAACATATCCAAGTATTTTTTATGTTTTTGTTTAGATGAAGAATAAGTCTATATATGGAGACCATGTTTGCAAGTCCTAGAAAAAAAATTGTTCCCTTATTCAGTGAAAATAAGAACAACAAGACAAGGATGAAGGGATATTGAGAAGTAATTAGTTGTAGAGGGAATAAATTTTTATTTGCAAATATGTGTAAGTATTCTTCTTCTCCCTCTATAAGATTTAATGTCATGCCTGAGAAATAGCCATGTCCTCAAAGAAAGATGTTCTCTAATAAAATGTATAACACTTTGGATTTCAATTAAGCCCATGGTATCCACACTCTGTCCCAAGAAAAATAAATGAATACTTTTCCAAGTTTAGAGGAGATCTCAAAGATTCAGCATCACAACATTTACAAAATTTCATTGATTTGATGGAGGAATGTCAAATAGAAGAAGAGGATGTTATCATGATTGTTTTTGTAATAACTTTAGAAAATGATGCTAGAGATTGGTTTCTAATCTTCCAACACATTGTATTTTTTCATGGAAAGAGCTTAGGATACTTTTCATTGATCATTTTCAATGAATATCAGTAGAAAATGCATGCTTATTTGACAATAGAAATCTACATATCCAAGAAGAATTAGAAGAAAAATCTGGTGGGACCCTAAATTTTTTCATGGTCTCATTATATCCATAGTCAAAATCTGATTGCTCATGTCATGTTGCCATTAGGGTCTATGGTTTTATTCACATTTTTACCCTTGTTTGGCCTTGCTTATAATTCTTCATTGACCGGTTGTATCTAGTAACCGGTTGGTATTAAATCTCATTGTTTGACCAACCCCAAATATTAGGTTCATCGTTGAGCATGGGTTCCACTTTTAAATCAAATTGAGCCCACATTCATTTTATCATCACTTAAGTTCACCTTTTGGCAATCTCTCACTCATCGCATGTCTCCTTGAGATGGTTTATGTCTAACCCACGATGAGCGATGTAGTGTTCTTCTTAACCATTTTAAGGTTCATCACCCATCACTTGTTCCTTTATCACTGGCCAAAAGGTAACCCCCGATGAGTGATTTGGTTAATTTTTTAACCCATTGTTGTCATTTTAAGTATCACAGGTTGTTCTTCACCTTCAAAGGAGGAACCCGTGACCACTGATGCATTGAGTTTCTCCACATCACATGAGTTCATGGCATCACCAGTTCAGATCACTCAATACTGATGAATGGTCAATGAGCAATATGCATGAGGTTTGCGACCAAGATTTCTCTATGATTAAGATTGGCATTCGACATTCAAAGCCGAGTTCTCAAGCATGCAACCGTTCTGTATCACACAACTGATCATTAATGGTAGGATCAACACAAGGCAATTCAATTTGACCCTGGTGCATGTGCATAATCATTTTTTTCACACTTACAAGATTTGTATGTATTTTTAATGCATCTCAAGATTAAGTGGTCTAGATTTCACATAGAAACAAGTTGTCAGCTCACTTGAGTAAATTCCCTCAAAACATTAATAGAGCATGTGATCTAATATTTCTATTTAATGTGAAGTGTAGGCTGATTTATTTCACCACTTGTTGTCTTCAATAATTGCAAGATTATTGTGAGTGTGAATTTTTTGCAGAATCAGAGTGGTGTCAAGTTAAAATGAGTTGAGCACACACATCTATTAGACCTATGAGACACTCGAAGAGACTTGATCTCTTGAAGTCTCGAGATTATTACCCCATGATCGAGCAAGGTGTGCCTAAAATCCATGCCAATCTACAGGGAAACATAAGAGGTGGTGAGATTCCTGCACAATGTCTCCTCAAACACACTTATCATTTGAGAGGAAGAATTGTCTCTAGGGAAGGAATCAAAGGTAAGGAAAAGGAGATTAACCAATCTGAGAAGAAGGTGGTGATGAAGGACAAGTATCATTACGCCTATATAGGCAAGCATCACTCACCCACAGATATTTCTAAGGATTGTTCAGATAGTGAGGCTGAGACTAAATTTGGTTATAGCTAATATCTCATGGCCTTAATCGAATTAGCTGGTGCAAATGAGGAGATGATTGCAGTTTCCCCAATTTATGTGAAAGAACCATGTGGGCATACCTGTTCTATTTAAAAATAATGTTGATGAGGATGAGGGGGTGGTTTCTTCAGCCTCTACCAAGACACGAAGTGGGCATGTGTTTTCTCCATTTGATTAAGTGGGTGAGATTGGTTCCTACTTTTTGTGTTTTGGTGATAGTGTGAATAATGGAAATTTTCTTGGTTTCCTTTATCTACATGGGTTTTTATCAGCTAGTATCATGAACTTTGCATTGTTGAATATGGATTACAAAGGCTTAATGGAAGCTAGAAACTGTTATGGTGACATCAACTAGTTCTAGCTAGTAGTGTGAAATTTTGATTCCATTGTTTGTAAATGATTACAGATAACCATTTGGGGAATTTCTAAAATGTAGCTAAATTTTTGTTTGAAATGAAATGCATTTGAATTGTAATTTCATTTGAGTTGGATGCTTGTTGCTCCTTTAATTCTATAAAATGGATTTCATGGATCATTGCATGAGGTCAAATTTTGAATTCTTAGGATGATCTCGGTAGGAATTAGCTCATATGTGAAGCATACTATAAATGGTAAATGAGTAGAATAATACATTGTCTTGGCTAGGGGTATATATGTATTAGTCTTGAATGTGTGTTATAAAAATTACTGATATCAAAATAAATCTTAAGTTCTAAAACAATACTCTCCTCTATATCCTCTTTTGCAAATTATGAATGAAAATATAAAAGGTGTTTTTGTTTATCTTCAATGGTTCAATTGAGTGTATGGCTCTATTTTTCTTTAACTCAAAGAGTTAATTAAATGTTTGAAGGGAGACACAAATTTGTAAAGAATTGCATAGGATTTGGTAAGAAGTTATGTTCCAAGAATTGTGAGTTTTCATATTGTAAAGCACTATGATAATTGGCCACATAGTCTAGATTCATTAATTGATATACTACTAGTTATTACATATTTAACTACATTTACCCAATTGATGATTCATTGGTCCATTCATGGATAATAATGAAGCATTTGAGCTAGTAATACTCTAAATTAGGGATTTAAAAGAAGAATAAAATTATAAATCATTAAATATTCCAATTATCATATATGTGCTTAAAGTATCATTCAATTCCTAGCATTAGGTGGTTATTTGCTCAAAGGTCTACCAAGCCTTCAATAATTAGTATATAGTTTCACTTAGTAGGAACATATATGTGTGTTGAAGTTTTCTTGAGGCATAAAATATCAAATGAACACAATAAGGAACACCCTCCTTGGTCCCAAAAAGCCTAAAGAGTAGTGGTAAGGACCTGAAAAATACTTATCCATTAGTTAGCCACAAGCCTTGATAGTTCTTGAACATAAGGGTTGGCAATCCTTTAGGGAATTTCAAGGCTCTACTAGAAAAAACACCTACAAAAAAGGTGACTCTATTGGGGACACAAAGAGAAATATCCATTTACATAGAGTCAATTGCTTGGTGGATCTAAACATCTTGTTCAGATAATTGAGAAGTTATTGGACCTAGAAAATATTTGATTGTAGCAAAGATCAAAGGATTTGAGTGTGGCTCCATTGTTCAAGAAAACCCAAAACAAAATTTACTATGTGAAAAGAGGTGGTGACTCTGTTTATAGAACCTACTAAATATGTAAAGAAAATTCCCATAAATGCAAAAAAAATTGTCGGGTTGAAAGGTTAATAGTTGCTACAAGTTTCCAGGTATTCTCATAAATCTAAAGAAAGCATTATTTTGTTTAAAAGTAGTTTATGATAAATTTTTAAGAATAAAGATGTAAGTGGTTCACAATTAAGTGAAGTAGTACTAATAGAGGGAAGTATTGGTACAAGTTTTGCATGTTTCTAGAGCGTAATTTGAAATTCATGAATTATAATAAAGAAGCATGTTATATTTTAGATCTTAATCAAAATAGACAAAAATTTCACCCAATAAAGGCTTGAGATCTTAGTTATAAAGGGAATTTCAATCACCCTTTGATAAATCTAACAAGGCTTGCAAAGGCATGAAAAAATGCCTTATCAAATTGTGTATCCTGATGTAGATTTGAATGCAACAATAAATAATGGATATACTTTTTCACATTAAGGAAATTTTAGTACTAAAAGGTATAGAGCTATGGATTTTAGTGGCATTCATGGTTATCCAAATGATATACCTCCTAAGATCAGAGAAAAGGTACCAAAGTTTAATGGTGAAAAATATGAGTCAGCGAGCAAGCATCTGCAGGAGTTTGTCGATATGATGGGAGATTATGAATTGGATTTTGAAGATCTTGTCATGAAGTTATTTCTTCAATCTCTGAAAGGGGATGTAAGGGACTGGTTCTCTTTTCTACCAATATCTTCTATACATTCTTGGTATGATTTTAATATGGTGTTCATGGAACAATTTGGTGAGAGAGTAAACCCAAGTGTGGTGAGAATTTTTTTTATGGAAATCCAAAGAAAAGAAGATGAGTTAGTCCCTTCTTTTAATATCATATTTTCAAATATCATAAGGGATATCCCATAGAGTATAAGACCAAATGATGTAGAATTTTTGGTTGTATATTTAGGTGCATTTGATAGAAATATGAGATATCTATTAAGAGATAAAATCCCCACAACACTACATCAACCATATCAAATTTCTATAGATATTGAAAACAATTTCAAATATTTATTGATGAAAGGATGCTTGACCACTAATATTGGTCATCCCAACAAATCTCATGCAAATACAATCAATGGATCAATCAATAGAGAAATATTTCAAGAGGATAAGGCTTATGTTGTTTCAATTTCTCCATCACCACAATATGAGGATCATAGTGAGCCTCAAGTGAAGTGTTCACAAGGTCCAAGTAAAGTTGGCCTCTTTTGTTAAAAGATTGTATGAAATAAAAAGGCATCAAGATGAATCTCCCTATGACATGTTCCCTAGATTTGTGGATTCTTTGTTGGAGATACTTGAAAATGTCAAGCCTGAGGATTCAATGTGCATTGACTTCTTTTTGTGAAATATACCAATTAGGACTGAGTACATTGCCAAAGGAATTGAAACCAAAAATTTTGAGCCAAGTACTTGACTAGATAAAGATGGTAGAGGGAGTTGGGAATGATTATGCACAACATGAGATACGCTTGAATAATACTAGTCATAGTCCTATAGAGAAAGAACAAGAAAAAATGCAAAGATGTGCAGAAAGTGTATCAGATTCTCAACACCCATCCTATTGTATAGGAGAATACAATGATTGTAATCAATTCACTAATGACACATTGGCATATCATTATAATAGTGATGAAGATGAAGACATGCATTATGATAATAGGTGTGACGTATCTTACTTGTGTTCTTGGCAGATATTGGAGCGTGAAGAGCTAGAAGAGATATGAGAGGTTGTACCATTAAGAGATTTGATCAATAACAGTAGTGCTAGTGTTGATGGTGCTCTTTCGCCTACTAATGATCAAGATATTGACAATAAAATTTATGACATTCAGCCCGAGGAAATCGAGTGTAGTCTTAATATTGGTGAGTTTTCATGTTGTGGCAGTTAGGAGGACACTGAATCATATCTCTTTTATTGAATGTCATTATCCTTACCAAATTAAGGTGGAACCTTTTTCAAGTGCTTACAAGGATTTTGATTGTGATGATCGATTGCAAAATTTTCATCCTCACATAAAGGAAGTAGAATATTCCCTAACATAATTAAATGTAATAGATAATCCTTTTTTTGATGAGCCTCTATCTGTATTAGTTAACAAAGATGGAGCCCCTTATTGGTGTAGAGATAATCCAATTTTTAAGGATTTTGATGATGCTTTGGATGCATGGTCAAGGTATGGTTGTGAGTAGGAAAATAAGTACACTAGAAAATATTTTGAAAGAAGTGCTTATGAATCTTTCACATTCAGTACTATTGTGATAGATGAGATTAAGGAACGAGAGGAGATTTAAGTCTTTAAGTGTTTCTCCTAGGAATGTAAATTACTTTATGAGAATGACCTAGAGATTTTTTGGCCACATGAGGAAGAACATGTTGAATATGAGAGTGATGAAGAATAAGAAGATAAGAGTATCATTTTTCAGTGTGTGGATATTGAATCTAATGTCAAGCACTTAGAACATGATGTGTACATTGATGGGGGAGACTTTCAATATTTAATGACCAAATTATACATCTTGATGCACATATAGATTATGGGTTAGCCTTAGGGCTCATAAATAATAAAGGGAAATTCAATTCATGTGTATGGCAACCAAATGGTGCTCATGACATTGGGTATAATGTTAAACAACATGAATGTGTAGTTAAGTTCTTTGTCGATGCTCCTCATCTTTTGGGCATCATTATGAATTTGCTTCCACTTAATGAGGATAACATCTATGTGAAGCCAAATGAAGATGTTCTTGAATTTGTATCCTTTCCTTTTGATACTTCAGGAGATTGTTGGCCCAGTATGCTACATAGTATTTTTGAAGGATTTCAATTTCATATGAAAATTGAATGTGATGTCATAGTATATGATCAAGTGGAATATGGATGCTTATTTTTTTGACTTCAACTTGATAATTCTGAGGTCAATCAGCATGAAATTTTTGAGATATGTGGGATTGATGGTAAACATCATAATGATGGTGACTATTGGGAAATTCCCAATAAGAGTATCAATCTATTATAGATTATTGAAAATGAGGTCTTTGACAAAGTAAAGAATTGGTTCAAAAATTTGGGGGGCCTTGGGCCACCAAGCTTAAAAATTGAAGCTAGTGGAATTGGATGAGACCTCCTAAAAGGGAGGCACTTTGTATAATCTTGTAATTATTTTATATAATGTTTGGTGTGTTACCTCTCTGTTGTGTCTCTTTGTCTTGTCCAAATAAGCTCCTTGTTTTGGTCCTTGTGTGCTGGTTTGCTTCAACCTCAGATCTAAGATCTTGTTATGCCTAGAAGAGGCATACATCCCTAGTCGAAGCCACTAGTGGAACCCTAAATTTTTTCATGGTCCCATTATCTCCATAGTCAAAATTTGATTGTTCATGTGTTGTTGCCATTAGGGTCTATGGTTTATGGTTTTATTCATGTTTTCACCCTTGGTTGGCCCTGGCTTATAATTCTTCGTTGATTGGCTATATCCGATAAACGGTTACATTAGTTGCAATTCATGGTAATAAATATTATTGTTTGATTGGCCCTAAATATTACATTCCCCGTCGAGCCTAGGTTCCCCTTTTAAATCAACTTGAGCCCACATGTATTTTATCATCACTTAAGTTCACCTTTTGGTAGTCTATCACTCGTTGCATGTATCCTTGAGATGTTTTATGTCTAACCCACAATCAGCAATTTTGTGGTCTTCTTAACCACTTTAAGGTCCATCGCTCATCACTTGTTCCTTTATCACCGCCCAAAAGGTAACCCTTGAGCAATGCAGTTAAGTTTTTAACCCATCGCTAGCATTTTAACTATCACTAGTTGTTCTTCACCTTCAAGGGAGGAACCCGCAACCAGTGATGGGTTGAGATTCTCCCCATCATGTGAGGTCAGGTCATCACCAGTTGAGATCTCTTGATACTGATGAATGGGTGATGTGCAATATGAATGAGGTTTACCACCAAGATTTCTCTGTGATTAAGATTGAGGACTGACATTCAAAGTTGAGTTCTCAAGAATGCAACCATTTTGTATCACACAAGTGATCATTAATGGCAAGATAAACATAGGGCAATTCAATTTGACCTTGGTGTATATGCATAATTATTTATTACACACATACATGATTTGTATGCAATTTTAATGCATGTTAGGATTAATTGGTCAAGATTTCGCATAAAAACAAGTTGCTAGCTCACTTGTGTGAATTCCCTTGAAATATTAATAGTGCATGATCCAATTTTTCTATTTAATGTGAAGTGTAGGATGATTTATTTCACCACTTGTCTTCAAGAACTGTGAGCTTGTTGTGAGTGTGTAAAATTGTTGCAGAATCTGAGTGGTGTCTGTTTAAAATGAGTTGACCAAACACATATGTTAGTCCTATAAGATACTCAAACACACTTTATCTCTTGAAGTTTTGAGATGATTCCCCCATGATCGAGCAAGGTGTTCCTAAAATCCATATGAATCCATAGGGAAACATAAGAGGTGGTAAGAGGCCTACACGAAGTTTTCTCAAGCATAGTTATAGTGAGGCCGATATCTCATGGCCTTAACAAAATTGGCTAGAGAAAATGAGGAGGTGATCGTAGTTTCCCCAATTTTTGTGAAAGCACCATGTGTACGTACCTGTTTTGTTGTTAAAAATAATGTTAATGAGGATTAGGGGGTGGTTTCTCCAACCTCTACCAAGACACGAAGTGGGCATGTGTTTTCTCCATTTGATTAAGTGGGTGAGATTGGGTCCTGGTTTTTGTGTTTTGATGATAATGTGAATCATGGAAATTTTCCCGGTTTCCTTTATCTATGTGGGTTTTTATTGGTTGGTATTTTGAAGTTTGTGCTAGTGAATATGGATTAGAAACCCTTAATGGTAGTTAGCAGTGATTGTGGCGACATCACCTCATTTTGGTTGGTAGTGTGAAATTTTGATTCCCTTATTTGTAAATGATTATAGATAGCCATCTGGGGAATTTCTAAAATGTAGTTAGAATTTTTTTTGAAATGAAATTCATTTGAGGTAGATACTTGTTGCTCCCTCAAAATTAATAAAAGGGATTTCATGGCTCATTGCATGAGGTTAAATTTTGAAGTCTCGGGATGATCTAGGTAGGACTTAGCTCATATGTGAAGCATATTGTAAATCGTAAATGCATAGAATAGTACATTATCTTGGTTAGGGGTATATATGTAGTAGTCTTGAATGTGTTTTATAGAAATTACTAATATCAAAACAAATCTTAAGTTCTAAAACAATACCCTCCTTTGTATCCTCTTTTGCAAATTATGAATGAAAATATCAAAGGTCTTTTTGTTTATCTTCAATGGTTCAATTGAGTGTATGGATTTGTTTTTTCTTTAACTCAAAGAGTTAATTAAATGCTCAGAGGGAATCACCAACTTTAAAGAGTTGCATAAGATTTGGTAAGAATTTATGTTCCAAGAATTGTGAGTTTTCATATTACAAAGCACTATGATAATTAGCCACATATTTTAGATTCATTAATTGATATATTACTAGTTATTATATATTTGACTCCATTTACCCAATTGATGATGCACTAGTCCATTCATGGATAACAATGAATCATTTGAGCTATTAATACTCCAGATTAGGGATTCAAAAGAAAAACAAAATTATAAATCATTAAATCTTCCAATTATGATGTGTGTACTTAAAGTATCATTCAATTCCTAGAATTAGGTGGTTATTTTCTCAAAGGTCTTCCAAAAATTCAATAAGTAGTATCTAGTTGCACTTAGTAGCAACATGTCTATGCATTGAAGTGTTCTTGAGGCATCAAATATCAAATGAAAACAACAAGGAACATCCTCCTTGGTCCCACGGAGCCTAAAGAGTAGGGGTAAGGGCCTAAAAATCCTTACCTATTAGTTGGCCACAAGCCTTGGTAGTTCTTGAACATAACGATTGGAAATCCTTTAGGGAATTTCAAGGCTCTGCTAGAAAAACACCAACACAATCTAAAAACAAGGTTGAATCCATATCGCCTATTGATGCATTATGTGATATAAAGAGATATGAGGCTGAAACCTCATATGATTTTCATAGAATATTTTTGAAATCTTTATTTGCAATGCCAAAATCAGAAAGACTTGATGAATCATTTTGTATTGATTTATTCTATGAGAATGTTGAGCTAGGTTTGAGTACTATATCACATGATTTAAAGCCTCCAAGTGTTAAATGTATACACTCATGGCTTTCAGTTTATGAAGACATAAAAATCAAATGGGGAAATGATTTTATCTCTATAATGAGTGATGGAAATTTTTCCTTCTGTGACCAAAGGAGTGAACATAATATAGTAAAAATTTGTGTTGTATTTGAAAGAAGGGAAGATACCTTTTCTAATCAACCCATGGAGAATGTGTATGTAGATGAAGATTGTATCCCTAATAGGAAAGATATAAGACATGATGAGACGGATGAGGTGTGTGAAGTCATGCCTTCTATTGACTTTGAAAACAAAGAAGTAGAGAGCCAACTCTCTATATTAGATGAAAGTTGCATTAATGAAAATAATACTAAAGAAATTCTCTCACTCATTAATGAGAAAAAGATATACTATGATGAATCCTTTAAATCATATGTAATAATGTTATCTTAAAGTGCAATGGAAATTGAACATCTATTTTTAGGTCATCTTACTAATTATGTTGATTTTCAAGTTTCATATCTTCATGATGACAAAATTAGTGTCGTAAATGTAAATATGCAACTAGATGAAAATTATTCCTATCCATTTGATCAAGATGACTATAATTTTGTCTATAGCCCTAGTGATTGATTTTCATCTCAAGAAGCATTAGAATTGATCTCCCTGATTGAAAAGTATTTCAATAAAGATGATGACAATATTTTTGAAGTCTTACAAATTCAAGGTCATGCTATGAAAATTTGTGATGGTGTTGACAATTCTTTGAATGATCATATCAATTCAAATTGTGCTGATGATATTAGATTTTCATAACCTTGTATGGAAAGGTTAGATGTTAAAAGCCATGGTGAGTTAAATATCCTCTCTTCAAGCAATGAGTGTGATGTGAAAAATAATGGGACACCAAGTTCTCTTAGACAAGAGTATGATGGGGTATGTGAATTGAACATACTTTTTGAAGAAAAGATATGTAATCAATATTGCTATGGTATACTTAGTCTTGCTAATTCTAAAACTATTGAGTGTGAAATTGATGCAAGTCTTCATGGTGATGAGAAAAGGAGTTTGTTGATCCACAAAATACTCTTGAGATTGGAAACTGTAAGAGAGGGGGACCAACCACTGCAAGGCCCAAGTTCATGAAAGGCCAAGATCGGAAAGGCTACCCTAACTTACCTCAGTTTAAAGGATGGCTAGGATATGATGGATGAGAATGATGAAGACTATGTGTCCTTTGATCACTCTACAATCCCGAGAACTGAAGGGAGACTAGACGAGTCACTTTCCAAAGTCAAATCTATGTCTTAGGTAGCTCTCTACCCAAGGAAAAAAGCACAATTTTGGGATGACAATGAGGTGCGTTGGCATTTGTACAGCTAGAAAACCAAAGAGACAAGGTTGGAATCTTGGAAAAGGATTAAGAGTATAGTTTAGTAATTTCAGGAAGTAAAGAACAAGAATATGAAAAGATAAATATAAATATGGATATGATAAAAGAAGTAGATTACCACAAGGGTGACGAAGATAATTTCATAGAATAATCCTCTCACTAGCTTGCTTCGAGATATCTCCACCTACACACAAAAAAGGGAAAGTGTTGGGGTTATTTAGGGGCCTGCCTTAGTCAGACCCCCATCTTGGTGTTTCCACCTCCATAGACAGCCAACTTTGTAATGATAGAAATAATGATAAAGAAGGGAAATACAAGCTACATATGCAAGAAACACAACAAAATAATACGTGCTTACTCAGCTAAATATGATAGATGAGATGAAAGGATCTTACCACCTCAATCCAAAGCACTCAAGGCTTGTGGAGGAGTGAATGAGAGGAGCTCAAGCCTCTGCTGCCATGGTTTTTGTCCTGTGCTCGCACTATCGAAGTGATGGAGTTGTAGATTGCTGGAATGGAGTGAAGAATATTGCTACAGAGCTTGAATGGATGTTTCAAAGAGTGGAGAAAATGTGAAGTGATGAAATCAAAATCTCACAAAACTTCTCTAGAATTTATGGAATGGTCAATAATATCAAGGAGAAGATGAAAAACGGCCATATTCGGGTCGGCCATCCAAAGAGGGGTGTTACACTTCAACTTCCAATCGAAAGTGTAACATCTCTATAGACTCCAGTCATAGGAATTTTTAGGGATGTAAGCATACCATGTGGCATCTGCACGTTGCATGGGAATCCCCAACATAAATGCCCCCACCAACACACAAACAGGGCACCAAGTGGAATGCAAGCAGCGAGCTTAAGTGGAATTAAACCTCCGCTTTTGGTTTTCTAAAGTGTAAAGGGGTGAAAGGGGAATTTGTGTTAGGGGTGAAAATTCACGCTCATACATTTTTCCCCCACTTTAGTGAGCATGAGTACTGATAAATGCTTTAGTAAAGTAGATTAGTAGGAATGTAACAGAGTAAGAGATGTATACCTGAATCAAAGAGTAAGCAGAGCATGGTCTAGTGAACCCAAAAGTGTAGGAAAGGAGATCATAGTTCCATATAACCACAAAGTTGAAGTATGAAAGTGCCTTACAGGCTCACAGTCCTACAATAGAGGTATCCTTCAAGAACTCTCACATGAAGGAATCTAGGAAAATCACCTTAAAGTCCTATAGACTTGCAAGGAAGGTGTCCCCCAAGAACTCTCACATGAGGGAGTCCAAGTAAAGGGGACTCCATAGAGTCAGAGAGGGTGACATATTTACCTATAGATAGAGCACATCAGGAAGCAATCGTGCAGTCCAGTGAACAAACAATCATGCAGACCATCACTATGTTGTAATAATTTCAAAGGGGTCCCTTGGGAAGCCTTCAAAAGGAAGGATGTTCCACTCAAGGGACACGCTTTTTGAAAAGAGAAGTCTAGTCTGGCTACCCCTAAGCTAGATGTAAAGATGCAAATATATTCTAGTTGGGCTACCCCCGAAGTAGACGTCAATGTGTGAAGCCAGTCTAATCAGGCTGCCCCCAAGCTAGATGTAGGAATACAAAGAAGGTTTAGTCAGGTAAGCCCCAGACTAGATGTGAAGAAATGAAACTTGCCAAGTTGGGTTTCCCCCCAGCTAGATGCCATAGAACTTGTTCAAAGCTTTTGAAGGGATCCCTCAAGAAGCCAATGTGAAAGGGAGGGACACACTATTTATAATCTACCGTCTTCCTTCTCGAATCAATTCGTCACCAAGGAATCCTTTTGAAATATGTTCACTTCATCAAGGAATTCGAAAGGAAGGAGATGTGCTCCTGTGAGGGAAGGACTAAGACCATTCTCACTTTATGGGAGGGTTTCCAAGTCCTTTCTTTACAAACCCATGATGAAGGAAACATGTTTCGTGAGGGTTTCAAGTTGAGAATTTAGTTCTGACAAAGAAGTGTGTGAGGTGTCTTTTGAGAAAATATTCATTCGACAATTAATGTGTTTTCTAAAGACCAAGTAATGTAGAAGAGGCATTGTCACACATGAAAGGGACAACTCAAGAAAATATAAGAGAAACATAAAGAGAAAGGTAAAGAAGATAGATCAAACACAAAGGGCACAGGGTGATCTAGTTATGTGGGGTCAGATCTTCCTTTATTTATATTAGGTAACTACAATAAGATACAAAAGATCATCAATCCCCAAGCAGATCAAGAAGAATGAATGAAAGACAAAGTAAAAATAAAAAATTGGGTCAACATGGAAGGAGGCCTAAATGCTCTTGACACTTTGCATCATCCCCAATTTATCGAGAGTCAATCACAAACATGGAATAATAGAGATACATGTAGAATAAGGTTTGCAACACAAACACCACGCCTGTATCCAAGCACCAAAAAGGGTGACGAGGGTAATTTAGGCACATATAACATAGTTATAAGGGAACATGTCACAAAACATACATGCATCTTATCTAAAAATCAAGAAAAGGGTCTCCCCCTAACACTGGTCAACCAAGAGGTCATTAGCTTCCCTCTGTAGATCATTGTAGGAAGGATGAGGAGCCTACAATGGTGTAATATTAAGGGGAGGAGCTTCCGATCCTCTCACAATAAGGACCAAGGTAGAGGGACTGGTTAGGTCTCCATCGCTTAGCTCTTGTGGGTCCAAGGTCAATGACTTCATAAAGATCACTGACAAGGATGAATCTTCATCCACTAAGTTAAACATGCACTTAATGGGAGCACCATGCTTCACCTCAGTGGACAAAGGAGTTTGCACTTGAGGTTCACCGTTGGGCTCACCAAGAGACTCAAGAGTGGTGACAAACTCAAGGGAGGTTGAGACTGGTTGTGTTACTATGATAGAACAAGTCAACTTGGTGCCACCTTTAGGAGAAGGGGGGCTCTTATTACATCCTCCAATGCTAGAGGGGCCACGTTCCAGCTTCTTGTTCATTAGAGGAGGTGAACTCCCCATAGATGAAACAAGGAGGGTCAAGGGAGAAGGGGAGAGAACGGAAGTGGACACCACTGAAGTGTTCACCATGTCCATGGGCTTTGAGAAATGTAAGACATCCAGAACAAAAGTCAATAAGGGTGGCTTTGCCAAAGTAGCGATGAACACTTGTACCCTTCCAGGCGCATGTGCGCTCACAATGGGAGTTGAAAGAGATTCAGATATGGAAGGAGGGAAAGAGGAAGACACAATAGGAGATGTTGTCTTCTCCTCCTCCATATTCTATAAGGATGATTTCTTAGCCAGGAGATCATTTCACCGGTGCTTGCGCTCACACACAAGATGGTTTCTATATCTCTTTGAACCAGAAGCTAAGATCTGCGAGGGGACAGAAGAATCATGTTCAGCCATGGGAGTGTCTTGCATGGTTGTTTCTAGTGGAAGGGTAGACTCCTGAATGGGAGAAGGAGGGCCAAGTTTAGAAATGACAAGAGTATTTGACTCTTCCACCTTAGAGGTGGATCCTTTCCTATTCGGGGGAATAGGAAGAGGTCATTAGGAAAACTCTCTCTATGAGCCTTTCTTTCTACCGTACAAATAATACCAGGGTCCTGGGGACTCGTTAGCTAGATCTGATATCCTGACCTTTGACATTGGTCAAGGAGGAATCATCGGACTTAGCAGGTAGAACCCGAGCTTGTTCATTCAATACTCTTCCCAAGAGAGAGGAGTGGATGAGTCAGCTCAAGAGTGAGAGACCTTATCCTTCCCTTTTTAGGAAGAGGAGGTAGCTAGCTTCTCTACTATGGGAAGGGTCAACTTTGGCTATCCCTTGCCCCTAGTTTTTTACTTCACATAATTCTTGTAAAGTAGGTCTATTCTCTATGAGAGTGGATCGACTAGAGTGCACCAAAAGTGATCCAACAGGTATCCTCCACAGGAAACCATAGGCTGATATCCAGTGTCATGCATTACGTGCACGACATGTTGATGGGAAAATTTTAGGCATTTATGAATTATAGAGGTGATCCCATTCATGGAACCTAGCCAAGGTATGCCTAGCTTCACTCTAAATAGGTTTGACTTGGGGATAACATCAAAGACCATATCTACACTCCTAGGTCCAACTAGGATGGACAATGTTATCGATCCATAGGGTTTAAGAGAAAATCCATCATGCGTGTGGATGATGGGATTTTTATTTTCATATTCCTCCCTTTGAAGGGAGTTTAGGAGTAATGTCTCCTCTGTGATGACATTCACTCTACTCATGGGGTCGAATAAGACTCCTATCACAATGTTTCCATTGAGGCGAGTGGGAATGTAAAGCGGAGAAGACTTAGCATTTTCTGGTACATCTTGTGAAGTAAATGTTATATCTAGATAACTGGTTGCAACGTAGGGAGAGGGAGTAACAGTAACCATGTTAACATACGCCTCATCGTGAGAAGTAGAGTCAAAGGGATCGATAATCATGTTAAAATAATGTGACGAAAATGGGTCCATGTATATCTGCAATTCACCATTAGCTTTCACCACTTATTTGTTCATGTTCTTCTTGTTTCATCAAGATAGATGGTACCGTCCTTGATGCAATCCTATATATCATGATGCAACCACATACAGTGTTTGGTATCGTGTCTGTTAACTTGGTGGTACTAACAATAAGTGTTTTGTTCATACCAACTAGGGTATGGTTCTCTAACTGGTTTAGGAGGTAGCAAGGTAAGGATCTTATCCTTCACTAACTTCTACAAGATGGAATAATAAGATTCTAATAGCTTCATAAACTTTTGGTCGCTTCTGAGGTCATTTTTATCCACAACGGCTACTACATTTGCAACATTTTTACCTCTTCCAAAAATTGATATGATAGATCTTCCTTCAAAATGGGAGCATGAGGGAGGACCCTCAAACTAAACCACCGTTTTCTAGTATTCTCATAGAGATGAACACAAGTGTGCAAAAGAAGGATACTCCATGTGGGAAAACTTCTCTTGCCAAGGCCTTTGTAAGTTCCCTATGAAGACCTTTTGTACATCATAATTGAGTAACGGATAGGAGATCTATGAGAAGAGTGCTTTGTATCATGCTATAAAGTCTATAATATTTTCACTGTCCCCTTGTTTTCACCTAACAAGGTCTACGAAGGTCATCTTTGGTCTAATATTGGCCTAGAATTGTCGCAAGAACTGATTCACAAGCTAATCGAACATGAAGATGGAATTATCGGGCAAAGAACAATACCAGTCTAGCATTGTATCTTTGAGGGATCGAGGAAATAGTTTGGCCATCAATGCATCATGATAGAAAAATTTTGTGCATAAGGAATTAAAGGAAGACACATGTCTCTATGGGTCCCCTTTACCACTGTATTTCTTGAATTTGGGAATCTCAATCCCTTGTGGGAAGGAGTGTTTAGGATTGCAACTAACAATGGGATGTGTTAGAAGAATGGCTGGAAGATTGGCTAGGCCGAGATTTGGGAAAGGTTTACCAACTAGTTTTGCATCTTCCCATAATTTTGAAGAAGGGTATCAGAATAGGGTTGTTAGAAGACATAGGACCACTAGAACCACTGTCAGAGCCATTGTCATGACCCCCACTAGAGCCACCATCAATAATGTCACCACCAGTGTGACTTCTATCGATGCCACTGCCATGGCCACTGCCAGATCCACCATCGATGCTGCCACCACCAGTGTGACTCTTTTCATAGCCACCTCTGCCAATGCCAACCCCACTTCCAAAATTTTCACCACTAAATCCTTCACCTATTATTCTCCCAAATCCTCCACCACTAGAGGAGATGAAAGGGGTGAAGTGGAAACCCAAAGCGTTCCTACTTACTTTTATGGTCTTAAAACTTTCGGAAGTAGTGGGTATATTGACCAAAGGGACCGTTTCAACCATATACACAAATTTAGGAGGCATTGACATCTCCAGTTGCCTCTCACATTCCTTAAAGAGGCCTCCCTATATCATGTGACCATGGGTCAAGGGGGCACATGCTTCGGCTAGACTAGGGAGACTAGCTAAGAGTTATGTACACCTATCTAGTCCTTTTCCACCATGTATCTTATTTCATTGATCACCTTAGCAGTCCTAGCCATCTTCAGGTTGCCTTCTAGGTGATTTTCCAATGCACCTAACCCTTTTCCAAGGCTAATGACATTCTCAGAAGGGATACAGATGGCTTCATGCTTGTCTACGGATGAAGAGGTTGGTGATGTAGGAGGAGTAGGGATGTGATCATTCTCATCAAGAAATATAGATTCGCCTCATGATACATTCTCTTATGCAGATAGATCAACCATAGAACCAGAGAAAAGGTTGGTAGTGAAGCTAGAGGAGACCTTCATCTTGTCCATCGAAAGTTGCCACAACCTTCTTCTAAACATATTCCTAGATGTCATAGGCTAGGTTGTGAAACTCATAAACTTTCACAACACACTAGGGTACAATGACCAAGAGGTATACGAGAAAAATTTTAGGATGCCGAAAATAGATAGATGTTGGTTCACGTCGGGTTCACCAAAAAAGTAAGAGAGGGGGACCAACCACTGCAAGGCCCTAGTTCACTAAAGGCCAAGAGAGGAAAGGCTTCCCTAACTTACCTCAGTTTAAAGGATGGTTAGGATAGAAGGGATGAGAATGATGAATACTTTGTGTCCTTCAATCACTCTACAATCCCGAGAATTGAAGGGAAACTAGACGAGTCACTTTCCAGAGTCAACTTTGCATCTCATGTAACTCTCTACCTGAGGAAAGAAGCACAATTTTGAGATGACAACATGGCACATTGGCATCTCACAAGTGTGTTGGCATCTGTATAGATAAAAAACTAGAGAGACGAGGTTGGAATTCTAGAAAAGGACTAAGATTCTAGGTTAGTAGTTTCGAGAAGTAAAGAACAAGACTAGGAAAAGTGAAATGTAATTACATATATGATAAAAGAATTGTATTACCACAAGGGTGATGAAGATAATTTCATAGAATAATCCTCTCACCAAATTCCTTTGAGATATCTCTACCTGCACAAAGAAAAAGGGAAAGTGTTGGGGTTGTTTAGGGGCCTACCTCAATCAGACCCCTGTCTTGGTGTTTCCACCTCCATGAATAACCAAGTTTGTAATGATAGGAATAACGATAAAAAAGGGAAAAACAAGCTAAATATGCAAGAAACATAACAAAATAGTACATTCTTATTCAACTGAATATGATAGAGGAGATGAGAGGAGCTTACCATCTTCATCCAAAGCACTCAAGGCTTGTGGAGGAGTGAATGAGAGGAGTTCAAGCCTTTTCTACCATGGTGTTTGTTTGGCACTCACACTATCAGAGTGATGGGGTGGTAGATTTTTGCAATGGAGTGAAGAATGCTTCTACAAAGCTTGAATGGATGTTTGAAAGAGTGGAGAATTAATGAAGTGATGAACTCAAGATCTCACAAAACTTCCCTAGAATGGATGGAATGGTCACAAATATCAAGGAGAAGATGAAAAACAACCATATTTAGATTGCCCAACTGAAGAGGGGCATCACACTTTGAATTCCAATCGAAAGTTTAATGTCTTTGCAGACTCCAACCATAGTATTCTGCCAGGGATGTAAGCATGTTGTGTGGGTTTTCCCAATAGAAACACCCCCACTGACACACAAATAAGGAACCAAGTGGAATGCAAGCATCTGGCTTAAGTGGAATTAAACCTCCACTTTTGGTTTTCTAAAGTGTAAAGGGGTGAAAGGGGAATTTGTGTTAGGGGTGCAAATTCACGCTCATACAACAACATATTAGATGTAAATGACAGAGTGTGCAATAAATTTCAGTTAGAGAGATCATTCGTGAGTAGCTGTAATGAAGAAACAAATGTTGATTTTCAATTTGACAGTGAAGAATATGAACCTGTTGATAATTACAGTAGTATGGACAAATAAGATACATGTTCAACAGATTCATTGGATGAATCAATTCAAGTATTTTACTATGTAGAGAATGTATATGTTGGTGATGTAAGTGGTGAACAAGTAATTTATTTCTTGTTCGATCATTTACCTTCTTCTATCCCTTTCTCTAGTTTTGAGGTTATCACTATGTTTTTGCATGAGGCTAACATAGATGTAGTTGTACATGAAAGTGGAAATGTAAAGACAAATTTTGGTACAATTGATGATAATTTTTATGATGAGTTTGCACTTGAAGAATGTGATTGTGTCAATCACATGAATGCATATGAGAACTTTTTTTCTAGGTGTGCAACTTCTAGTTTTCCTCATGAGAAGTGTAATTCAAATTTCCAAGAGATTGAAAAAAAGAAAAAATCTGAGGAATATGGCTCTTCACAAAAAATGTCTCATGATATCAATGGAGGTGTTGGTGAGGTTTGTATTAGCATAAATGACCCCAAGGTATGTTGGTCATCAATAGTCCCTATTTTAAGTGAAGTTGAATATGATGCATTCCTTTGTGATGAAGATGTAGTTTCTCAAAATATGAATCCTACTATTCCTAAATTTGAGCACTTCACTTGGATCTAGCATACGTCTTGTAGTGATAATGAGTAGCAAAAGGTTGCACAAGTTGGTGTTTTCATGGATACTCATGTTTCTTACATGTTTTAACTTCAAGGTTTTAAGTTTGATTTGTTAAAGGATGAGTTTTTCTCTCCAAGTCAACATAATGAAGGGGTATATTTTTATTTTCCATATGAATTGGAGGCATTTTCTTTTTTCCTTGATTCCTTTTAGCAGATCAACAAGTATGAATGTTCCATGTTTTCATATGGCGTTGACTTGAGGTTTCAAGTTTTTCCACCACCTATTACAAAAATGAAAACAAATTGCATGACAATGTGGTGGGCTATGTTATGTGGTTTCCATGTAGCAGCGAGATCAAACATGGAGCAAGTCTTCACTGGATTACTGGTAATAATATATTTATGCTTGTAAGAAGAGGCTTATACTTTTTGTGGTGGTTTGGTAGAGGTAAATGTGGGTTGAGGAAAATTAGTTCCTTCAACAAGCTAGTGTTTGACAAAGGAAAACATTAGTTCTTCTTTTCATTTGGTGGCTTAGGGCCATCAAATGAGGTTTAAAATTTTGAATAAAGGAGAATTTATAGAACACCCAATGGATTTAGCAGTTGGTCTACTCCCCAAAGATCTATAATCTCACCATGCACTCAAGGGGAATGTGTCCCCGAACATGATCCACTGATGGAACCTTCAAATTTTGCAAATACAAAGTGAATATATCCTTTCAATGTGTTGACAGAGGCTATGTCAGCATACTACTAAATCTACCTCAGACCCCATCTGTTCCAAATTTTTTTTTTTAAATCAAAGGTCATCTTGCAAATCCATGTGGTAGAATTGTTTTGGTGCATATGGTAATACTTCCATTCAGTTTCATGCTTTCGAGATGAGTTTTGATGGGTTATTTAATTCTTTTCTAACTATGACTAGGCTAAAATTGGTGTTCCAAAAAACTGAGAATTTCATAAATATGAAGGCAACCCATTTCTTATTTTGGTCTAGAACATATTTAATTCCATTTTCATCAAAAATAGTTTGTATGTTACTTTATTTTAATGTGTTTTAGTTGCGGCAAACATGTTTGGTGGGCCAATTTACAAAGGAGTTATGAAAGAGAGCTTTCTTGGGCATGCAAATTCATTATGGAGATTTTTGGGGGTTGTATTATCTTGAAAAACTATGTTTCAACCTTCAAATGGATGCCTAAAGCATTTCCCATGCCTGGGCACAAATTTTAGCAATATTTTATGAATTGTTTGGTTGCTTGCAAGCTCAAAAATGTCCCAAATGCAATTATCATGACCTCCAATTTATTGTGGTCAATTTTGGAGTTTTCTTTGAGTTGAAATGTGTTGTTATTAAATCCCATTTGTTTCCTAAGGCTGAGATAATGATTGGTTGACAATTTTATTCATTATTGAACTGGTTTATGAAAGCTTGGACATGAGGAAAATGGCCTCTAATAATTTCTCATGCCCATACATGTTTTAATACATCTAATACCAATTCAAGTGCTCAAAAAGAGATTCATACACTTTTCATGTCTACTATGGAAATTATGTATAAAAATTGTAGACAAAATGCACATGAAGTGAGATTGTAGACCAACAGTTTGACAAAATTTCAAACCAATGGAACAAATAAAATGGCTACAAGTTAGCTATTTATAATAAATGTCGGGTTAATTGAGCAGGCAAAGGTAGAAATGAAGGCTCTATGGACCAAAATTATTAGTTAAAATTAAAATTAAATACCCAAAAGTGATAATTTTCACTTGCCATGTGAAAATGCAACTATAACTACTTTTACAAGGTAAAAGGTTTGCATATGAATGCAAAACCAATTTGGGCCAAATCAACTTCAATTACAAAAAAGAGGAAGGGGAATAAAGAAGGTGAAGAATCTTCTAAATGCAAATCAAGTTGTAGATCAAGGGTGCAGAGGTGTTCCATGTGTCACCATGGATTTATTTCTAGGGCTTCTCTACTATTTCCTCCTTTATCTTAAGTGAGAAACTAGTTTCATTGTAAGGGGCTCTAATTTCTAAAAATTCTCTTAGCTTTATGTTTTGGCCATGAAAGAGGCTATGTATTGTAATTGTTGAATAATAAGGGTGAAGATACATAGGTTGTAAGTCCACGTATTGTAATGCTTTTGTCATTTTAATGTAGAGATTTTATTATATATGGTTATGTAATTGTCTCTATGTCGGAGATGTAGAATCTCTTGAATTGAAATAACAAAGTTATGGAGCTTCTTCAAACACATTTGTTGTTTGAGATATCTATTATTTTTCTTTCCATTAAAGGAGTGGTGTAAATTATTGCAAGTAGATAATGAGGGTATTATATTTTAAGATGGATTGCTAAGTATAATTTCATGACAGGCTTAAGCAGACCTTTGTGTCATAATCTGATATAATTTTGTTGGTCATCAAAATTATGTTATAGTATTATGATATGATGTGCATGATATGTGACTTTGTAGCCCATTACAAGTAATGGTCTTGCACAATTGTCTTTCCCCATTCTCAGAAACAATCTTTAAATTCAAACAACCCTTTAATGTTTTACTTGTATGTGTATTTTGTCTCTCAACTTCATGCCTATAATAGGATGAGAAAAATGGGTGTACCATTATTTAATGCAACCACACACACTCATTTTTTATTGTATGAAGTTAATCTTCTTTATACTATATTGCACCATAAGTTAAATATCTTCATCTAATTTCACATAGGACTACCCTCCTAGGTTTTGCAAAGCTTGAAGTGTAGGGGAGAAAAGTTCAGGCTTTATTGAAGTTTCTGGTTGAAACCAATTTTGTTGTGTTATGTAAGGTCTTGTGGACCATCTTGTTTGTGGTTGAGGACCTTTTTTTCTTAGGTTAGAAGTGGTGAAGTTGAATAAGTTTTGGAAGCCAATCTTTGGTTGTTTTCTAAACAATAGATCAAGGTTGCTAAACACACTGTGTTTTCCAACACTATTTCTTTTGGACATTCCTAGGCTCGAAAAAGGAAACCTAACTATTTCCAAGATTTTTAAAAGGGAGCTCTTGACCTGTTGAGAGGTTGGAAAGAATTGGAACGTTTGTTTTTTTCATGAGAATGACAAGAAAACGGTGATTTCGGTGTGAAAACTAGGTTTTTTTCTATTCTTGTTTGTGTGATAGCTGCTAAATGAATTAAAAGAGGAATTTTGTAGGTTTGATTAGCACATAGTGAAGCATCTAGAGGTTTTTTTTTGGCACATTAGATAGTTGTTCCATCACTTTCATCCATTTTTGTAAATTCTGTGTTTTTCTTTATTTGCTGTTTTGACTGGTAAATGGAAAAAAATGGGGTTTTAGACTGCACTCCCACCGTACCAAGAAGTATGGGGACATTGGGAATGTGGCTAAACTCCATCATTGTACATACATTAGCAGTAGGATACTGTAGGAGGCATAGCATCATGATCAAAGTCTTTCCCTAGGCGAGTTTGTTGATACCCGGCTTGGAAAGACAGTGAAATACACAGTCCTAACGTGGCAGGGGTGATGAATCTTTTATAATGCAAAGTGTGTAGTGGTTGTAGGAGCCTTCGTAAAGGTTGGAAAGAAGGAAGAGTTCTTGTCTGATCATTTGGAGGTTGGGAAAAGCAAACAGACCAAGAAAATGGTCTAGAGAACCCTAGTTTTTTTTTTGAGAAATCTGAATTACAGGGTTCTTGGGTAAGCGATGGGGAAATGTTGATGGAAGGTCAACAAATAATCCTTGTGAGATGGTTTTCATGCCATGGGAGACATGTCACACCCCTGCAACAAGATTAGGAAGCATTGGAGGATATCTAGTCTTTAAGAGTATTAAGGGCTAGGGAGTGAATGAGAGGAAGAGCACCAAGTTTTGTTCAGTTGAGGCATTGTAAATGGTAGCAGGGTTGGCCAGAACAACCAGGGGTGCCTAAATAGTATAGGACCTATAGGTTGAGTGGTGGAGAGTGACACCAAAGTGGGTTTCATCAAGGTGAGACCCATAGCATTGAGTCAATGATTGCCACAATCCAACCTTGTCTCTATCAGATTGGTATCATAGCCAGGTTAAAAGATTTGGGAATCATCTTATATGTCAAAGGTTGAGTCCAGTGATTCTTTTACCATGGTGACCAATGTAGAACTAGCAAAGATGGTTGAGGAGCAAGAAGAATACAATAAATAGTTGAGGGAAAGAATAGCCCAGCTTGAGGCAGCAGTGAGGAGTGCATAGTTTGAGGGAAGAATTCCAAAAGAAGAAGAGGTTGCAGAGGAAGATAAGACCCCTGAACCTGACCCTATTTTGAAGGAGGAGCCTTTCTTGAAGGCATTGAAAGCCTTGAGTGGAAAAGCACTTGAAGGCATACCACTGTTTAGTGGAAAGATGGAACCAGACCTAGTCATGGATTGGATAGAAGGCATGGAGAATTATTTTGAGTGTGATGGAGTCACTGAAGCACAGAAGGTGAAGGTTGCTAAATCAAGGTTGAGAGGATCAACTTTCACATGGTGGAAGTTTGTTCAGACATAGAGGGAGAAAGAAGGAAAACAACCCATATCAACTTGGAAAGGAATGGTTGCTAAAGTGAAAGAATCCTACATGCCAGATGACTATGAGATTCAATCTTCTAAGGGTAGAGGCAAAGGCAGAGATCAAAGAGGACAGCGTGGTGGCTACCAAGGTAGAAGTAATGATCAAAGGAACCAAGGAGAATCTAAGCTCACTGAGCATGGAGGTGAAACATCTTCAAGAGGAGGATATAACAAAGGAAGAGGACCTCAAGGAGGTTCAAACAGAGGAAGAGGAGCAGGTAGAAGCAACTCTTATTTTGCCAGTATGAAGTGTTACCATTGCAACCAACTAGGTCACCCTGCTTATAGATGCTCGGAGAAAGCTTCTTCTTCAAGCAATGAAAAGAGAGTGGCCTATGCACAAGAGGACGCCATGAGTCCTAAGGCATCTGAAATCAGTCATATAGAGTCTAAGGTAGGAGAGAATCTGATGTTTAATAGAGTGTTGATCAAACAGCCAGTCAAAGAGGAACCTAAGCAAAGAAGAGCTCTTTTCAGAGTAAGGTGCAAGATACTTGGTAAAGTGTGCAAAGTCATTGTAGATTTTGGTTCAATAGACAATATAATCTTAGAGGAGGTAGTAACAAAGCTAAACTTGGAGGAGGTACCCCACAATAACCCCTACAAGGTCACATGGCTGAATAAAGGGCAGAGTGTTTTAGTTAATGAGCAAGTAACAGTGGAATTTTCAATTGGAAGTTATAAAGAAAAGTTAGTTTGTGATGTTTTACCCATGGATTCATGCCATCTGCTATTGGGCAGACCATGGTAGTATGACAGGAGTGTTATGTATGACAGGAAGGAGAATAATATTTCATTCAAAAAGGATGGAAGAACCTTCAAGCTGTAGTCACTGTCAGAGGAAGATGAAGGACAATCAAAAACATCAAACATCATGTTGAGTAGTGGCAAAGAGTTTATCAGTAATCTACATTAAGGAGGTGAAGGGTATATGGTTTAATGTAGTCAAAAGATGAAGAAGAGACTAAAAAGATAGTCATACCAGAATCAGTCCAAAAGTTCCAAAAAAATATAAGGATATTGTTAATGATGGTACACCTACAACCTTACCTCCAAAGAGAGCTATAAGTCATCAAATTGACTTCATACCAGGGGATTCATTACCTAACAAAGCAGCATAAAAACTCACACCATATCAGAATTTGGAGGTAGCTAGGCAAGTGCAAGAATTATTGGAACAAGGATTAATTCAAAAGAGCATCAACCCTTGTGCAGTACCAGTGGTTTTGGCAACTAAGAAAGGAGGTAAGTGGAGACTTTGTACTGATTCTAGAGAAATCAATAGGATCACCATTAGGTATAGGTTCCCAATTCCTAGAATTGAAGATTGAATGGATTGCCTTGGAGGAGCACAGTATTACACTAAGTTGGACCTCAAGAGTGGCTACCATCAAATCAGGATTAAGGACGGAGATGAGTGGAAGACGACTTTTAAGACAAATGATGGGTTATATGAGTGGAAAGTGATGCCATTTGGCCTCTCAAATTCCCCTAGGATGTTCATGAGACTAATGAATGAGGTGCTTAAGGATTTCATAGGGATCTTTGTAGTAGTCTATCTTGATGACATACTGATTTTCAATAAGACAGCAGAACACCTAAAGCATGTGGAGATGGTTCTTAAAAGGTTGCAAGAAGAGAAGTTGGCAATCAACCTTGAGAATTGTGAGTTCTTCAAACAAGAGCTGGTGTATCTAGGTTTTGTAGTATCCAAAGGAACCTTGAAGATGGATCTAAGCAAGGTGGAAGCCATCCTAAACTAGCCTACACCAACCACAACAACAGAGGTAAGGATTTTTCATGGTTTAGCCCAATTTAATAGGAAATTCATAAGGAATTTCAGTGGTATATGTGCACCAGTCCTACATACTATCAAAGGTGGTCTGAAAACAAAATTTAAGTGGACTCAAGAGGCTGATAAAGGGTTTGAAAAATTGAAACAAGAAGTGGCAACTCAACCAATTCTGTTATTACCTAGTTTTGACAAGTTGTTCATAATTGAGTGTGATGCAAGTGGAGTAGTAGTGGGTGGAGTACTTAGTCAAGAAGGTAGGCCTGTAGCCTTCTTTAGTGAAAAGCTCGAAATAAGCCAAGCAAAAATATTCCACCTATGATCTAGAATTATATGCTTTAGTGCAGTCCCTTAGGAAGTGGAGGCATTATTTGTTACCAAAAGAGTTTGTGGTCTTCACTGATAACCAGGCACTTAGCTACATCAACACCCAAGAGAAGTTAAGGAATAGGCCTTTGAAATGGATGGAATACATCCAAGATTTCACATTCACTATCAAGCACAAAAAGGGAAAAATGAATAAGGTTGCAGATGCATTAAGCAGAAGGTTGTTAACAGTACAGGAAATACAGCTGAAAAGCATTGGATTAGAGAGTTTCAAAGACCTCTATGGTGAAGATGAAGACTTCTCAAAAGCTTACAAGGTATGTTCTGATTTTGAGAATCATTTTCATAGCCAGTATTCTGAGTATACATTGCAAAATGGATTGTTATTTAAGGGTAATCAGTTAGGTGTTCCAAGAGGGTCAATGAGGGAAAATCCGATTCAAGAAAAGCATAATGGCAGTCTTAGTGGGAATTTTTGTATCAATAAGACTCTAGAACTAGTGTAATGGTTCTATTACTGGCCTAAGTTAGCAACAGATGTCAGAAAATATGTGGAACAATGTGTTGTATGCATGATAGCTAAGGGAGGAGCTAGCAACGCTGGTTTATATCAACCCCTGCCCATTCCTAACAGACCATGGGAGTTTGTGAGCATGGATTTTGTGGTAGGTCTCCCTAAGACCAAGACTGGTTTTGATAGTGTTTATGTTGTGGTAGAAAGATTTAGTAAGATGAGTCACTTTATTCCCTGCAAAACTACTTATGATGCAAGCTACACAGCTCATCTTTTCTTCAAGGAGGTTGTAAGGATCCATGGCTTGCCTCTAAGCATTGTTTCTGATAGAGATGTGAAGTTCATGAGTCACTTTTGGAAGACTCTATTGAGTAGATTGGGAACAAATCTATCATTTGGATCAGCTTACCATCCTTAGACTAATGTACAAACAGAGGTGGTTAACAGAGTGCTAGGAAATCTTCTGAGGTGCTTGACTAAAGAATATGGACAAACATGGGATATGGTGATTTCCCAAGCTGAATATGCCTATAATGACAGTGTCAAAAGAACTACAGGGAAAAGTCCTTTTAAGGTTGTGTATGGGATGCACCCAAGAGGCATTTGTGAACTTAGAGACCTTGGAACTATGGAGAATAGGAGTGGACATGTAGAGGACTTCACTCAGACCATGAAGGAGATTCATGAGCAATTCAAGAACACAGTTATACCAGCAACCCACAAGTTGAAGGAAAAAGTTGATTTCTTAAAGAGAGATGTGCAATTTGTAGTTGGGGACTATGTTATGGTCCACCTCAACAAATCCAGATTGCAGAAGGGCATGGCAACCAATTTACAAATGAAAAGAGTGGGTCCATGCAAGGTGTTGGCCAAATATGGCAAGAATGCATATAAGGTGGACTTACCATCAGACTTGGGCATCTCTCCAATTTTCAATGTTGCTGATTTGATCAAGTACAAGGGATCAGTCCAAGATGAGGAGTAGAACAGCAAGGAAATATTCAAGGACATCAGTAATGTGACCCTTCCTCAACAAGTTAAGCTTCGGGCAGAGAAGATCTTGCAGTCAAGGGTGCAGAAAGCTACAAGACATAAGGTGTACATGGAGCACCTTATCAAGTGGAAGAACAAGCCAGAATCAAAATCCACTTGCATACAGGAAGATCAGTTCAAGAAACTTGGCATTGACCTGACACTGGTCCCTCCTTCCTTTCCTTATTTGTTTGGGCAGAGAGGGGGAGAATGGTGTAGGAGCACCTGGCAAAGTTCAGGCTTTACTGAAGTTTTTGGTTGAAACCAATTTTGTTGTGTTATGTAAGGTCTTGTGGACCATCTTGTTTGTGGTTGAGGACCTTTGTTTCTTAGGTTAGAAGTGGTGAAGTTGAATAAGTTTTGGAAGCCAATCTTTGGTTGTTTTCTAAACAATAGATCAAGGTTGCTAAACACAATGTGTTTTCCAACACTATTTCTTTTGGATGTTCCTAGGCTCAAAAAAGGAAACCTAACTATTTCCAAGCTTTTTAAAAGGGAGCTCTTGACCTATTGAGAGGTTGGAAAGAATTGGAAAGTTTGTTTTTTTCATGAGAATGACAAGAAAACAGTGATTTTGGTGTGAAAACTCAATTTTTTTCTGTTCTTGTTTGTGTGATAGCTGCTAAATGAATTAAAAGAGGCATTTTGTATGTTTGATTAGCACATATTGAAGCCTCAAGAATTTTTTTTTTGGCACATTAGATAGTTGTTCCATCGCTTTCATCCATTTTTGTAAATTCTGTGTTTTTCTTTATTTGCTATTTTGACTAGTAAATGGAATAAAATGGGGTTTTAGACTGCACTCCCACCGTACCAAGAAGTATGGGGACATTGGTAATGTGGCTAAACTCCATCATTGTACATACATTAGTAGTAGTAGACTATAGGAGGGATAGCATCATGATCAAAGTCTTTCCCTAGGCCAGTTTTTTGATACCCGGCTTGGAAAGACAGTGAAATACACAGTCCTAACATGGCAGGGGTGATGAATCTTTTATAATGCAAAGTGTGTAGTGGTTGCAGGAGCCTTCATAAAGGTTGGAAAGAAGACATAGTTCTTGTCTGATCATTTGGAGGCTGGGAAAAGCAAATAGACCAAGAAAACGGTCTAGAGAACCCTAGTTTTTTTTGGAGAAATCTGAATTACAAGGTTCTTGGGTAAGCGATGGGGAAATGTTGATGGAAGGTCAACAAAGAATCCTTCTGAGATGGTTTTCATGCCATGGGAGACATGTCATGCCCCTGCAACAAGATTAGAAAGCATTGGAGGATAGCTAGTCTTTAAGAGTATTAAGGGCTAGGGAGTGAATGAGAGGAAGAGCACCAAGTTTTGTTCGGTTGAGGCATTGTAAATGGTAGCAGGGTTGGCCAGAAGAACCAGGGGTGCCTAGATAGTATAGGATCTATAGGTTGAGTGGTGGAGAGTGACACCAAAGGGGGTTTCATCAAGGTGAGACCCATAGCATTGAGTCAGTGATTGCCACAATCCAACCCTGTCTCTATCAGTATGCTTTAGAATATTTACAAGGTTCAAATAGAAAAAAAACTAAAATGTCTCTATTTTTAGGTAAAAGCAGGAAGGCGGCCTTGGTCTCAAGTCAATGGATATTATTGGACAGGCCTTAGCTACTAAGTTATATGTGTGATGGTGTACTAGCTAAGATTAGGATTTGGCTAGGATTATTATTATTAAGCATCTTTGGGGGTGTGTGTTGATAATGTTCCTTGGTATGGAATTTTGGGGAGGGGTTCCATGATTTGGGAGACTCTCAAAAGAGGGATGAATCTCATTAAGCATGTTCTCTATTGGATTTGTAATAGTGGTTCAAATGCTCTCTTTTGGCATGATTCATGGGATGGGAATCCGACTATGCATCCTTATCCTTTGTCTCTTTTCAATATTTTTCTTGATGTTGGTTGGAGTAGGGTGGGAGATTTTAAATTGGTGTGGTCCTTTATTTAGGTGGAGGTGGTGCATTGGAAGAATCTATAGGATTGGTTGTCGGGAGGAACTAAGGAGTCTTGGCTAGAGCTTGTTAGGACTTTAGCTAATAGAATGTGCAATTCCTTATCTAGGAGGGATACTCTATTTTGGGGTTCTTCTCCAAAGGGTAAATTTAAAGTTGAATTAGGCTACCTTTCACTGGACAAATAGGTGTTTGGAAGGATTAAGGTTCCTTGGTGGAAGTAGGTTTGAAGAAAATTTTCCTAGCCCAATTCCAACTTTTTCTTATGGCCAATTGCATAGAATAGATGTCTTATCTGGGATAATTTATGAAAGAGATATTTTCATGGTCCCTCTATCTGTGTTCTTTGTAATAATAGTGAGGAAAGTGTCTCTCATCTCTTCTTCTTATTCCCTTTCACTCCAGCAATTTGGCACTTCTAGTGGGGGTGTGGAATCATGCCTATAGTCATGCCACTTCTCTAGTTGAGATTTGGGATATTTTGGGTAGGCCTCCTACATAGACATGTTTTATTAAGGTTTCTTGGATCCTTGGAACCTCCCTTATTATTTGGTTTCTATGGTTGGAAAAGAACAAGAGGATATTTCAAGGTGTGTAAATGGCAGTGGCTTAGCTTTGACATAAGATCCTTTGTAAGCTTCAAGAAACTATTTTTGAGAAATGTGACATGTAAAATGTTGTAGATTATGGTGATGAGGTTGTCATAAGGAACTTGAACTTGGTGGTTGGTGGCCTTGGATACTTGGGTAGAAGAGGACCTTGGCATACCAAGAAACAAAATTAGCATGATGATAAGTGGACCCCTCCTCCTCAAGGAATTCTAAAGGTAAATATTGATGGTTCTTCTCAAGGGAATCATGGTCATGCTAGGATTGGTGGCATTGAGTGAAATGGTGTTGGTGATAGTTTGTTTATTTTCTTTGTTCATAAGGGGTAGTAGACCAAAAATCTTATGGAGGCATTGGCTATCCTCTACATTATTGAAAGAGGTTGCTCACTTGGTTGGAGGAAGATTATTTGTGAATTTGATTTACAAATTCTCGTTGATATGTTGAACAACAATAGGTTGGAGGGACCTAGTTAGCAGCTAGCTTTACTAATTAAAAAAAATCTAAGGATGTGGAGTTTGATTGATTTTATCTCCTTTTGTCATTTTCCTAGAGAGTGGAACAAATTGGCTGATTTTTTGGAAAAGTGGGCTTCAAAGAAAGAGAATGGGTGGGATGTGGTAGATTGGAAATTTCTACCTATGGAGTTTGTGAGGTCTTCAAAAAAATTTATTCTAGATTATAGGAATATGTAATTGTTCCCTTTAGGGGTTCCTCTGGGGCATCCTTTCCTTCTTTTGGTTGTATTTATATTTTTCATTGGATTTCTACTAAAAAATTACCCCTCTTTTTAAAAAAACCTTAGATATACGTGGAAAATATAGTATGGGAAAAACCATGGTGAGAATAGCTACTAGGATCTACTGTCCTAATCCAACCTCACAATAGAACCCCACTAGTTACAATACTTAAGGGCTCCAACCTTAAGGAGACAAAAATCTCTTAATTTAGGAGCACCAACTTATTTATCTGATGGGACCAACCAATTAGATTTACAATATAAGAGTTATGGAGCTACAACTCCCAATAAAAAATTATTCAAATGAATCTCATTCAATGTTGCAAACCTATTCTACAACGTCTCATTTTTTGTTGTGCATCTATGCAAGAATTCTCTTAGTTGTTACTAATTCAAAAAGTAATACCTCTACCCTAATGTCCTCTTCTCTATAATATGAAACTTATTATTTTTGTTTACTCAACAAACCATTTCTATGCTATTGATATCTCAACATATCATCTCACCTATCTTCTTCTCTTCTTTCCCCCTTTCTCTTCTCTATCTCATAGCTCTGCACTTAGAACATTCTATGTTTTATCTTGATACACTACACCTTTGCACTTCAATGCATATCCTAGATGATATTTCTTGAAACTCATCTAGGTCTACTTCTCATGGCATATGCATATTGATCCCTCACATCATTTTTATTTTTTGATCAACTTCGCATACTTGTCTTCACTGACAATTTTCTTATACACCTTGAACCCGACACCACCGACAACACTTACTTCATTTTCTATATTTTTGTATCACAATCTTAGGATTTTCATGCATTTAATTCCCATATATATGAAATTAATTCATATCAGATTTCATAGCCATCATGATTTCTTTCTTGATCTCTTCTAGATTTTGTAGCCATCTATATTAATGGTGTCACTTATTTCTTGCAATCCTTCACAAGAATGTAGATGGAGGAGTTACGTCATTTTTTGTAACATAATTCCATTTGTCTAACCATTGACAGTCTAATCTTTGGATGCATTTCATTGATCTTGAAATTTATGCCATGATCTAGGGTATCTCATTTACCTACCTTCATTTAAAACACAACTGTCTAATTAGACAAAATTTGAAAAGTAGTCATAGATTCCTAGTAATTCACAACAATGATGTGAATTAGACATTCAAGAAACCATTTCTTGCCACATATTGCTAATCCACATACCCATTTTGGTAAACCCTAGTAAATGTGTGCTTCCAACAGAATGGTAGAATTCTACCATTAGTCATGCTTGTTGAGGGTTAGGGATTGTTAATCCCTCTTTCCTCACACTTGAAATGCATTAAAAGACTTAAGAACCAAAACTGACTTGTGATGTATGATTCTTCTCCAAACCTATTGGGATTCAGCCATCAACCTTACCCTTTACCTTCTACCTCCTTCATATTTTTTCCCAACCAACACATTCACCTCTTAACCACCAAAGCATGAAACTCTGAAACTTGCATGAAGTTGTCAGATATTGGGGTTTTCCTTTCCATTATACCGCTTACTTTATTTTCATCAAGGTGTAAGCCATCCTCTCAATATATGATACTCGAAGCTATCCTTCAGACACTTTACCAAACTTAATCCTTTTGGGTGTCAGCTTTCAGGGTTTCTTACTACATACTTAACAAACTATTAAGGCATTAGTCTCAAAGGTGAATTAAAAACACTGAAGCTATTTTGGGTGTTGGGGGTTCTTCTATACCCCTTTCATCACTTTTTGTTAACACGTAAGCCTTAATTCAGAAGCCTGAAGTCTGAAACATTTCAAACTTAGCATATTGCTTTCACCATTTATTTGAGGCATGTGATATAATGTATGACTGAATTCCAATTTCTGATCACTTATAGTAGAGAGTAAGCCACAAGCACAAAGTTCAAATCCCAATTAGACTTAGTTGAAAATGACTAATTTCTTCTTTACTTAGCAAGAAGCAAAAAGTTAGACTGAGGCTCGAAGCTCAAAATTATACAATTCTTCAAGGCTTGCTTCAATGATGCCCTTTCGAAATCATTAAATAATCCCCCCATTTGATGTTGCTTAGATCTTCCTTTGACATCAATGACAATTAATTTTCCAACAATCTCCCCCTTTTTCATTGATGGAAAAACTAAATGCTATGTGTGAACCCTAGTTTGATACCTGCACAAATAAAACAAACAAACATGTTATTAGATCAAATATGCAAGGTTAAAACAAGGATTGGCCATGAAATCCATTTACAAAGCTTAAATGGAAAGAAAATGAAAAACAATGCAAAAACTAAATTAAATCTATCTAAGAAAAGAAAAATCTTGATCCCATGGGGGAGTTAGTGCCAATTGATGTGTCGAAATTAGCCTTTTCACAACTCCTTTGTAGGCTTTGATGATTTGATCAAATTGATGGTTGAATTCTTGCATAGCCTAGCTAAGAACTTGATAAAAATAGATGAAAATGGCTATGCTTGAAGATGGATTTGAGTATAATAAGTTTACTCAAATTGTGGATGATAAAATGAGAGGAAGAGTCTCTCATTTATCCAAAATGGAAGAAAGAGTGGAAATAAGCAATGTGGGATCATTCAACATCCAATGGCCAAGTGCCACTTGTCAAGATGTGAATGGTTGAGAAATGAGCACATTCTGGTCAATGTGCATGATAAATGCTATGAGATTCAAATTTGAAATTTGAATGTGACATGTTGGAGGGAGAAGGAAATGGTCACTTGGCTCAATGCACAAGGACATGTAAGAGGAGTGAATGCATTATTGGAAGTACCCATCCACTTGGATTTTTGAATTCAAAATTGAAAGAATATTCCTCCCTTTATTCCATGCTAAAAGAAAATAAGCAAATAAATAAATCAAAGTAATTGATTTATTGTGTAAGTTGCATTCTCTAGAGGATTTTAGTGATTGAGATTAAATTAATCAAGATTTGATCAATTTAATGAGAGATTAGGTGATTTGACCATTTTGACTTAGATTTTAGGATTGATTTAAATCAAAATGAGAGGAAAATGATTAGACTTAATTAAATAAAGATTTGATTTATTTAATTAAAGAGGGATGATATTGGATTTAAACCAAATAAAGATTTATTTAATTTAAATGAGATGACTTTAGGGATTAATTAAATAAAATGATTTATTTAATTAAAAGGGGGATTACATAAATAATTAAATAAAATTGATTTATTTAATTAACAAGAGATGATGACTTAATTAGATAAAGTTGATTTATTTAATTAAGAGATGAAGAGTGATGAATTTAATCAAATACAAATTATTCGACTAAACGACTAGCAAAGGAGATGATTCAAGATGAACTGGTGTTAGTAAATCAGGATCCAGTGTGTTGGATCAAATTTGTACATTTTCCATGTCTACATTTTGCCCCTTTTTGAAGTAATGTACTTGTTGCATTGATTCAAAGAAATAAATGTTGTGATCAAAGTTCAAAATTTCTCAATTTTGTTTAGATGCCCTAGTGTTGCCCCAGCGAAGGATTATGCTGGTATACTGCCCCCTCAAGAGATCAGACAAAAATGCTAATTTTTCGATCAATGTCATGATAAAATGCGAGAGGAGTGGTTCTATTGATTAGAGAATGGAAGATAATTCTTTAGAAAGATCAGATATTTGAAATAGACAACGTTGATGATGTATAGACAGTCATCGGCCATGGGTAGCCTCAGGTATATTTTGATACAACACATGAATTTTAGATAGAAATGTTAGTAAAGATAGAAGAATAAGAAGAATAAGATGGATGGAAGGAGCATCCAACAAACCTACACTATGATGATGATGATGATTTGCTTACCAGGATTTGGGATTTTCAAAGGGCCAATTACTTTATGTTTGATAACACACATAGGTACGATGCATCAAGGTATAAAGGACCAGGATGGCATTGTACCTAGTGTGATGCACTTTGACTCGTCAATTAGATATGACTATTCTTGTTCACACTTAGCATACAAAGCATTATTCAAGATGTAGTTTAGACATTCTAAACATCTTGGGCCAAAACATAGAGAAGAAAGTCTTTTTATGTGTTCAACAGGATATCTAAAACATCCTCCCTACAAACCTACAAACCAAACAAAGGATGCATGGCTAAGTTATTTTACAAGTGTATCCCACAAGCGCAGCAGATAAAAAAGATAATGATCATTGCCCCATTCCTTTCTCTCTAAACCTCTTTTGTTTAGGCATTATCGAGAGGTCCTTGGAATGAGCACAAAATAAGATAAGTCAAAAATACCAAGATAAAGTAAACAAACAAGTCGATGTTCTTCGTACTGCTAGCCAAGGCTAAACTACTGGGGGTACCTGATGCTTATGTCTATCATAGGAAGGATACATCCTAGGACATGTTGTGATCACGGTTTTGGTGAGATTGATTGGGTGATAAGCTATTGATTCTCTGAGTTGACCAACTTGCTCGCTTACTGACCTAGACTTGAGACTTTGACGATTAGGGTGTTCACTTTTGAACCTTCTATACTTGCTTCTAATTTCTTCACAAAAGTATGAAGGTGATGATTGATTTTATTATGAGTGATGAAAATTGTGGGTGAAAGCAAGATGAAATGGATGGACCATTTTGGATTTTTTGGATATTTTGAGGCTATTTTTGGTATTTTTGAGATGTTTTACAATGTTTTTGGTATTTTATGTCTTGGGGTCAATCAAGGATGGCCTTGCCTACATTTAAGACCAGAGATGATGTAGTTTGATGAAAATAGAGTTGACTAAATGAAAAGATAAATGGGAAAACACATTTCTAGATTGTGACAAACGGTTAAAGGACTGACCTAGGGTGTGAAATAGATGGGGAAACAGATTTCCATTGCAATGGATGCTTAGATGACTAACCTAAAATGTCTTGGGCAATGATCAAAGAACAAAATTTCCTACGTTAAAGCTCAGAGATGACATATTTTGGTTACAATAGACTTGACTCAATGAAAAGATAAATGGGCAAACGGATTGCCAGATTGCAACGGATGCTTAAAGGAATGACCTAGGGTGTGAATAGATAGACAAATAGATTTCTATTGCAACAGATGCTTCAAGGACTGACCTAAAATGTCTTGGGGAATGATCAAAGATCAACATTGCCTATGTTCAAGCTCAGAGACGACGTAGTTTAGTCAGGATGACTCTATTTTTTATTTTTCAAATTTTTGACATGTTTTAGATTTTGAATGATTTGGATTTTTGTTTTTTTGAATGGTTTTGGATTTTTCGCATGATTTTTACGATTTAGATATGGATATGTGATATCAGCGCTCTGTTTTGGGATTTTTTTGAAAACCAAACTAGGATTTGATTGATCAGATTGATGGATTGATAGTTTGACTAAGTGTGTTAAGTCAAACAAAAGTAATAATGCACTCGTAAACTCTAAGAATTTGTGTTATCCTAGAGTAAACTCATACATGAGAGGGTAGTTTGACTAAGTGTGTTAAGTCAAACAATATGATAATACACTTGTAAACTCTAGGAAGTTGTGTTATCCTATATTAAACTTGTACACGAGCGGGTAGTTTGACTAAGTGTGTTAAGTCAAACAAGTTGATGATGGATTGGATAATTTGACTAAGTGTGTTAAGTAAAATAAGATGATAATGCACTTGTAAACTCTAGGAAGTTGTATTATCCTAGAGTAAACTCGTGCACAAGAGGGTGGTTTGACTAAGTGTGTTAAGTCAAACAAGGTGATAATTGATTGGATTTGATTGATCAGGATTTGGAAGCTTGGCTTGGAACAAAATTTGTTTGAATGATTTGAGGTGACATTGAAGTACACATTAGATGCAACTTCTATTGATTTTGGATTGATGTTCGATGAAAGATAAATCTTGATAATGAACATGGGCTCACATCATCTTGTCAAAATATGTCATGGGCTCATGATTTGGATTTTTGGCTCACAAATGCTTGACCAATTTTATTTCACGTTTGAAAATGTTTGGATCACCACATAAGTTGGAGGATATATATCAAGATTTATTCTCAAAGCAAGATGTAAATATCTGCCCCCAATGTATAGCAATGTTTGAAAGGCCATGGGTGAATTCTTGGATAGGTGTGTGGATGGATGGATATGGTAAGTATGCAAAGGATACCAAGGATTATCTTGTGAGAAGATAAGGTGTTCGAATAGAGTAATTCTCATTCGGATAATGATTCAAGGGTCAGAAAATGTTGGGTAAGATAGGATCAATGAAAATGACCCATGTCAAGATGTTTACCATAAGCAAGTGTAAATTGTGCACCAAATTTTTTCAAAATTAAGATAACTTGGACTATGGATGTAGATAGATGAAAAAAGGATTGGATAAATGGTTCATGGATGAATGGATTTAATATGAATGGAATGTTGGATTTATTATGGATACATTTAGATGCTTTCTCTTGAACTGGCACATGTAGATGCTCAATTTTATGCATGACGCCTATTTGCTAGGTTTTCATCATGGTATCTATCCAAAGCACCACCAAAATGGTTTTCACTAGAGGATGATTTTTTTTCTTTACTGTTTTCAATCTTTTTTCTAATTTTTTTGGATTTTTATTTTTTTTGAGAGATTTTAAGCTCGTGCTGAACCACCTGGTGGTGCTGATGTAGATGCTTTTCTCATAATGTGCCATTGATATACTACTTGAAGTAGTTTCTTTTCCAAGATCCGTGCACTTGAATACAACTTTTGAGATTCTTGATCTACTTTGTTGATATCGGAGTTAACTCCGTCTTTGTGCGCACATCGCAATAGATTGCCTTTTGAATCCTTATGATGAACGGTCACTGCCAACACATGGTCAATGTGAGGATTGGATATCATGTGTGGAGGCATGGATGACGAAGTGTTTTTAGGAAAAAAAGATGGATTGGTTGATAGTTTGGAAACTTTGACTCTCCAAACCTGGGAAGATGAGCAATGATAGGTGGATACGAAAGTGTGCATGGAATTAAGACCAAATGCTTGATATAGTTTGTACATTTCTTGAGAAGCCTTATTTTTCCTTTATAGTCATCTTTGATGGATACTTGCCCCTTTTTTATTTTTCCCCATTATTTTTTTGACTGATGGAGTTTGATAGGGATAATCTTTCTTTGTATTCTTTGGTATCCATGTGTATTTGATTTGTCCTTCATGCTTCTTAGCTTCTTTTTCCTTGATAATATTCTTCATGCTTCGATTCAAATCTTTCTTTTGGCGTTGGTCCCAATTTGTGGATGGGGTGATGGGTGGATGATGATTCATGATGTGGTTGGTTGTATTATTGGCATTGGTTTCATCATAAAGATTCTTCATGCTCCCTATGTTGACATTTTCTCGAGATGAAGTTTCCCCCAGTTTTATAGAGGTATCACTGATATGTTTAGATCCCTTAATTGTCAAATAACCAAGACCTTGATACTTAGGATTTCCAATAAGCTATACTGATTGTAGGATACCTTGTTCATGTAGGCCTAATCCTCTACCTTGATAATTCATCTGTTGAAACATTTTATGTGCAACAAGATATGATTTACCCTGGAGACAAGGTGCTACTCCTTCTCTGCTCTATGGTGGATCTTCAAAGATGACAACTTCTTTATTGATGAGGCAACTTTCCCTAAGAAAGGTAAGTGATCCAAGTTTATAAGTGATAGGATCCTCTATCTTTGAGATAACCTCCTGATTGATCTCTTTGGCTTGATCTTGTGAGATATCATATTTTAATGCTTCTTCAAGAGGTGTTGATGATTCACTATCCTCGTAAAAGTGTTCTTCAAGATTCATTCTTGATATGATTTCACATGATGTTTCTGATTCACAACTTTTGTAGAAGCCTTCTTCATGACCCATATCTGATGTCTTTGGATTTCTCTATATCTTGATCATGTGTACATATGTTAAGAGTAGGAGACTCTTGTTCCTTGGGAATGATGTTAAGAGTATGAGACTCTTGTTTTGAATGAAGATCATCTATGTGTCCATGCAAAAAACTCATCTCATGGGTAGATCGAGGAGTATGTGCTATATGTATATGATCATCATTTGCGATATCTTGTATAGATAAGAGAGTTCCCATTACCTCATTGTAGTATCTTGGATATAAAAATTCTTGATCTTGGTTAATGTCAGAATTTCTTTCAACATGCTTTGGATCAATTTATTGGCATGGGTCAATTTCAAAGGATGGATTTCTTTCAAGAGGTTCTTGGACATCATTATAAGGCATGGGAAGTGGCTCAATATCCTCTTGATCCTTGAGGATTCCTTCACTATCCGCAACCTTGAGGTTGAGGATGTCAATATGTCTTGGGAAGGACCATTGCTAGACCTTGGTGATAGATGTTGATCATGCTTTGGAATACGTTCTTGAGATATGTCCTCTAACTCATAAGGTGTTGTAGAGACATTTTCAATATGATCATTGGTCGATGGATCATGGATTATGTCAATAGGATCAAATAATGTCAACACTCCTTGAAATAGATCTTTGTAGGAGGGGTCTTGATCATGAATAAAAAATGGCTCTTAATGTATGTTGATTTGATCATCAGATGAGGTGGAAACATCTTCAAGGTGTTCATCGATGGATGGATCTTGATTATTGTTTTCAACAATTGTGGTGGGAGTTTGTTGCAAGATTTTATGAGGGAGTAATTCATACGTTTCTTGTTGAGCCAACAACGCTTGTTTTTCTTCGTGTTTTTGTTGCTCAAACAAATTTTTTTGCTAGGCTTGTTGTTGTGCTACTTGTTGATAGATTTCTTGCAATAGTTCCAAGAATTGTGCTTGTGCCTACCGATCTTGGTGTTGGGCTTGAGTTTGAGCCTGTGCTTGTTGGGTTGCTTGTGCTGCTTGGGAAACTTGTGCGGCTTGTGTATCTTGAGAGGCTTGTGCAGCTTATTTGGCTTGTGTAGCTTGAGTGGCTTGTGTAGCTTGTTGGTTTCAGAGCACCTTTTGATGAGCAACTTGTCGAGCGGCTTGTAACATGATAGAGAATGAATTTTTCATGTTATGTTTTGGCAGTAGTGGCAGTGGATTGGGAATGGTTTTGATTGTTAGGGTTGCTTGAATGGTTTTCATTTGTTGTTGCGATATCTATGATGCAAGTGGAGGATTTTTTATGATGCTTTGGTTTATAATTGGAGTGTTTCTCATATTCGATTGATTGATGTCTGGTAAAGCGGTAAGGCTCATGCCTTGATTGTTTGGTTGATAGATTTGTAAGTTTTGAAATTGATTTAAATCTACCGAATGGAAAGGTGTTCCAAATTTTAGATTAGGAAAACTCACATTTGTTGTACCATTGAGGTTTGTAGGAGATAATGATCCCATGTATGAATTGTACAAATGCAAGTTTTTAAAATCAATTGGCATTGTAAGGCTTCGATAGTTTGGTTGAATTGGACTACTCATGATGTATGAATCAGGTTTATATTCCATGTTCCTCTTGTATTTTTACTTTGTTGACCTTTGAGGGGTTTAGGACCAATGATGAGATGAAGGATGAAAGGGGTGAATGATATGGGTGTTTAAAATTTTAGGAACATTGGATCAATGCTAGACTTTAGGAATTGTTTTGATTTTGATTTTGATTGATGATAGTTTGACTAAGTGTGTTAAGTCAAACAAAGTGATAATGCACTTGTAAACTCTAGGAAGTTGTGTTATCCTAGAGAAAATGTGTACATAAGATGATAATTTGGCTAGGTGTGTTAAGCCAAACAAGGTGATTTTGAACTTGTAAACCTTAGGAAGTTGTGTTATCCTAGAGGTAAATTCACTCAAGAGGATTGATAATTTGACTAAGTGTGTTAAATCAAACAAGATGATGTTGATTTTTCCTAAAAGTCTAGCATAAGTGGTGTTTTCCAAGGTTCCAATTTTTTTTGGCGAGATGGGATTTCATTCATGTTTGGATGGGTGAAGTGTTTGACTTGATCCTAGATGACCCTAAGAGGACCTGCTTATAAAGCCAAGGGAAGAACATGATTTTCCCTAAAAGTGGTTCAAACCAAAAGACCAATGTTTGCATGAAAACCAAATGATTTAAAAGGGACCAAGCACATGTATGGTTCAATTGTTTGTTATCTTGCTTAGATTTGGTTCTTTTACCACAAACACTTTCTTGATTATGATTTTCAAACTGAATGTCCAATGTCCTAATTTTCTTTCATCCCACAAAGTGCATTATGTGGAAATCAAGGCAAAGGTTTCCTAGTGTTGACTTTGAGAGAAACAAATGATGATTAAACCTAAGTACTTAGAAACCTGTAAGGATATAATCCCTAGGGCAAGCAAGAGCACTTAGATTCGTCAAAGGAGATTTGTTTCCTCCAAGGGGTTTGAAATTTGGAGCTCTTTGTGAATGTTTTTTTTTCAATTGTTTTGAGGACCAAGCAATGTATTTTTCATTTCCAAGCATATGGACAACCCTAGGATGAAGAGACAATATTTTGTTGGGTTCCCACTTGGAAATCCAGCTACGCATATTTTGTGCAGATGACTAGATGCTTGACCACACAGGCTCCCCCTTATAGTGCACACACTTCTCAGGTCAGCCAAGCATCATTACCCATGAATCTCCCATGGCATAATTTTCATCTCTACAATAGAACCGCATGTATAACGTGGGGCAGCTTCAAAGGACATGACCTTTTGCACCAACAAAATAGATAAGGATTTTAATTCGGTATTTCTATTTGTGGAGATTGACCCATTCAGCGAGAGACCATTGTTGCCCTTCTCGTCGGAGCCAACCGTATGATACTGGCTTTTTTTCCACTACCCACTTTTATATGGGTAAAAGCACAAAGCTGTGTCACACTTTCAGCCAACATATCAGCACAACTGAATTTAAGTATTTCTAACTAAAAATCAATTTTGGTAAAACATATGACCTAGTAAGATTCATTCTAGCTAAGTTAGATACTTCCACAATTTATTCAAATAAAATTGTTGGCAAAAAATATATGGAGCACCACTTTGAGTCCAATTTACCAAAAAAAAAAAATTATTTGACAAACTTGAAGTTTTAATAACTCCTCCTCATGTAAATAACATTTTTTTTTAAATGTAAAAATATCCTTTTGCAGATCCATAAGTGTAGTTTTTAAATATATATTTATTTTAATAGTTTAATTATTATTATTATTTATATTTTTATTTATACTAAAAGTAGGTTATCAGCAAAAAATATTAGGTTGATTACCATGCCAAGGAAACATACTAAAACTTATTAAAAAAAATTGAAAAAAATATGATGCACTAGATTAAAGAATCTATTTCAAGATGGTATAATTTTTTTTCCATTTTAGATAAATATTTAATATGAATGTTGATGTCCGATGGAAATAGTTGTTTTTTATTCACGCACATTTTAATACTTATATACAAATATATATTTATCAAAATTGGAAAAATATATATCCATGCACTAAAGTTTCAAGTTATAAATACACACAAAAAAATTGAAAGAAAAAATATAAAATTTACTATAAAAAGTTTGATGTCTCGTGCAACTTCATTTTTCAGCATTTTATCAACAACTAAATTATAGTGTTAATTTATGAAAAACTAGTTTAAAATAATTTTTTAATTTCTTATAAAAAATACAAACATAAAATATACTAAAAAATAAATATTTTACTAGTTTACATCATTTAAAAATTCAAAACATATATGCTACTTTTTAGTGATTCAAGTTTAAAAGTCGGATCAACATTGGTCGTTTCCTTTATTAAGTGTGGCATAGCTTTGTGCTTTTACCCATATCTCGACTGGAAATACACTTGTCCTTAGTGTGTTACCGGTTGGGTCATTCCCTTGGGTGAGTAATTTTTCCCACAAGTCAGGCCCGCTAAGATAAACAAAAGTGAATAAATATATTCGTAGTTTGATCAAAATTTGCTTAGAAATAAAGGGAGAACACACGCAATAAGCCTACTCACACTCGCAAGATATTTTGTTCAATTTTAAACCCAAAAATGAAGTATGGAGGTAATTATTTTGACAACTTAATATCACAAAAAGACTTTTGATTCTCAAGATCACCGTGAGGCACATACGCCTTTTAGATGATATTACTTTGTGAAAAGAATTACAAAACATTAAATACACATGTTCATTTTAATCCTTAAAGCAGAAAATGAGTTCTTTTTAAAGCACCAACTTTGAAGTGTGAGAGTTTTCCTTGTTCAATTTTTAAACCTTAAACCAAATCTAGTAGATTGTTTCTAAGGTTCCTTTTAGCCTTTTTGCAAACTTTTGAAAAAATAAATTTGTTTGTTCTTTTTAAAACCCAAAGGAAAAATTAGTACTTCTAAGGCATGAAAGTAAACAAATTCCTTTTTAAAAACAGAATTAAAAATCCTTTAAAAAGTGTTGAACAACACTATAGTGTTTAAAAACACTTTGTGTATGATGAACATGATGCCATGATGAAACCTCCCATTTTTATTTCTTCCTTGTTCTAACCTGCAAACTGACAAAAATCAGAGAGTACAAAAACAACAAACAGGTCAATTGTTAAAAAAATCTAAAAATTAAAAGGCACATGCTAAAATTTGAAATCTGACTATTTTCCACGGTGGAGTTTAGCGGGTGTGGTAGAGTTTGGAGCATAAGAAATACTATATAGCACTGCACGTTTGAATAGGTGTGGCACTCTGCAGAAATAGAGACCGTGGGTGCGGCGGAGTTTTGCAAGTGGCGTAGTTTGAAACTGAAAAATCAGCAGCCTAGTTTGGGAAATTTGAATTTTTTTGAGCAAGAACACGGGTGCAGCACAGTTTTGAAAAACAACAATGTGATATAGTGCCACGCCTACAAATTTGGCGCAATACAGAGCCGCGGGACTAGGTGCGGTGGAGTTTGGAACTCTGGATCTTTGGCAGAGTTTGCAATTTCAAAAACTAGGTGTGGGAAATAGATGCGGTGGAGTTTGGAAAAGGTGCGGTGAAATATAGCGTTGTGCCTGCAAATGCGGCACAATATAGAGCCGCGGACCTGTAACCTACAAAATAAAATGGTAAAAATGTAGAATGTTTTGAAAAAAGTGATTAAAAATTGTGCAATCCCTCCTTCTAGTGCCAAAATGTGAACCCTAGTTTGATATCTACACAAATACAACAAACAAACATGTTATTAGATCAAATATGTAAGGTTAAAACAAGGATTGGCCATGAAATCCATTTACAAAGCTTAAATAGAAAGAAAATTAAGAACAATGCAAAAACTAAATAAAATCTATCTAAGCAAAGAAACTCTTGATCCCATGCGGGATTTGGTGCCAATTGATGTGTCAAAATTAGCCCTTTCCCAACTCCTTTGTAAGCTTTGATGATTTTATCCATTTGATGGTTGAATTCCTGCATAACCTAGCTATGAACTTGATAAAAATAGATGAAAATGGCTATGCTTGAAGATGGATTTGAGTATAATAAGTTTACTCAAATTTTGGATGACAGAATGAGAGGAAGAGTCTCTCATTTATAGATTTCCAAAATGGAAGAAAGAGTGGAAATAAGCAATGTGGGATCATTCAACATCCAATGGCCAAGTGCCACTTGTCATGATGTGAATGGTTGAGGAATGAGCACATTTTTGTCAATGTGCATGATAAATGCTATGAGATTCAAATTTGAAATTTGAATGTCACATGTTGGAGGGAGAAGGAAATGGAGTTAATGTCACTTGGCTCAATGCACAAGGACATGTAAGAGGAGTGAATTCCTTGTTGGAAGTACCCATCCACTTGGATTTTTGAATTCAAAATTGAAGGAATATTCCTCCCTTTATTCCATGTTGAGAGAAAATAAGAAAATAAATAAATCAAAGTAATTGATTTATTGTGCAACTTGCATTCTCTAGAGGATTTTAGTGATTGAGATTAAATTAATCAAGATTTGATCAATTTAATGAGAGATTAGATTATTTGACCATTTTGACTTAGATTTTAGGATTGATTTAAATCAAAATGAGAGGAAAATGATTAAAGACTTAATTAAATAAAGATTTGATTTATTTAATTAAAGAGGGGTGATATTGGATTCAAACCAAATAAATATTTATTTAATTTAAATCAGATGACTTTAAAGTTTAATTAAATAAAATGATTTATTTAATTAATAGGGGGATTACAAAAATAATTAAATAAAATTGATTTATTTAATTAATTGGAGATGATGAAATAATTAGATAAATTTGATTTATTTAATTAAGAGATGAAGAGTGATGAATTTAATCAAATATAGATTATTCGATTAAATGACTAGCAAAGGAGACGATTCATGATGAGCGAGTGTTAGTAAATTAGGATCCAGTGTGTCAGATCGAATTTTTACATTTTCCATGTCTACACTATGTACCAATTTGAATGCCCATACATCAGTATAAACTATGATAGTAAATATTCTACACAACCTTTCTCCCCCTTAGGCATACAATAGTTTGTAGTCATAGCTCCCCCTTTAACATATCTCCGCCTTTGATAAAGAAAGAGAATTTTGCACAATTTATTCCCATTTGAGATCAATGGCAAAGGGACTCTTCAAGACACCATGATTCTATTGAAACCAATTTGTGCTCTCCTCCTTCGAGAAAACTTTCATCCCCCTTTATCAAAATAAATGAGTGTGTCCTTTGATATCTACAACCATCAATTCGTTAGAACTTTGTAAAACCAACCATACCTACCTTGATCTATCCTTTCTTCCAAGGATGAATAAAGCTTTTGTGAAGCTCCCCCTAGACTCATGCCCTATCACTAACATTTAGTGATATGATGTAGGAGAAACCACTATAGTTTTTCCCTTCTAATATTTCTCTTTCCATATTTTCTTGGGTCTCTTTTTTGCCTTATATGCCTTCTTTTTGGGGACATGTGAAACTTTTTTCACACTAGGGGACATTTTATTCTTTTTCATCTATAATTTTGGTCTTACAAAAAAATTTCTACAATGCTTAGCTTGTTGCAAGAATGGAAAGAATGAATATGTTGTCATTGGTTTCAACTGGTCAATTGGTTATCAACTAATTGTTGTTGGTTGTATATGTCGAGGATATTGAGAAAATTGTATTGAAGAAAGATTGCAAGTGTTAAGTGGTTGCTAAAGGTTTTTCTTTGGGATTTTTTCCTATGTTTGTGTAGCTCAAATATGTTGAGCATGGTTGTTAGAAGATGTTATATCCAAATTTTTAGTTGTTGATTCATTGTACAATGCAAGTTATCTTCATGAGTTGTGAACTATGGTTTTCTGTGTTTTTGGTTGAGGTCCGAGAGAAATTTTGTTGGTCTGAATTTCTCTAGTAAATTCTTATGACTTGTGGTTCTAGATTTGAGTTGTTTTGATTGTATTCAAAATAAATTTCAGTATCTAGATGATTCATGCTTAATGGTTCTATGTGTTTTACACTGGTTTAGTCAACCTTATGTTGAACACATTTGGAGTTGATGAAATGTGTTGGATCTATTTGGTTCCTTATGAAGCATGTGTCTAGGTCACCCTTATTCTAATTCTACCCTAGGATGTTTCAGTGACAACCTAATTTGAATTTGAATTTAGATGGTCGACTTTGGATATGTTTCAAAGTTGAAGATGGTATAAATATAGGATGAGTTAGTGGTGAAGTGATGCAAGTGTAAAAGAGATATGTGCAAAGAAATAGAATAGATATATGTGAGATTGTTGTGAATTAGTGAGTGTGTGTGATGTGAGTCTGGTAGATCAGTGTGAAGCCTAAATGTTGAGTTTCAAGATGTAGTGAGATGAAGGTGTACTCTATCATTCATGCATGTCTGCAAGTGGTTGAGAAAATTATGGTGGATTTCTCTGTTGCATTGAGATTGTCTTCCCTCTATAACATATCTCTTCTATATTCTTTGTATCTTTGTGGCAGTGAGCCCTTTGAGTTGTTAGCCCTATTGGATAGTGACTCCTTGTTCTAGAAGTGAGCCTCTTGTAATCAATTTTGATATTCTCTATAGTGTGAGTTAATCGTCACCATGGTTTTTCCCTTATTGGGTTTTCCACATAAATCTAGTGTTATTGTGTTTGTGTGATGAGTTTGAGTTTCTACATTACTATTTAATGGTTAATCATTTAAGTAGTGTTAAGAATTAATTTTCGTGAATGAATTAAAGATTAAATTTTTGACAACTGAGTCACCCCCCCTCTTAGTTGTCCTATTCAATAATTGGTATCAGAACTTGGTTCCTTATTGAAGAGCTTCACCATTTCAGGAAGGTTTGGGATGGTTGGAAAAATGGTTTATGATTATTTGAGGATTGATGGAACTAATTACATTATATGAAAACATTGATGGAAGAATATCTGGAGTATTGTGGATATGATGTGGAGAAAGATTACAAGAATACTTACACTTCTCCTGCTAATGGTCTGAGTATAGATGATGAGATCAAAGCACATGAATCAAAAAATAAGGTGAAGTACATTTTGAAGAACAATCTAGTACATTCCAAGTTCATTAAAATTTAAAATCTGAAGACTGCTAAGGAAGTCTGGGATTCGTTGTTAAGAGCACATGAAGGTGATGAAAGAGTCAAAGAGGTAAAATTGTAGAATTTTGAGACACAATTTGAGCTTCTACATATGTCTGAAGATGAGAATGTTAAATCTTATGTACAAAGATTGGATGAGATAGTGGTCAGAATGTGAGGACTTGGTGCTACTATCGATGAAACTAGGATTATAAAGAAGATTATTATAACTCTCCCTAATGCTTATAGTGATGTGTGTGTTACTGAATAGATTATAGATTACAAGACTTGTACTAAGGATCTATTGTTAGGATTTTTAACATCTTATGCGATGAGGAAGTTGAATCTGAGGAATGAATGCAAATCAAAAATTGCTTTTAAGGCTACAAAAGTTGAAGATCTGAATGAAGAAATTTTTGATGAAATAGAAGCTAACTTTGTAAGAAGGATGAGGAAAGGCTCTGATGAGTATGAAGGTAAGTTACCCTTTAAGTGCTTTAGTTGTGGAGAAATAGGTCATTATGCTGCAAAGTGTCTGAAAATAGCTAAGAGGAATAATCAAAGACATGAGAAAGGAAAGAAGATCAATAGAGCATATTATGTGAATGAGAAATCTAGTATATCTGATGGGGATTTTAAATATGAATATCTTTATGAAAATGAATGCTTGTTATTGGCCATAAAGGATAAACCTACTTCTATTAATTCTGAAAAATAGGTGAAAGAAAGCCCTCCAGAGAAGGAGAAAAATGAAGGTACTATTATCTATGTCCTACATGCTAAATAAGAGAAGAATTATTGGGTAGTTGAAAGAGGTTGTTCACATAACATTACTAGTGATAAGAGTAAGTTTTTTAAACTTGGAAAATATAATGGAAGCTTGGTTATGTTTGGAGATAATACTAGTGCTAAAAATTTCGGGTTAGGTTTAGTAAGTTTTGATGGCAAGCATGATACTAATGATGTCTACTATGTTAATGGTTTAAGCCATAATATTTTGAGTGTTGGATAGGTGTGTAGTAAGGGATATGATCTTGTGTTTAAGGATGAGAGATGTGAAATCCAGAAAGGATCCAGAACTTTGATTGTTGTAGGAAAGAAATCTGGAGGAAATATCTATTAACTTAAGGGTTTTGATGGATGATTCTTTATGAATCAAATTAATCAAAGTTGGTTATAACATCAGAGAATGTGTCACATGAATTTTGATAGCTTGGCAAGGATTAGTGTGGTTCAAGCTGTGAGAGATTTACCAAGGATTACAAAGCCTATTAATGCTATTTGCAAGAATTTTCAGTTTGGACAACAAGCAAGAAGTCATTACAGATCAAGGGAACAGTCTACTACTGGACTACAAGATTTAATTCATATAGATCTCTGTGGTCCTACAAGAATGATAATTCTACTAGGTGAAAGGTAATTTATTCTTTTAATTGATGATTATTTTAGATATAAATGGGTTGCATTTCTTCAAGAGAAATTGGATGCATTAGATAGATTGAAGACATTCAAAGCTATGGTTCAAAATGAAGTGAATTGAGGATAAAATGCTTAAGGTCTGATAGAGGTGGTGAATTCACCTCCCATGAGTTTAAGTGGGTATTCAAAAATAAGTTTAATGAGAATTGAGAAGTGGTTAGAAACAAAGAAAGGCTTGTCTGCAAAGGTTACTCACAAGTAAAAGGCATAGATTTTTCAGGAAACTTTTTCTCTGGTAGAAAGAATGTAAGCTACAAGGATTTTTTTAGAATTTGATACTCCTAAAGACTTCAAAGTCTATAAAATGTATGTCAATTTAGTATTTTTGAATGGTGAGCTAGAAGAAGAGGTCTACATGGAACAACCAGAAGGATTTCAGTTGTCAGATCAACCAGATATGGTGTGCAGATTGAAGAAAGCATTATATGGATTGAATCAAGCTCCTAGAGCTTGGTATGCAAGGTTAGATAGGTATTTGATTTAAAAAGGTTTCAAAAAAGGTACGATAGGTAGTAACAGTATTTTAAGATTGAAAATGATAAAATATTGATTGTAGTTGTATATGTTGATGACATTATTTTTGGAGGAAATGAAAATATGTGCAAGATGTTTATAAAAGAGATGCAATAAGAATTTGAAATGTCTATGTTTGGAAGGAATAATTTCTTTCTTGCGCTACAAATCAATCAAAAAAATAAATTAATTTTTATTTCACAGTCTAAGTATGTGAAAGAGATGTTGAATTTTGGGATGGATGGTTCCAAACTAGTATTTACTCCTATGGTTACTGGTTAAAAATTGGGTAAAGATGATGATTCACCTAAGGTTGATCAGAGCAAGTATAGATCTATGATTGGCGGGATATTATATTTGACTACTACTAGATCGGATATTATGCATTTTTTTGTCTTGTGGCTAGATTTCAAGAAGATCCCAAGGAGACACATGTTCCTACTATTAAAACAATTTCTAAATATTTGAATGGCACTCTAGAGTATGGGTTATGGTATCCTAGAGATACTGAGTTTACAATAAGTGCCTATACAGATGAAGATCGGGTTTCATGTGTAGATGACTGAAAGAGTACAAGTTGTCGTGGTGCATTCTTTCTTGGTTTCAGATTGGTGGCATGGTTGAGTAAAAATCAAGATTCAGTCTCCTTGTCTATTGTTGAAGCTGAGTATATTGTTGTTGCATCTTTTTGTCCACAAGTTCTATGGATGTAATATAGATTAAAAGATATCACACTAGTGTATGATGATCCTATTTCTATCTTTTTTGATAAAACAAGTGTAATTAACATTTCAAATAATCTAGTGATGCACTTGAGGATGAAGCATATATCTATCAGGTATCATTTCTTGAGAGAGAAGGTCATGGATAATGAAGTAAATCTTGATTTATTTTTTACAAAGGATCAGATTGTTGATATATTCACAAAGGCTCCTCTTAAAAATACTTTTGAGTATCTTTGGGAAAAGTTAGGGGACATTTACCCTCCTTGCTCGAACTAGATTCATATGGAGATGCATCAATTTGATGGATCTATTTTTCTTTTGGACTAATTTTTTGGTGGCTACCTCTCAGGGGGAGTAGCTAGTGTCAGGTGTTGTCATTATGAGTATTGTGTTTTCATGTCAGAGGAGAAATCAATGTAAAATATATTTTTCCTTTGCCATTGATGTCAAAGAGGGAGAGCAATCATGTGAAAAAGAAAAAAAGGAAGCATGAGAGGAAGAATATAAAAATATTATCTACTAAGGGGGAGAAACAAAAAAAAAATCTTGAGAAGTGTATTTAGAGCTAGTATGGTGTCTTTGATGTTTTTTCAAATCATGTGTTTCCATCAATGAAAAATGGGGAGATTGTTGCAAGAATGGAAAGAATGAAGGTGTTTTCATTGATGTCAATTTTTCAATTAGTTATCAACTAATTATTGTTGGTTGTAAATGTCAAGGATATTGAAAAAATTGTATTGAAGAAAGATTGCATGTGTCTAGTGGTTTCTCTGGTATTTTCTCCTATGTTTGTGTGGTTCAAATATTTTGATCATGGTTGTTAGAAGATGCTATATCCAGATGTTTTGTTGTTGATTCATTATACAGTGCAAGTTATGTTCACTAGTTGTGTACTATGGTTTTCTATGTTTCTGGTTGAGGTCCAAGAGAAATGTTGTTATTCTAGATTTCTCTTTGGTATATTCTTATGACTTGCAGTTCTATATTTGAGTTTTTTTATTGTATTGAAGATAATTTTAGTATCTAGAATATTTTTGCTTAATGGTTCTATGTGGTTTACAATGGTTTTTTTGACCTTGTGTTGAACACTACCTTTAAGTTGATGAAGTGTGTTAGATCTATTTCGGTCCTTATGAAGTGTGTGTTTAGGTCACCCACATTCTAATTTCAACCTAGGATGTTTTGGCACCGACCTAATTGGAATTTGAATTTGGATGGCCAACTTTAGATATGTTTCAAAGTTGAAGATGGTATAAATACAAGATGAGTTAGTGGTGAAGTGGTGCAAGTGCAAGAGAGATATATGCAAAGAAATAGAATAGATAGTTGTGAGATTGATGTGAATCAATGAGTGTGTGTGATGTGATTTTGGAAGATCAGTGCAAAGCCTAAATGCTAAGTTTCTGGATGTAGTGAGAAAAAGATGTACTTTATCATTCATGCATGTCTAGAAGTGGTTGAGAAAATTGTGGTGGATTTCTTCGTTGCATTGAGATTGTCTTCTATGTGTAATATATCTCTTCTATGTTCTTTGTATCTATTTGGAAGTAATCCCTCCATATTTTTAGTCCTATTGGACAATGAGTCCTTTTTTTGGTAGTGAGCCTTGTTTCTCAAGCAATGAGCCTCTTGTAATTGATTTTGATATTATTTATAACTTGAGTTAATCCTCACAGTGGTTTTTCCCTTATTGGGTTTTCATGTAAACTTGGTGTGATTGTGTTTGTGTGATGAGTTTGAGTTTTTGCATTACTATTTAATGATTAATTATTTAAGTAATTTTAAGAATTAGTTCTGATGAATTCATTAAAGATTAAATCTATGACAACTGATTCACCCCCCCTCTCAATCGTCCTATTCAACATACTTGTGACCAATAGAATATCACATTCATGTCTACCAAAGGAGAAAATGGATTTCTACTTAAAAAAAAAATTCTCCTTCTAGATACAACTCTCCTCCCACTAGCCCTATGACTAGACTAATTACATGTATATCAATACCCATAGAAATACAAGGAATACTTGGTCATAGCATTTTTTTGTGCAGGATGAAGAGGTATTTTTTTCGTTGGCTGCTTCAAATCACTCACCCTTGTGAAACCATCTACATCATCTTCCCTTCTGTTATGATTCCTTTTCAAATCTTCAAGGACTAACTTATTAATCTTCTTATCTTCAGTAGGCTTCTTCTCTTTATTAGATTTCTTCATCTCATAAGTTTCATTCTTTGAGACATTCTTCATGCAATCTTGCTCATCCTTCATACCAAATTTTTATTTTTCTTTGAATTTATCATATAGATTTGTAGATGCATTGGTAGTGGAACTCTTTCCTTTCTCAAATCCAAGACCAAATTTTTCTTTTGATGGATTTTGTGGGTTAATCAACTCATCAAGAATCTTTAAACCTCCCTTCATCTTCAAACCTTTTTCAATCGATTCTTTAGACTTTTCTAGTTCTTTTCTCGAAGAAACTAATATTTATGCTTCCAACTTCATGCAATCACCAAATTTAGAATGTAGTTATTATTTTACTATATCTTTTATATTTTTAGATTCTTCAATTCGTGTCTTCAACTTGAACACCATCTGATCAGATTCTGTAACACTTTTCATGGTTTTATAATTTCCTTTTGTGCATTCTTTATCTACTTTTTTTTCTTCTTTCTCACACTATCAATCTCATCCAAGAATAGATGAGTTCACCCTCAAGATCAAATTATCCTTCTTCATCTTCTAATTCTTCTTCTTCTTTATTTTCTTGATCCTCATAAGTTGATCCTAGTGCCATGAATATGATTTAATTTCCTTCAACCACACAATCACAATCATGTTAATCATTTTAGATAACACTAAAATTAGATGAACCAATTTCTTCTTGTGTGTGCAGACTCTTTTTATTCTTAAAGTTCTCCTTCCTTTGGAAGAAGGGTTTCTTCCTATTACTATCCACTATTTTCTCAAGGTTATCCTTTTCTCCATAAGGGAATTTAGCAGAAAAATGAACCATCTTACCATAATTAAATCATTTAAAGGGTAACTTACATCTGTATTTTCTAGAGCCTCTTCTTAATCTTTTGACAAATTTTGCTTCTTCTTCATCAATCTCCTCTGATATATATGTGGATGCTTCTATATTTTCTTTCGTGGTTTCTTTGAATGCATATTCTCTCTTAGAGGTATTTGTATCTCTCATTCTCATCTCATAGGTGGTTAAAGTTCCATGCTACTCATAAACAATGAGTTTTTCCAAATCTCTTGCTTCCTCTATAGCTAAAATTTTAGATTTATATCTAAATGGTAAGGATCTTAGAAACTTTTTGAAAATAATAGACTCTTCCATTTTTTCTCCAAGGCCTCTGATAACATTCACAATTTCATCTACCTTGAGAAGGTAGCCTACAATATTCTGTTCTTCACTCATCTTCAGACTTTCAAACTTTTCTTTGAAAGTTTTTAGCTTTTCTTACTTTACCTTATCATCACCTTGATAGATGTTCTTCAACTTATCCCATACATCATGTGTAGTTTGAAAATTGATAACTTTGAAAAATTCTAAGTTTGATAGACCAAAAAGAATTGAATTATTTTCCTTATCATATTCTCATATGCTCTCTTTCTAGCTTCATCTATAGGGGGTGTACTGCAAGGACTGTATATCCAATAACAATAGACATCCACACATCAAACCCTAATGAAGATAACTATCATTCCATTCTGATTCTCCAATATGCATAGTTTGATCTATCAAAGAGAGGTGCTTTGTTTGAAGATGAGCCTTCTTGACTTGTCATTTGTCATCACTTTCCAAGATCTACCCAAATTGATTAAGCTTCTCAAGGGAACTAGGGCTTTGATACCAATTGTCGGAACACAAAAATCTACTAAGAGGGGGGTGAATCAGTAAATCAATAAAAACTAGTTCTTTAATAATTTTAAACCAATATAAAAATATATATAGAGAGATTAACACACACATACACACATAACACTAGATCTAGATGGAAACCCCAATATGAGAAAAATAATGGTGAGAATAACTACTAGGCTCTACTATCCTAATAAAGCCTCACAATATAACCTCACTGGTTACAATATTTAAGGGAAACAACCCTAAGGAGACACCAATCCCTTGATTTAGGAGCACCACCTTGAAGGAAGCACCCACTCTCTAATTTGGCACCAACTCAGTTATCTAATGACACCAACCAATCAGATTTACAATGTAAGAGTTATGGAGCGACAACTCCAAATAATAAATGATTCAAATGAATCCAGTTCAATGTTGTAAACCTATTTTTCAATTACTCGTTATTTGTATTGCATCTATATAAGAATTCTCTCTATTATTTCTAATTCAATAACCAATACATCTAGCTTTCTCTTCTCTTCTCTACAATCTACACATTATTTGTTGTTATTTACACAACAAACCATTTCTCTATTTTTGTTATCTCAACATCTCATCTGACCTCTCTTCTTATTTTCTCTTCCCTCTCTCTCTTCTCTATCTCATTTATTTTCACTTAGAACATTATTTGTTCTATCTTGTTGCACTGCACCTTTGTACTTCAATGCATATCCTAGATGATATTTCCTAAAAATTCATCTAGGTCTTCTTCTCACAACATATGCATATTGAGTCCTCACACATCATTTTTATTTTTCATTCAACTTCACATACTTTCCTTCAGTGAAAAGTTTCTTCTACACCTCGAGCCCAAGACCACTGATAGCATTTACTTAATTTTCTATTTGGTGTATCAGAATCTTATAATTTTCATGCATTTAATGCCCATACATATGAAATCAATTAATATCATATTTCATAGACTTCATACTTGCTTTCTCGATCTCTTCCATACTCTATAGACATCTGAATTAATGTTGTTTCTCATCTCTTCTAGTCCTTCACAAGAATGTAGCTAGAATGGTTACATCATTTTTTGTGCCATAATTAAATTCACCTAACTATTGACATAGTATAATCTTTGAATGTAGGCCATCAATCTTGAAATTCATTCCATGATCTAGTATATCTCATTTACCCTCCTTTCTTTGAAACATAAGCATCCAATTAAACAAGCTTTTAAAAGTAACCATAGATCCCTAGTGATTCACAACAATAATGTGAATCAAAAATTTGAGTAACTGTTGCTTGCCACATGTTGCTAATCTGCATACCCGCATTGGTCAACCCTAGTCAAAGTGTGATTCCCACAAATGGTAGAATTTTACCATGAGTCATGCTTGTCGACGGTCAGGCATTGCTAATACCTCTTTCCTCATATTTGAAATGCATTGTAGGACTTAAGAACCAATACTCAACTACAATGTCCAATTCTTCTCCAAAGCTATCAAAGTTTGGCAATTGGCCTTACCCTTTACCTTCTACCTCATTCACAATTTCACCAACCAACACACAAACCGATGAACCACTGAAGCATGAAATTTAAAAATATGCATCAAGTTGTTGGATGTCGTGGTTCACCCTACCATCATATTTCTTACCTACCTTTCATCAAGGCATAAGCCATCCTCCCGATCCACAATACCCGAAGATATCCTTCACATGCATTAAAAAACTTAATCCTTTCAAGTGTTAGCTTTTAGGGTTTCTTCTTACTGCATGATTGATAAAATATTAAGGCATAAGCCTCAAAGATCAATTGTGAACATCGAATCTATTTTAGGTGTTGGGGCTTGGGGTTACTCCTTACCCCTTTTGTCACTTTCTATTAAGGCATAAGACTTAATGTTAAAGCCTAATATGAAACCTTTCAGACTTAGCACATTATTTTCACCATTTCTTTGAGGCATGTGATATAATGTATGACTGAAGCCTAATGTCTAATCACTTACAATAGAGAGTAGCCCACAAGCCTAAAGTCTGAAGCATGATCAGAATTAGTTGAAAATGAATAACTCCTTCTTTACTTAGCAAGCAACATAAGGTAAGAACAAGGCCCAAAGACTAACATTCTATAATTATTCAATGTTTTCTTCAATTATTCCCCTTTGACATCAATCAAGAATTTCCCCATCTGATGTTACTCAAATCTCCTTTTTACATCAATGAGATGCCCCTTTTAAATCAATGAAAATCAATTTTCCAACAAAAATAATAAGACAAGGAGAAGAAGAAATCCTCATGTACAAGAAGAAAGGAAAGGAGATTGTTGAGGAGAAGACTAAGAGAATCCCTCCAGTCACACATGAACCCCTTGATTTCGGAGCCATATTAAATGGAATTGTTAACTATAGCCTACTAGATAGTACAATGGAGATACATTTGGATGTCCCCAGAGAAGACAAGAAGATAATTGAGAGGGAATTCATTGAGTATATGCTCATGAAAAAAATTGATGTCAAAAATTGGCAAGGTAATAGCCTTTATGGGAAAATCAGTTAATCGGGGGGCCAATTGCACTAAACTGACTAACCTCTAGATTTTTAAAGAAGTCTGATTCTTCTATAATTGGGGTTTTTGAATGGGAAAAGGAAGCAGATATAAAAATAAAAGATCTAACTAGGGAAATGCAACAATATTTCAATGTAAGGTATGATAAATCTATCTTTTGGATGCGATTTAAGGGCCCATTCAACAATCTTCTATGTCCTAGAATGATAGAAATTAAAGATAGAAGCTTGTATAATTCATCCAATGACATAAAATAATCTTTATGCACATTCACTGAAAAGAGGAGTTAAAGACATGATCTAAACCATAAAACTTGCATTAAAGTTATAGAATTTTTGCAAATAAACCATTCAAAACAATAATGGCACAGTATAAATTTTATCAAATAGCTTAAGAAAATAGACAAGTTGAAAAATGGCATAGTGTGTGAGTTATTTTGCAATAATCTAAAACAGTAAAAGGCCTGGTGTCTCTTCTTAAAATCTTGTCTCTTCCAAACTCCTTTTTTCAAGCAAGAAGTAGTATTTATAGCTAGCAATCGCAACACCTAGCGAGCCAGAAATAGAAAAGATTTGGTATCCTAAGAAATGATGGAGAAAAAAATTCCCCTTGGCTGTTGTAACATAAAATATTCAGACCATGGCACGTAGACACTTCCCAGCTAGACACATCCCCTCTAAATGATGGTAGTGGTCTTGGCTTACCATGTGCAGACAAGTTTCACCTCCCAACGGAGGCAGTTAGAACACACAACAACTTATGCCAGCTTGGAATTCACTCCACTCCTTCTAATGAAGACCTTTTGAAGGGATACATGGTGGTAGTCCATAGCCTGTGGTTCATTCTCGCCTCTCTTTGATGAAATATTGCATCAAGAAGACATGTAGCAGCATTCTTACTATCAACTCCATTTGTGGGGTCCAACAAAAGTTCATGCGAATGGAGGCTACATCGCATGCAAGCGAGGCGCAACTAGAAAATGAAGGGACATAGTTCAAAATAGCCCATGGTAAAGACATGCAGAGGCATAGCGAGAGCCGGTTGAGAAGCGAAGGGAAGAATCCCTTTGGAAACTACTAAGTATCCATGTGGAAGCTACAGACAGAGTATAGCAAAAGAAGGCCAATGAAAGGCTAAGGACAACAAGTTGGACATATGAGGGTTGGGTTGGTACTTAGCAAAACACAAAAAATAAAACCCAAAGGGAGCTCAAAGAATTTTACATTCATCACTTTTGGCGACTACTAGGGGTGTTTCACCTACTGAATGAGGAACCCAAAATTTTCTCTGGCCTACAAACTAGAGCCTTATTCGTAGGATGATGAAGTCAGAGTCTAGAAAGAGCTTCCTAAAAAGGCAACTAGTTAGCCTCGTATGGTCTTGATACATCATGCAAAATCTCTTGCATTCCACCTAGCTCAAGCAATTCTTTATAAGGTAACACCTCAGGTAAACCAACCCTTGACTCACATTGGAAAATTAGCCGCACAATTGGATGAATGACAACTTCAATGTCTACTATTATTGGAGGTTGGCTAAAACTATGGAAATCAGTTGGGTCATGCTCCTTCTCTTCAATTTTGGTCACCATTTTCTCAGATGTGGCAACTAACTCATCCTCAAGAAACAAGGATGGAATGCCCATCTCAGTTAGCTAGGAGAATTTTTCCTGCATGCTATCCATAGTCTGGTTCAAGGTAGTTGCGTAGGTGTTAGTATGAAGGATGGTTGAATAGAAGTGGATGAATTTTTTATCATCTTGGCAGCGACATTATGATCCTCAATCCTTTCCTTTGCTAATTTTTCTTTAGAGACCATGTATATCCTACTTAGAAAACTCTTTTCCTCAAGAACCCTTTATGTGATGAACTACAAGAACTACTCAATTGTTTCGTGAACCTCCCTACTCAATTTTTTTCCAATGACATGAATTAGATCAATGGATGTAGTGTTAGGTAGAAGGCCTTAACCTTTTCCAAATAGGAAATATATAGATATTGAGCTACTAGGATGAGGTTTGGCCGAGTAGCAGGGACCTAGGGAGCACTTCTTAGAAGGGAAATCTCCACATCCTTCAAGTCGACATCCTTTGTCAATTTCAAAATTATCCTATTTGTGGATGCAAGTTGTCCCTCGATGTTGCTTAGATCTTTGGACCAATTATCTTTAGCCCGAATCTTGTTTATTGACTCTATTTCTAGGAAAAATTTCATCTCTTGAAGCTCCCATTCTAATTGGGCCTTTCAGGCCTCAAAATCAGCCTCCTTCTCTTGCATCTTTTTCTCGAATTGAGTACACTATTGTTTAAACTCTTTATCCTTTTGTTGCATCAACTGCAACACCAAGTTTAATTTGTTTTGATATTCTTGGTTTCTCTTCTACAGTACATCGATTAGGGTGAGGTTAACAGATTGGAACTTTGCCAGTTCCTCCTGAAGACTATTTTGTTCTACCTCTGTCATTTGCACCTTTTTTGATAAGCGAGTAATATGCCTCCATCATCTTTTCCTTTGCTTGCAAGAACTCGACTCTATCTTTCACAAGTCTCAACTCTTCTTTCTTTTTTAGGTGGTGACTAGACTTGAGGAAGTCTATGGTCACCACCCACTACGTTTCTTCCATGAGTTCCACCTTGTCTTGTGGTCGGGCCCCTCTCAGATCAAGTCCCATGACATACATGTTGTAATCATCCGAGAGCATCTCCCATTGTGGTTTGACAAAACTCAAGTACATGGTGGTGAAATTCAATGTTTCCTACGCTTCATTGTAAATAATATACACCTTTGGCTCCACTACCCTTTTTTCATCCTTCTCTTTTCACTTTTTTATCCTGAGGGCCCGTGGTTCCTTTGTAGCATCACCCTGTGCTATAAATTCAGATGGTGACTAAAAGAACCCACCTGTAAAAGGTACAACAGGAGGTACGATGAAAGGGAATGTGAGGGTAGTGGCTCTAAGCGCTTTCCTTTTAGGGAGATTGATAGTCTCTGGGGAGAAATCGGAAATTTTCCATAGTTCAATCTGTGAACCGACAAGAGAACTCATTGGTTGTTCCAGAGATTGTGGGCTCATTGTAGATTCCAATTATTGGGTGAATTGGGTTGTGCTTGTTGTAGTAGCAAGAGGGGTATCAATAGTGGTCATGCTTGAGGAAAGAGATGCAAAAGTAGATTGGGCAGTAGAAGAGGTTGTAAGGGTTTGCAGAGGCTTTAAGAGAAATGGCCTTGTTTAGGAGAACTGGGAGAAACCTCCTGCAACCATTGTGGCAGAGATAGAAAAGGTAGGGCCAACACTTGTAGTGATGGGTGTCGTAGAGATAATAGGGTCCACCAAATATTACAAAGTTAGAGAAGAAGGAGCAAATGTTACCTGCTGACTAGATGATTGTGATTCCTAGCTCGCCATGGTTTCCTAGCCCACTGTGGGTGCTTTCGAGATCTCCCCAACAATTTTTTTTTTGTGCTACCATTTAGTGGGTCGAGTGCCCTCCACTACCTCAGTTTCTGACTATTACTAGGTCACTCTTTTCCTTATGGCAACCCAAATGAGTTTTTTTGAAGCTCTTGATTCATTTAGCCACACATTTGAAACAAATTGGATAGGTTGGTCTGTTTCCTTGTTCTTTTATTGAGTAGACGCCAATGATAATTCAAATTCTTTCTCCTCAAGTTCTTCACTAGATTCATTTCCCTTTTACATTCTTTAGTTGAAAATAGGATATTCATTATCCCATATGTCATCAAATTGGTCATCCAATGCCACACTTCCATAAACAGCCTTCGGTTTATCGGTCGCTTGGTAGTAGACCCAAAAAACTCTGATTCTTTCCACACTCCATTCTTCTTCATGTCGTAACTTTTTGAACAGGGTGGCTCTCATTATTTTATTCTCATCATACATCACTGTAGGGAAGAAGAACTTATGCTATGATGGCCTATTATCCACTGTAGGAATGTGGATCAAATCAACCAGTAGATCATCTAGGTCTTCCAGTGAGTTTTTCATCTTCTCCTAGTAAGGTTGTGGGTTGTGTGTTACTTTGAAAAATTCATTTAGTGCATCATCTTCGGGGTTGTACTCCTAGTTCTCACAAATCATTACCAACCCAAGATGAGCTAGCTTATCCTTTAGTAGGTCATGCATCTGTTTCTTTTTCATGACCACCATTTTGAAGGTTTGCAGGCAGCTAAAGAATTCCCTCCTTTTGGCCTTCCCTCTGCAAAATTTGAAGTCAATAATAGATACCTATCAGAATATTTTGAGGGCTAGCACCCGATTGATGACACAAGTTAGAAGATGAAATGGTTTCTCAATGAAATAGTGCAGCCAGATGAATGTGAAATCCGCTCTGAGAAACCAATCACATTTGGGGGTGAATTTCTGCATGTATGTAGTTTTCTCTTTGGTGAGCCATTCGAAACCATCATCCCCTTGTAAATCTTGCAAAATCAGAGTCAAGAAATAGTTTGAAAATGCATAATAGTCATAGGTAGAAGAGAGGAGAGGATTCCATACAGAAATTGGCCTTTGTTTTCCTAACTCATTAACAATAGACAACCTCATAAAATTCTTAAAGAAGTCAGGGTTCTGGTGCAAAAACATTTGAGCAACAAAGGAAAGAAACCTAATTTTCCATTATGTTGGGTAATCCCTGATTTTCCCTAGCATCTCATCAAAAAGGTATTCTACAAAGTCATACCAAAAGAAGGAATGTTGCTTGTAGAAATGAAACCTCAGACCCAACTAAAATTCATGCACATCCTTGTCAGCGTCTAGGCCACAAAAAAATGCCAACATTGAGAATGCATCATGCATGTCTATGGGAAAGATGATGAGCGACTTCAGAATATTTGGTGGCTTTTGATGATTTGCATCAGGTCTATTAGTTTCTTTTTTGTAAAATTCTAGAGCCTTTTTCATTCCTCTCCATGTTACCTCTACCTTTTCCGGGTTGAATAACTACCTTTTTTGGTCTAGAGTCAGGGTCAGGGATCACAACATATTCTAGATAGCTTTCAAATAGATATTAACCTTTAATCTCTGGCCCTCGATGGCGCTAGTGCATGGGTTGAAATGTTTGATGGCTGCATCAACTAGTTATGGGAAATAGTGAACAAATGGGACCATATACTATGGGAGTCCACTAAACCATAGCTTTTGAGATAATGACTTCAGGCTAGAGGATACCTTCATTCTTTCACAAGTTGCCTCCCTCAAATTTTTAAGGTTTTTTGCAATGATGGGATCATGAATATTATCCAAATCCTCCCTGACTCGGCTTTGATCTTTTTACTTTTTGGGCTTCTCTAGAACCTTTGTACTAGCTCATTATAGCTTCTCTAGTATACCAAGCAAAGCCTAAGAAAGGTTTTCAAAGATGTAGATGGTTGATGCTCTATGCATATCATCAAACAAGCTCTATTTTTCTTCTCCATGGGCCTCTACTCATGAATCTGTTTGGGAACTCTCTATCATTTTGTCTTGCTATAGATTTTTTCCTAACTCAAAATTTTGCAACCTACCATGGCTTTGGTTAGACTTAAAATTTCTTTTGCTCTGGGCAATGTTTTCTGAAAGGATTTCACAATACAAAAAACCTTTTGCATGTGATACTTAGCTATTTCCTTATTTGGGTGGCCAACAATGCTCACCTACTTGCATTAAATTTGGCATGAACTACCAATTATTTTCTCTTGCGAAGCGAATTACTTGCCATTTTGAAATGACAAGAATCCATAATGACACTTTGCAATGATGTACTCTAGCATGATTTTTCTTGGAACTTGAGCCATAAATTTTGAAGGTAGCTTAGGCATCATATGTCGTGGAAATTAATATCCCAAACATAATAATTATGCCAAAGTATGCAATACGTTCCAAAAATATTTGTGTTCCTTTTTGGAGTTTGAGAAGCACCTATAGAAAGACACCTCAATGTCCGTCCATATAGAATACCACCAGAGATTGCCACCAACTTATGCTAATTAATTAGATTCCACTAATCCTGCATACAACAACTCATACTTGTAGATGTAATTGGGTGATAGTTTCAAGCAAGCCTTGGTGTAGTTCTTGAGGTGGTACTTGATTAACCTCATGCTTATGGTATGAAAATTACCATGTTTATTCTTTCCATTTATATAAATAGGTGCCTAGGCAATAGTGAAATCACACTTAGCAACCTTTGGCAGAATTGGTATTAGGTAATTAGCTTAGCATTTGGTGTTTGCAGTTCGCGTAGTATTTACATAGAGTTTAGATTTAGACGATTTGCATAGGGATTTTTTCTGACAGTCCTATAGAGCTTGTTGCCATGAATACCCCAATTAGGTTGCTCTCTCATAAATCTCAAATGAATTTTTTGGGAAATATATTGACTAGGTGCCTTAAAAGGATGACCAAAAAAAAAACATTCCTTGGCCATAAAATGGGTTATGGGATGTGACTACCTTGAATATGAGGATAAATATACAGTTAACACTAATTTTTTCTCTCACTTTATCACATCAATGCTTGACATCAAGATTCCTAAGTCACTCATTCTCTACTTGGTAAACGAGATCTTTACAAAGAAATACCTAAACGGCCTCAAAGAGGTGGTGGTGAATGTTGCATTTGGTGGAGCTATTCCAACTACAAGCAACCCTATAGGTTCATTGAAGAAGATGTGGTCATACCATGGTTGTCGTTCCTGAGTGGTTTCTAACTTCAATCACAGGAATAACACTGCCAAAGGGTCAACCATCCTTGTCATTTCCTTTTCTGCATATACAATGCAATGCCATTTTATGATATCGAATGGTATACTGACTTGAAGAACCTAGTGTTCCCTTTGCCACTTGCCATTGCTCCTTTCAAAGGTGCCACTAGCCAAGTTTCTGTCTCTAATGATGAAATGGTTCCAGACATTACCATTTCTGCCACTCATTCTCATGACTGAAGATTTTCTCTTTTCATGTTTCAAAAACTAAAGCTCGTTAGTCTATTTTTTGTATATATGCCTAGAAAAGGCCTTATAGTAGTTGTATGAAGAAGATACAAAAGTATATAGGTATACACTTTAAAAGCATGGTCTATGAGCCATTTTGATATTGTATTTAGCAAAGTGTAGAAATTTAATTAAGATATGACTTATGCTAAAAAAAAATTATCTCCTTGGCTTTTTCTACAGTGTGGGTTATCATTTCTTTTCTTGCATATTTATGCTTATTTCAATTCAGCCTAAGGGTCTTATTTTTCCCTGCCTCATGGGTTATTTTAACTTTTTCTACAATTTGTGGTAATGGACTCCATTCACTTCTACTTCTCGCATTAAATAATTAATGAAAGACCGGCCAACCAAAACAAAAGGGAAAGTAAAACAAAAAGTCACTATTCACACTTTTACATGGCGGAAGAATACAAAGTTAATTCATTAATTTTAAGTAAATCGCATTGACTGAGATTACCAATGGTTCATGTTCCATGCTTTCTAGTTCGAATGCATTATGTTCCTTACACTGAATTATTCTGAAAGGGCCTTCCCAGAGGTTGTCAAACTTTTCGTTTTGACCTAGCTCCGCATCTCTCTCATTAAATTTTAGCACTAGGTTTCCGCGCTTTAGACCTTGGTCTGAAGCCTTCTTATCAAACCATCTCTTAACCAACTATTGGTGGTTGGTCATAGCTATCAAGAAATTTTCTCTTTTCTCCCACACTTCCATTGTGCCATTTTTCTCTATCTCAAGAGATTTGATTAATTGCAGTGCCAAAATCTCCATGGAGATAGGAAAAAGCACCTCTTTTACATATACTAAATCATATGGTGAAGTCTTGAGGAAATTCTTAGGAGTTATGCCGTCTACCAAAAGTGCCACTTGAATTTTTTTATGTCATTCCCAGTGGTGCTCCAAACTAATTCTTTTAAGGAGTTGGACTAAATTTTTATTAGTTGAATCTACCAATCCATTACCCTACAGATAGTAATTTGACAATTTTTTTAGGAAAATTTCATGTGTGAGTGTGAATTGACAAATCTTAGAGCCTAAGAAATCTTTGGTGTTATCAAAGATGATTTTTTTAGGAGGGCCGAATCTTGTCATGACCTCTTTTAGAATTTTTACTATCTCTGCCTCTGTTGCATTCCTCAGGGCCATGGCTTCGATCCACCTTGTGATGTAGTCTATTGCCATTAGAATCCAATTATTTCTAGCATTGGAGGAAGAATTGATCACTCCAATGAAGTCAATCCCCCATTGCACAAATGGATCATCAACCACTATCAGGTTGAGGGGCATTGCAGAATTATTTCTTCTCCTAAAAATGAATTGGCATTTTTTAAAATCTTTAACCAATAAATACGAGTCATTGAATAGCGTCAGCTAGAAATACCTGGTGCACATGATTTTAATGGTGGTGGTCTTAGCAAAGAAGTGTCTACCCATGGTGCTATTTTGGAAAGTGTCAAGGATTCTTTTAGCTTGGTCTATGGTGACACACTATAGCAGAACACCATTGAAATTTCTCATCAACATGATCCCTTCGATGAGCACATATCCATTGTTCTGCAGTTGATAGAATCTTCTCTTTTGAGAAGGAAGGATGGGTGGATATTTTCTTGTGTGTGTGACTCTTACTCTATCTGCCAGTCAACAACCTTCTTCTCCCAACTCATTCATTAGAACAAGCTCTGGTTGTTCTTCTTTGGTTGCGATATCTTCATTGTTTGCCAAATATTCACACAATCCTCTTCCTCAGATGGTCTTTGTAGGCTTGACCTCAATTTCATATTCAAGGATCTTGGTGATCTAATTATCCCTTTTCTTGGTGATTTCTCCTTCCATGATGTATTCGCATACACTAGAATGTGACATAAACAACCATCTTGTTGCAAGAGATTAGGTGTCAAAACTTCTTGAGTCCCTTAACTATTGCAAAAGCTTGCCTCTCGACAAAGTTGTAGTTCATCTCATATTATTTCAAGGTCCAGGAGTGAAATGCTATCAGATGTTCTTCGTTTCCTTCATCATTTTTTTGAGTTAAGACAGTAGTAATTCTTGACTTACTACTAAATACATACATTATGAATTCCTTTGATAAGTCTAGATTAACTAGTACAAGAGTTGAAGAAATAGCATCCATAACTTTCTCAAAGGCTTCTCTCACTTCTCTAGTCTATTTGAATGTTTAATCCTTTTTCAGCAGCAGGGTGATTAGCCTAATTATTCCTGTAAAATCAAAAATAAATTTTCTTACAAAGTTGACCTTTCCTAAGAAAGATCGGATGCCTTTCTTGTTGACCGAAAGGGGAAGCTCTTGGATTTCTTTCACCCACTCAGGATCAATTGAAATTCTTTATTTGGACAATATATTTCCTAATAGCTTACCTTGTGGCACTCTGAAGACATATTTTTTCGGTTCAAGGAGACCCCAAACTCCTGGAATTTTTTAAAAACCATCTCAAGTTGATTGAAATTATCATCCTTATGTTTGGAGAAAACAGTTAGATCATCCAAATAGATCTAGATAATCTCGTTGACCAGTTCACTAAAAGCGATATCTATTGCCCACTGGAAGGTGGCTCCTGCATTTGAGAGGCTTAAAGGAATCTTAGTGTACGCGAACATTCCCCACTTGGTAGTGAACCCCATTTTATGTTGGTCATCTTTGACTTGGATCTAATTATAACCATAGAAGCCATCTAGCAGAGAAAACATCTTTGATCCTGCCACATTTTTCCAGATTGATTCCATGGAGGGCAGTCGGTAATGATCCTTTAACGATGCATTATTTAGGTTTTGAAATTTGACACATAGGTGGATATCTTTGTTCTTCTTTTGGATTGATACCAGGTTGGATACCTATGTTCTATTCTTAATTGAGAAGACTATCCATGAATATATTAGCTTTGTTAACTCTTGTGCCATTAGTGCTTCAATCTTGAGATTCACTCACCTCTATTTTTAGCAGACTGGTTTGGCCCCTTTTGTCAGCTCTATTGTATGTTGGATGATAACGGGATCATATCCCCTCAGGTCATCATATGACTAGGCCACCACTCCTTCACATTTTTTGCAAAATTTGATGAACCTCTCTTTATCATGGTGCAGAACATCCTTGCTAACTTTGAGCTTTCTTCCATCTCCAACTTGAAGGTCCACATAATCACCCTTGTCCGCTACAAACTTCCTCATATCATTTCTTACATTGTCACAATATAAAAGGTTTTTGACAGTGACCAGACCCTTGAAAAACTTATTATATCTTAGCTGAATGATTTGTTTGTCGTAGGCTTTGATAATCTTTGGTTGGAGTTGGTTGGAAAACTCTCTCGACTGTTGGATGCACAAGGAAATATGTTCATCACTATCAAATTCTTGCTAGCTCTGATCATTGTTTCTAATTGTTGGTCAGACTATCACTCGTATAGAGTGTTTATTATGTTGGCATTGTCGTTGCACCAAAATATCACCTTGTTAATGCCTGATACAAGCATTAGTTAAGATCCACAGGAGGCGGTTAAACCATGTCGTGAAGCTGAACAGAGATGTTGGTGGTTAGTCTAACAATCCCCCCTCAACATCACCTGAGGGGTTTGAACCCGTGACTGACTCTAATACCAATTGTTGGCCTTGTCGTTGCACCAAAATATTGACCTATCAATGCTTGATACAAGCATCAGTTAAGATCCACGAGAGGCGGTTAAACCATGTCATGAACCCGAAAGGAGATGTTGGCAGTTAGTCCAACATGTTATGCATTAGGTCAAAGGTTGGTTCGAATTGGGATCTAATTACGATCATGCGATCCACATCAACATTTTTTCTAGGGGCACCATTTGGATGTTGAAGGATTCAAAACCTTCAATCAAGTCCCAGAATCTATTTCTATAGGATCTCGTGCAGACATTCTTGGCTGTAGAAATTCCCTAGACCTAGTTGATCACTAGTTCAGAATCTTTCAATTCCATTAACTTCTTGATTCCCATCTGCTCTACAAGGCTTAGACCTTTCACTAGGCCTTCATATTTAGCTTCATTGTTCAAACAAGTGAGCTAGAAGTGGAATGACCAAAGTGTCTTTTCATTGCGTGGGGAAGTCAAACATATCACGGCTCCTGCACCCACTTTGCATCTTGCTCCATCAAAGTGAAGCATCCATAGTTCTGAAGCTTGGATATTTTTGGTTTCCTTCATGACCTTCAGAAGCACTTGATCTTCATCATAGATTACAAAGGTGCCCAACCTGGTAGGATGATAGTTTTTGAAAGGATCATTGTCTATGTATTCACTCAAAAGGGATTCTTCTTGATTGGTCTGGTGTCTAGAGCCCTTCTCATCCTCGAGTAGCTCGATGCCATAAGTTTCTTCTTTGTTGAAAGAAGTATGAGCATCTTCAAATTTTATCATGGCTTCATCAGCTACATGTTATGAATGTAGAGGCTCTGATATTATCTTCATTTTGGCTCTATGCTTGGTTCTTAGGATAAAACACGAGCAGTCTAGAGACAAATATCTACCAATCTTTGAGGTGAATTCCTGGGATAGGTAGCCGCCGAACATAGGAGGAACATCTATGATCACAATATCTTGTGGCACTATGATGCTGGGGTAGGAGAATAGATTCAAGGGGATATCTTTGATGACCCCTACGGTTTTGACCTTGTTCGCATCTAGCTGCATAAATTCTCTCTTTAAGGGCTCATAGCTAATTCCTAAGGCTTTAGCTATTTGCTTGGGCATGACTATGGTGTTAGCACCAGAGTCAATCATGGAATTGTGTAGAAATTTCTTCCCTACAATGAGAGTTAAGAAAAATGGCTTAGGTTTTGGTCACTCTTCTTTGACTTCGGTCAAAGCCTCCTTTGTAGTATTTGCAAGAACTTTGGGAGGAGGTGATGATTTAGTAGCCTTCTCTTTGAGAAACTTCTCTATCGATTGAACAATTGCATCTTCACAAAGGGCCTTCTCCAACAATGAATTTTTCTCTAGAATAGCTAAGATGTCCCAAAGGGATAGATTAGTAGAATATATCTTCAATTGTTCCACTATGTTGAAAGGTGGAAAATTTGGAGGCTTTTGTTCTTTGGTCATGGTGATGACAATCTCCTTGCACAGTTGTGGTTGCAAAGCAATTGTAGAAGGACTAGGGGGTTGGTCCGAGACACTTTTGGGCTGCGAACTGACCAATTCACCCATGAACCTCCTTTTTGATTGAGTGTTATACTCAGACTGCACTTGCGGGGTCTCTGAAATGGATGCTTCATATGTGAACACTGCTTCTTCTCCTTCCATCCACAAGAAAAGAGCGTGATTGGGGGCTATGTTATTTTATTGTTCCAAGGCCATTCCTTGCATCTATGTGGTAAGAACCACATTATCCATTTGGGGATAGGCATATGTATAACATCCTGAATTTCATGCCACACCTTGGCTGCGCTATTCTGCAACTTTTTGTTGTAAATTTTCATGCAGACAATTTTGAGGCATATGTGGATCATCACAAGGGAAACACTAGGGGTTGGCATCATTTACTAGATTGTTTTTCCCAATGGTTAGCTCTCTGCTTAAGCTTAGGTTGGCACTCTGCAATGGAGTGGGTACCGATACTATTTGACTGGCTATTTGCAACTACAGATTTGTGTGATCACCTCCTTGATATTAGTTTTGTTGGTAGGAGGGTCTTCCACCTTGATAACTTTGGTAGGATGGCTTTGGAGGAGCAACCTGGTTGTGCTTAATAATAGTAATCTTGTTGGCCATAACTCACAACATCTCCTTGATGTTGCTTATATCATCCTTTGATAAGCTGAATGTGGAAGCAATGCTCTATGGAACGATCATGTATGTATACATGGATTGAGGATGAGTGGCTACAGTGGTAGATATTATCACTTGGGCAAGAAATGATACCTCTGGGAATATAGACATGGTGGGCTAGGGTGGAAAATTTCTGGTGTCAATTAAATTGTTCTTCGCTTTAATTATGATGCTATATGCATCTGGTAGAGTAGTTTCACCAAGTGACTGGATCTTCATTGAGATGTCAACATTCAAGGACTTCAAGTAGAATATGAATTCCAAGTTCTGTAGCGGGTGGATTGCAGCCTGAATTATTTTCCAAGTTATGTGGAACTAGGCGTTGAAGTTATTCATGTCTTCATATGGAGCCCGCTTGATAATCTCCAATTGGTGATACTAGGAAGACCTATCTCTATCATTTAAGAAATCTTTCATAAAATGGATCTTTGAGTTCATCCCAAACAACAATGGTATTATCTTGTAGTGTTTGGTACCAATCTAGTGCTTTACCTCTGAAAGAGGCTAGGAGTAGCCTTAGCACTATGTTCTAGTCTGTTACCCCATGCACCAAACATACATTTGCAACATCATGCAGATGTTTGGACATCATTCTAGTGCCATCTCTGGTAAACTTGGGTATAGATTTTAGAGTAGATATCAAAATAAGGGCCTAAATGACAGGCACTATTGGTTCTCTAAGAGGACTTCTGCCATCCCACGCCACATAATTTATATTAGCAATAGGAAACATGGCTACCGGTAGGGGTGTAGGAAGTGGAACGCTCACTAATTAGGTTGAGGCATGTATTCTTCCTAATGATGATACTAGCAAACCGATATTATTTGATGTTTGGGACCTAGTAATAGGCTGATGGCTCAAACACCCTCTTTGAGTCAAGATTCATTTAAGACGGTCCCACCGGGTGTGCCAAAAAAAAATTGTTGATGCCAAAAATTGACAAGGTAACAACCTTTATTGGAAACTCAGTTAATGGGGGCACCAATTGCACTAAACTAAGTGACCTCTGAATTTTTAAAGAAGTCAACTTCTTTTGTAACTAGGTTTTTTGAATGGGAATAAGAAGCAGATATAAAAATAAAATATCTAACTAGGGTGATGCACCAAAATTTATATGTAAGGCATGATAAATCTATCTTTTGGATGTGATTTAAGGGCCCATTTAGCAATCTGCTATGTCCTAGAATGATAGAAATTAAAGGTAGAAGCCTAAATAATTCATCTAATGACATAAAATAATATTCATGCACATTCATTGAAAATAGGAGTCAAAGACATGATTTAATCCAACAAACTTGCATTAAAATTATAAAATTTCTATGAATAAACCATTCAAAATAATAATGGCACAGTATAAAGTTTATCAAATAGCTTAAGAAAATATAAAGGTAAAAAAATGGCACAGTCTGTGAGCTCTTTTGCAATAATCTAAAACAGTAAAAGGCCTAGTGTCTCTTCTAAACATATTGTCTCTTCTGAACTCTTTTTTTGAAGCAAGAAGCAATATTTATAGCCATCAATCCCACCACTTGATAAGGCAGAAATAGAAAATATTTGGTATCCTGAGAAATGATGCAACAACAGATTCCCCTTAGTCGTTGTAACAAAAAATATTCAGAACATGGAATGCAGACGCTTCTCGGCCAGACACATCTACTATAAATGATGGAAGCGGTTCTAGCTTACCTTGTGTAGATAAGTTTTTCCTCCTGGCGGAGGCAGTTATAACACAGGATGACATATGGCAGCTTGGTGTTTGCTCCACTCCTTTTAATGAAGACCTATCGAGGGGATACATGGCGACAGTTCACAACCCATGGTTCATTCTCCCCTCCCTTTGATGAAAGCTTGCACCGATAAGACACATACCAGCATGCTTACTATCGGCACCATCTTTGGGGCTCACCAAAAGTTCATGTGAATGAAGGCTACATGGCATGTGGGTGGAGCATGACTAGAAAATGAAGGGAGGTAGTTGAAAATAGCCCGCGGTAAAGACACGTGCAGGCATAGAAGGAGTCGGTTGAGAAGTGAAGGGAAGAATCCCTTTGGAGAGCATTGAGTAGCCACGTGGAAGCCATCGATAGAGTATAGAAAAAGAAGGCTGATGAAAGGCTAAGGATAGAAAGTGGGACATATGAGGGTCGTTCTGGTACTTAGTAAAACACACAAAAAAAAATCTCAAAGGGAGCTCGAAGAATTTTACATTCACACAAAACATTCCCTTTAATGACATTGTTGATAAAGCTTCATATAACTTTGTTGAGGCTTTGAGGTAGAGAAGAGAAGTAATCAATACTAACAAAGAACTGAAACAACAATCAATTGACAAGTCTAGGATCTTGATTTCCCAGGTAGAAAAACAAAAGATTGTTTGGAGACAAGCCAAGGAGATTTGCACTAAAAGGAGAATAATTTTGTTGATGAGAATGGATGAAGACATCAAAAGAAAGATCCAAAGTGAGAATAAGGATGACACAAATAAAATCATTAATGAATTGTAAAATGAAGATGATGTTCATTCATGAATGCCTCCAAAAATGCATGATACCAATGCACAAGTGCCTCCAAATGAACAAGAAACTGAAAATATGCCTATTTTGGAAAATACAAATCGGAAAAATATATCTGGTCAATAATAAGTACAAGGAACCTTTGGAATTCAAGAAGAAGAAGATGTATTTGGTGTGAAAAAAATGCAAGAAGTCTCCAGTATGGAGATGGAATATGAAGAGAAAAAAAAAAGAAGAAAAAGAGAAAGAGAAAGAGAAAGAGAAAAATGATAAGAAAAATGAGACTCCTCCTCTAGAGAATACTGGTGCTAGAAATCAAGGTGAAGTGGTTGTTCCTCCTCTGGGGAATTCAAGAAATGATGAAAATATGAGAGAGAATAACCTTGAGATAGTTCATGATGCAAAAGAGAAGACAACTAAGAAGCAAGATGCTTCTATAGGTCAAGGTTCTTCATCTTTAGATTCTTTCAAGGACATACTAGGGATATAGATGTAGTTTCAACATGTGGTGACACCCCATATTCTACAAATTCATACTCATGAAGGACAAGTTGACTTGTCAAACATTTCTCCCCTTCATAATTTACATCTTGGAGATATTATGCATGCTTCCACAAGGAAGGAGATTTTATATGGACATGTAAATAAAACTATATTAATTTATTATGTTGTAGAGATTATTCAAGAGGGTTTACCAAAGGTAAATGCTAGTGCTTCCTTGGCTCTAGAATAAAAATTGAAGGTGTTGATAGATTCTTTTAAGGGTCATTCTTCACACATTGAGAAAAAGGTACAGCAAGAGACCCTGAGGAAGATAGCTGATAAGAGGATTGTGTTGATGAAGTCACTGCACTTTATCAATTTTATTTGAAATTTACAAGCTCCACAAAGAATATAAAAGGTCAGATTAACTCCATTGAGTCACAGATTACTCAACTAGCCAAGACATACAATTTTTCAAGAAATAAGGATGGATCAATAAGAGCACAAATAGAGTATTTTCATTTGCAATTGTCTTTGCTTCAAGATTAAAGAGATAAAATAAAGAATCATTTTAGTTGGATAAGGGAAGAATTCTATTTGAGACTTGCTTCATTATCTGGGTTGCTTGCTGAAACAAAAACTATTGAGTGGAAAATGAAGGCTCCAAGCAATGTGCATGAGGCTATGGATTTATGCATGTAATTTGAGTTTCAAAATCATATTTTCAACTCATAAAAATAAAAATGGGTTACAACTCTGGTGCAACTTAAGGTAATTTACAAGAACGTTTTACCTTCTAAGGAAGTTGCAAAGCTGTAGGTAAGATAATTTTGTCTTTTTATAGTCTTTTGGAGGATTGCAGTATCATTTTTTTGGTTTTTAATGAAAATATTTTATACATAGTATCAATTTTGGGACATCTCCATCTCAAGGGAGAACTCTTTGTAGAAATCATACAGTAAGGGGGATTTCATATAGTTTTTGGGTTGTTATAAGTAGAAGATATTATGTCATTTTCCCTTGATGTCAAAGGGTTAGAGAATATTTGTAGATAAATGAGTGTTGCCATAAATGAAAAAGGGGGATATTAATGGAAATATGGTTTTTCATTGATTTCAACTCAAGATGTGTTGTCATTGATGTTAAATTTGAATGATGAAGACTTTATAATACTCTAGAGACAATTGGCATGTACAAATATCTCTTGATACAAGTCAACAATGTAGTATGAGAAAGATTGGTGATCAATGTGATGTTTAAGTATGATATGGAGGTTAGTACACTTGTTTCAATATGTTTCCAATATTCTTGCATTGATATCTTAATAGTTTGGTGTACCACACTAAGAGATAAGCTATAGATTTTTTTCTAAGGCAATCATAAAGTATACTCTAAGACAGCATCATGATGTTTTGGTCTGCATCCTTCAACAAAGAAATATTTTTTCTTGCAATTTAAAAGATAATATTATCAATATGTGTAGGTGTTATACCCAATAATTCAAGCCATTACAAATTTTCAATGAAATATATAAGTAACAATGTTCCACTTTGTGTTTTGGTAAAGTGTTAATGAAGACTTGTTGGGATGCCCAACATTCCTCTGATATGATAGATGTTATTGTGTAGTCTTGGGGATATCCTTAGAGAGGTATAAGAGCTCTTACATGAAATTCTTAGATGCTTTTGTGTACATCAATGTAATATACTATGTTTTGAAGTGTTACAGTCTGCTCAGAATACTTTGTTTTCATCTATCCAATATGTTTCTCTTCTTGCGCCAACACATGCTGATCATTTTATTTAGGAGAAGGTTGAAGAGATATTGTGCATATACTAAATTTCTCACATCTTGGTCTACATGATGTTTTTGGTTTCTCCTCAGTGGTGTAAAGTTGAAGATTTGGCATTTTTGGTGGTGTTGTCATTGTTTGGGTTGATAGTCTTGTTTCCTTCATCTATAATTGATCCTAATTAGTTGATTTTTCTTTGGAGGATGTTTTGTGATTCTTTTTGGTCCTCTTATGTCATGTGTTGATCCACAACTTATTTTTCTTCATAATGTATATGTTTGGAGTTGACTTATATTATATCATACGTTTCATCTAAAGGTCATCTAGGAACCAACCTAATTGAGGTTTTGAGTTGTTATGAAGGATATTTGTAGAAGAAAAAAAACATTTTTGAAGGAAATTATGTATAAAGAATTGATATTGAGCAATATGTTGAATATGAAATGTGTGGAGTCAGTTTGATGGAGTGATTGTATGAAAAGGGCATTGCAACATTAGCATATATTGGATGCCTCTTTATAGTAGTTCATGTTTATGTTTTCATTATAATTCTCATGTATCCTACTCTGAAATAGTGATTCTTAGTAGGTATTTGTATCTTAACCTAAGGTTGTGTGCCTTAGTTTTCAAATCCTTAGGTAGTGAGCCTTAAGAAACATTATAATTTTTGTGAGAAGCAAGATCCATATATTGTGAGTTAACTCTTACTATGGTTTTTACCTCATTCAGATTTTAGTGTAGAAATCTTGGTGTCCTTGTGTGGTGCATGTTTTAATTTCTCTCTCCTTTTAGTTAATGTGATTTGATGTTTAAATCTGCAAATGGAAATATTTGTTTTAGTAAATGTTGATTCACCCCCCTCTCAAATAGATGTATGTTTTCATTATTATAATATGCATCAAAGACTAATTAATTCATTGGCCCAATGTTATTATCAATAACCTACAAGGAAAACAAGCTCTTTTTGAGGTGAATCGACATTTCTATATATCTTCTTACCATTTTTATGATATCACAAGTATGAAGATTTGGATAGGTCTTGTAACTAGAGGAGTGTATGAAAACATGATTCAAAATTATGATCATTACCCATAGATGCAGTTAGAACACATGAATAATAGCTTCAAGAGGTTCAATGATGCATTCATAATGTTAATAGTAATAAAAATTAAGGACAACATTGGACTCAAATTATCTCCAAATTTATCAACTCTCATTACAACTTATGAGAGTTATTCCATCTCACTTCTAAGGTTTACTTATATCCAAATTACATTACTTTATGGTTATCCATATAATATACAAGGGTTTATAAGTGATAAAATTATGATGATAATTTTTTTTAGACAAGTTAGGAGACTAATAAAATGTATAATCAAATAAACAAAAATATATTTCTTTTCTAATTGGTCTTAACAATTGTCACTTGGAATTGTACCCTTGTTGAATTTATGATTTAGTATTCTAGTGAAACATGGTACTAATTTTAGGTTTGTGACCATTTCTATTAAGATTAAAACTTTGAAGAAGGTCAAATTCCTTTCTAAATTGAATGCACCAATGTTGGTCCAACCTAGAACTGAATAACCCTAGCCTAATCCTACAACTAACAACCTATAAAAGGAAAATGGGAAGACAAAGAATTATAGAAAATAAATCGGTGGTGATGCACCTAAATTAAAATTATTTTTCCTCCTTACTACAATATAGAGATATAATTAAAAATCAAAAAAACTTACATATTCCTCTATATTCCAGAGAGAAGCAATCCAAAGTCATCTTTGTAAACAAATTTAACAAAACACAAAAATATGAAAATGATAAAAAAATTATCATACATGGAGGGAAGAACGTTTTCCCAAAGAGTGAAAAAAATGAGAAGAGATTAAAATGGATATATTCATTCATACAAATGCATGAACCTATTTTCAATTGTAAAATAAATGTATGTATTAGATTAAAAAAGAGAATAACCATTACAAAAGAGCCTCAATAAAGCTTTATTTTGAGACAAAACTAAAAGCCTATAAACCTTAGTCATTTGTAGAGACAATGAAGAGCATAAATTTGTCTAGTTCATTTTGATCTAAAGGCATGGACAAACATTCTTGACATTAAATCCATGCCACTAAGTTGATAAATTTAAGGAGAATTTCAAGAAAACCCCCATGAAATTCATTACAAAATGTAGTTAGGATGACCCTCTAACTAAAAAGGCCAACAAATATATGTATGCAACATGATGCCACAAATTATTATCTTGAAACACTCAATATATCATTGCAAATAGCTCTAAATGATCAGATTATAGTTGGGTGTGTCACTAGGAATTCAATTTATTGTTTACATAAGCTACATGATAGTCACACAAATATTTGAATCCTCTAATAGAAATATTTGAAGTATAAATTTGAGCTATTAATCCATTTTAAAGATATATTGATCCAATGACTCATGCACTATCACAAAATCTCACTTGCATGGTCAAGGTGAAGTTACACGAAACTAAACAAATAGTCTACTCTAATGAAATTATAATATTTGTATAAGTGGCTCTAAGCTAGAATTGGGACCCATTGATGTGCTCCTAATGTATACATGGAAACCATTTGTTGGCTTGAACCCTTGACTCATTAATGAATGGGCCCACTACAGACAATGTGATCTTATTTAAGAATAGGGTATGTGAAACCATGTCACTTCGAGGAGGGCATACAACAATCAAGTGCATGAACTCAACCTTGAGATAGGAAACATTTATCAAGGTCACATTATGAAGAAAGCTATGCACTTGAATGAAATTAGAACATATGGCTTCAACCTAGAGGTATTCCTTGTGGATATTTCTTGGGTTCTAAAAAATGATATAAGAATTAGTCATTGTGGCTTCTAGGTGGTAGAAAAGCACGTGAATATGGCTTTGAAGAAGTTTACTTTTTTATAAATTGCACTAGGAAGAACACACATTGTAATCAGAAGAGGACACCTAGTAGCTAATGGAGCTTGTAAAATCCATGGCTATTTTGATTTTCTATGGTTTTGGAGGTTTTGAAATTCCTCAATTGTATTGAATTTAGGGTTTTGAGTTTGCAATTTAGGGCTTCCTCAAACCATCATGTGTTAAAGCCCTAAAACCTTAGGTCTGAGCTTGCACTTTTGTTATATATTTTTATTGACCTCTTGTAGCTTGTTCCTAGTTGTTTAAGTTATAACTTGTTTCTAGGTTGTTCATTAACTAGCCCCTTGATTCCTTTTCTCCGCTTATGCTCGCGGGTCAAGTATTGGATCAAATATCCTAAGTTTAAAGTTTTAGCCTAGGTAAAAAATAAATATAAGTGCCAAAACCTTATGTTGACCTAGTGAAATGACCTCATTTAAGTCATAACTTAAAGAATATTCTTTTAAGTTGTCTTAATTCATGCATCCTTCAGTCCCACAACAATAGGTGCTCAATTTTTATTAGCCCTCGCTTTCTTGCAAGAAATAAAACAATCACAAAAATTAAAGTGTGGGGATGTGGGAGGGTGCCATGTGTCCAATGAAATCCATGAGCTCTTCACAAAGCTTTTTCAAAGCTTGTGGTGGGACAAAAGTTTTAAAGGCTTAAATTGTGATAGCTAGGACCCACATGTGTTAGTTCCCTACTATCCTACAAGACACAACCATCATTTATAAATGAGACTGCAGGAGTGTGGTATGTTGCCATGTCATCTCCTCTAATGCTTCCAAGGGTAGTGGGGCCAAAATAATATTCCATGTTAGGTGTCATTTATCCATTGCATTGAACAAATGGATTTTTGAGCCTAGAACAAAGTTGCGATGAGCAATTTGAAGCAATGGAGATCTATGACACAATTTTAAGGAGGGTTTCATCCAATGGCCATGTTGTAAAATTATATTAGGCCTATGATCTTAGCCATCCATCTTCAATCCAACAAGTAAAATTCAAACTTCAATGGCTAGTGGCTCCATTTTGTGGGAAGTCCTAGAAGTAATGGTGCAACTATATTTCCAATGACCAAATCAAACCCAATCGACTCCAAATAAATTTTCTATGCTTCTCCCATACTACATTCATGGCTAGGACAATGCCAATGCTCCTTTATGTGTTGCAGGTGCCAAATTATTTTGTCAAAAAACATACTCACCCAAGTTTAGTTGTGGATTTCCTAGGAGTTCCAGGTATGCATTCACAAATATTATGATGGAATGTTTGTTGATGGTGTCAGAGTCATTAAGGATAGGGTTATTTCTCAGGAATTGGAGGGAAATTCATTTTTTTTTAAAATCCAGTCAAATTTTATCCCTACTATAAACTCTAGTTGTGATTAGGGTTATGGTTTGAGATCAACTCTGAGTTATTCCTACACTTTTGTTGTCATTCGAAGGGTTCTGATTTTTAATTTTTGTAAGTCTTTGTATAGAGTCAAGCTAAATAGGTAAGTCCTCTAAGACTTAGAGAAGTTATGTTGTAAGTTTTTCTCTGTAATAACAACAGATGAATCAAACACTCATTGTGTTTTCTCATATTTTAATGTCAATATATTTATATCTCCATATTGTAATGCATCATCTGTTAAATCATATAATCAAGGATTGTTCATGGTTCTCATATCACATTTGTTGTTATGAATGTTTGAATTGTTAGTTTCTATTCAAGAAGTAGATGAAAATTGATTTAAGTTTATTCATTAAAGATTGTGTTGTTATGATAAGGATTTATAAAGAGAGAAATGGTATTGTCCCTTTGTTGGTTTCTCATTACAAGATAATGAGGTTATAAGAAGCCAAGATTTGGTCTACTATAGGATTTTATTTCATTCCTGGACTCTGTGTGGATGAGGCATTGGTCAAGGAGACCCACAAAGTTTGAACCTAAGGCAAAATTAATCATCAAATCAAAACCATTTACTTTTCTATATTTTTTATTGTTTTATGTCCATTACCACACCAAAAAGAACCAGAGAAAGTATAAAGGGTTGCAAAGGTGATTTAGCCCATCAAGTTACCTTCTACCATATTAGTGTGAAAAATCAGTTATCAAAGGCATCATTCAATTTTGTTATGTTTGCATGATGTTATAAGGAAACATATCTTGGTTTTGGAGAGCCTAAAGTGTAGATGAGAACTTGTAGATCTCTCTCTTATTCATTGGCCACTGACCTAGGGTTTTTGAGCATAAGAAGTATCTAATCTTTAGGAAAACCTAGATAATTAGTTGGAAACACCAATAGATTGGTGACTCTACTGGGGAATGAATAAATAATCTCTAGTTATATATGTTATTTCTGTAAATTTTAAGCTCTCCATCCAAGCCACCACCAAGTTGGTGACTCTACTAGGGATGAGTTGAAGGAATCTTTAGGTAAGAAATTAAAAATATGCTCTGCCTCATTCGAGCCACCAATAGATTTGGTAAATCCACTAAGGAAGATATAGGTGTATCTATTTGGGAGATTCCGGAACTTTGATTATCTAAAGTTTTAGGTTAGATGATCCAAAGGGACATACATACTTGAAGAGAAATTTTGTTGTAGCACCTCATGAATTTTGGTGCTCTGCTAGTGGAGAGAACTCAAAACGAAAGTTGATATTTGAAGGAGCCTCCTACTACCTAAAGATCTTATCCTCTTTTAATATGTGGTTACTCTAAAAATTTGTTACATCATAAGAAAGAGTTTTGGGGTTTTCAGCATTTTTTCAAGTATTTATCTATTGCTATATTTTGTATGAAGGTCAACTATTAAATTCCTAGAAAATATTATCCCTTGTTTAGTGTTTCAAGGAATTAAAAGAAAGGGAATTAAGAAAATAAATTATTATGAAAGAATTATTAAGAAATATAAAGTTATAGAGGGATATATATTCATTAGAAAATATGTATAACCAGATGGGTTCCCCCTCTACAAGCTATTATGCCAATGACTGAACCACATTCATATCCTCAGAGGAAATTTTTCTCTATAGAAAGATATAACCCTCTAGATTTTAGTAAAATCCAAGGTTATCCACACTTTTTCCAAAGAGAAATAAATGAATACCCACCTAATTTTAGAGGAGGTTATGAAGAATCAACATCAGAACATCTGCAAGTTTTCACTAGTTTGATGGTGAAATATCAAATAGTAGAGGAGGATGTGGTCATAAATTCTTTTGTAAGAATTGTAAGAAATGGTGCATGAGACTATTTTTTAATCTACCTTTTCATTTTTTTGTTCTTGGCATGAGATTAAGATACTATTTATGGATCAGTTCGGTGAAGTGGATAATGAATGCTTATCTGATAATAGGTTTTTTGCACACTCAGCAAAATTTTGAAGAATATGAACTTGTGGTAGAATTTTTTTACCTATTGATGCATTGTATGACAAAAATATATGAGGGTGAATTCCCATTTAGTATTTATGATAGATTCATGAAACTTTTGTATGCTATACCAAATTTAGATAGACATGATGAATCAATGTGTATTGATTTATTTTATGAAAGACTTGAGCCAAGTCTTAGTGCCATGCCACAATATTTGAAGCCTCATAGTCTATGATTTATATTCCAGTTGCTTGAATTAATGGTAAGAGAGTATGAAAATAGTCTCCTTATTGAATTATTTTTTGATACTCTTGATTGATATAATGGGTCTAGATGGTATAGAAAAGGAAATAATGCATCTTATTATGGTGAAAATATTGCTTTTGAGCAGCCCAAGAAGGACATGTGTGTAGAAGAAGGTTGTTGTAACATCAACCAAGCTGAAAGGTATGATGAAGTGATTGAAATATTTGATGTCATACCTTCTCTAGATGTTCAAACAATAGAAATAGAGAGCCAATTATCTATATCAAATGAGTGTGACAGTGTGTGTGGTGATCTCTAGATGGAGAAATGATCTGTGAATAGTTGTAATGATGAAGTCAATGATGATTTCCAATATGATAGCATGGGGTATGACTCTAATGATTTTTGTAGTAGTATGGAAGAAAAATAAGATATGTTTGCAAGAGATCCATTGCATAAGTCAGTTCAGGTAGTTGATCATGTTGGGAATGCATATGATGGTTATGTAAGTGATAAACAAGAAGCTTCTTCCTTGTTTGATTTATCACCTTCTTATTCCCTTGTTTTTGGTTTGAGGTTGTCACTGATTTTTTTGCATGAGGATAATATAGATGTAGTTGTATATGCATATAAAAATGTAAATATAAATGTTGGTATAGTTGATAATTTTTGTATGATGAGTTTGTATTTGAGGAGTGTGATTGTGCTAGTCACATGGATTCCTATTAGAACTTTTGTTAGCAAGGTACAACTCATAGTCTTCCTCATGAGTAGGACTTCAAGCCAATCATGGTAGGGTAATGGTTCTAAGATGAGCTTCACTGATGTGTGTCACAAGTTTGATTTTTATGGCACATATGTATCAATAGATTACAAAATGATTGAAATAGAGAGACAATAAAAAGAGTGCATCTCTTCACACAAAATGTCTCATGGTTTGAGTGAATGCACTAATGAGGTTTGCATCAACATAGGTAATTCCAAGGTATGTTGTCCATTTGTGGTCCTTGTTTTGAGCGATGTCATATATGACACATCCCTTTGTGACGAAGAAGTTGTTTCTCAATGTGGATGTCAATGTTCTTGATGTTGAGCACTTCACTTGGACCCAGAATGCATCTTGTGGTGGTTTTGAGTAGCAACAAGTTCTCTAGGTTGGTTATTTTCTAGTTTCTCATGTTTCTCATCTGCCTGAGCTTCAACATTTTCTTTTTGACTTATTTGAGGATGAGTTTCACTCCACAATTCAACATGATGTAGAGACATATTTTTACTTACCATGTGAATTGAAGGCCTTATATTTTTTCCTTAATTAACATATAGTGATCAGTAGACATGAAGGCATCAAGGTTTCATATGGAGTTGATCAAGGTTCTTAGTTTCTACCACTTAGTATAAAATAAAAAAATGTAATGTGTGGTACTGAGTTGGCCTACATTATGTGTTTACCATGTAATAGAAAAGTCAAACATGGAGCCAATTTTCACTTGTTCAAAGGTAATAAAATACTTGTTCTTGCAAGAATGGGGTTACTTTTTCTACTGTTGTGTGTGTAGACATTTTATGCCACCCTTTGATGACCCATCACTAATAACCGATATGAGAGATCCTACATGGGTCATCTTCCATGAATTCTCCTTGACAAGTCCTAAAATTGGCTAGGTCTTAAGGTTTCAATATTTTGGGTTGTCACTTACTTTCTTTTCTACATGCTTCCTCCTCTTAAGCCTCTCACCTTCCTTCCTTTTCTCCAAAAGATTTTTTAAAAAATTACTATGAATTTTTTGAATTTTAGAGGTAAGCCTTGACCCTTACCTTTGATTTCAGGGTTCAGGGTTAAAGCTTCCCTCTTCCCTCTTACCTTCTTTAAGTAAGAGGTAAGGCTTCTTACCGATTTTTGAAAGTTTGTTTCTTACAGACTTTCGATCGTCCTTTTCTCTTTCCTTTTTAGGAGGTAAGGCTTTCTTCCAATCACCCTTTCCTCAAAAGTTCTTTTCTAAAATTTGAATAAGTTTCAAATTTTTTGATTTTGTGGGTAAGGCTTCACCCTTCTGATTTTAGGGGTAAGGATTCACCCTTACTTCTGATTTCAAAGGTAAGCCTTCTCTCCTATCACCTATTTTTGGAGGTAATCCTTCTCTCTTACCTCTGATTTTTGGATTCTGAATTTTCCTCATCCCTTCTTCTAAGCATGTGGTATGAGGTATCCCCAATGCTTGATTCTCAACAATGTGATCTTTCAAGGGTTTGGACCATTTAATGCATAAGAAAAGGTTTATTTTTTGTGCCCGATGCCCTAACCTTCCTGCAGATTTGGCATGTTTTCTAGGCAACGACATTAATGCTTGAATCACTTTCTAAGCATCTTGTCTTGATTCTAGGGCTTCAAGGATGAAATTTATTTCTCCCCAGACTTTTAAAAGTGGATTTTATAGGCACCCATGCTCATTTATAGTTGTTCATTGACTTTCCTGATGGATCCATACCCTAATCATGATTTTCATGGGACGACTCAAATCTTTCACACACAAACTTCATTACTAGCCCTAGTTAGGGTTAGGGTTTGGTTTGTTGTTCCCAGTTATGTATGATCTATAAAGGAAATAATTGTGTTCATTCTAAGTGTTCTTCCTGTAACTCCTCTAGGGTTTTTCTATTGTAAACACTACATTTTTTGCCCCTTTCCATTGTAAAGATTGGATTGTTTCCTATATATTAATGAAATCAACTAAGATTTCCTCTTCTCAACTTTTATATGTTTGAGTAAGTTCATTAGCTTCATATTTGAGTTTTTGGTTTGTGTTTTTTAAGCATGCATGTTTGAGTTAAATTTTTTGTAGTTTTTGCTTGAGAATATCCCTTTCCTTCTAGCATGGTGTCAAACCCTAACCTTCTTGTATGCCTCTAGGAATTGACCAAACAAAGAGTTGTGTGAGTCCACTGGTCCCTCTTTAATGATGTACTAAGAAACCTTGGTCAGAAAGAAATTAATTTTCATCTTGGTGTATCATCTCCATTTTCCCCTTCACGCTTTCCTTCTACCCCTTTTCCCTATCAATTGTTAGAGTAGGTTAGTGGTGGGTTTTCATGTTTTAGGTTGGACCAATGCATTGCACTTGGATAGAAAGAGGAAGTCAGCCTTCTCTGGAGACTTGAACTCATTCATGTAAAGGTCCCACACCTTGAGGTCATTTCCATTGTTTTATTCGAATGTTGAACTTCATGTTTAGTAAGGTGCAATTTCATGTGACAATGGTGTGACAAAAAAAAATTGGGTTAAGGGAGATCAACTCCTTTGATAGGCTGGTGTTTGATAGAGGCAAGCATTGGCTCTACTTTTTATTCAGTGGCCTAGGTTATCAAATGAGGTTTGAAGGTTGGACAGACTCTATGGCTTAAAAAATAAGCCATGGTCTACTTCCCCAAAGATCTCGAATCTCACCATCCTTCACTGAAGAATGCATCCCCAACTAGAGCCACTAGTGGAGCTTGTAAAATCCATGACTATTTTGATGTTCTAAGGTTTTGGAGGTTTTGAAATTCCTCAATTTTATTGAATTTAGGGTTTTGAGTCTCCAAGATAAGGCTTTCTTCAACCCTCATGTGTTAAAACCCTAAAACCCTAGGTTTGAGTGTGCACTTTTGTTATATCTTTGTGTTAACCTCTTGCGCTCAATTCCCAGTCATTAAAGTTATAACCTATGTTTAGGTTTTCATTCATTAATTAGCCCCTTGGTTCCTTTGCATCGCTTGTCCTTGTAGGTCAATTAGATCAAATATCCTAATTCTAAATTTTTTTCCTAGTTCTAAAATAAATCTAAGTGTCAAAACCTTATGTTGATCGAGTGAAATGATCTTGTTTAACTCATAACTTAAATCACATGCTTTAAGTTTTCTTAAGACATGTTTCCTTTGGTCCCACAATAATAGTGGTTCAATTTTTATTGGCCCATACTCGCTTACAGTAAAAAAATAAATCACCAAAAAGAAAGTGTGGGGATGAAGGAGGGTGCCATGTGTCTAGCAGACCCTATGGGATCTTCACATAGCTTGTTTGAAGCTAGTGATGGGCCTAAATTTTTAATGGCTTAAATTGTGACAGCCAAGATCCACATGTCAGTTCCCTCCTATCCCAGGGGATATAGTCAACATTTACAATTAAGACTGTGGGATGTCACCACATCAGCTCTTCAGATGCTTTCAAGGGTGGTGGGGCTAGAAGAATATTCCCTACTAGGTCTCATTTGTCCATTGCATCACACAAATGATTTTTTGATCTCAAAACAAAGTTCTAATGGGAAATTTAAAGTGATGGAGATCTATGACATAGGTTTAAGGAGGATTTGATCTAACAACCATTTTTTAAAATTTCTATCGGGCCTATGATCTTAGCCATTTGTCTTCAATCCAACAACCAAAATTCAAACTTCAATGGCTAGTTGCTCCATTTCATAGGAACACCTAGAAGTAATGGTGCAACTACATTTCCAGTGACCAAATCAAAATTGATCAGATCCAAATTGATTTTATGTGCTTCTCCCATACTACATTGATGGCCATGATAGCTCCTGTGCTCCTTTATGTGTTACAAGTGCCAAACTATTTTGCTAGAACATACTTGCTCATATTTAGCTACGAATTTCTTGGGAGTTCCAGGTCTACATTTATAAAGATTATGATGGAATTTCTATTGATGGTGTCAGAGTCATTATGGTTGGGGTTGCTACTCAAGTTTTGGAGGGAAATTCAAATGTTTTTGAAAAATAATTGGATATCATCCCTACTATAAAATCTAGTTGTGATTATGGTTAGGGTTTGAAATCAACTCTGAATTATTCCTACACTATAAATGCAAGGTTTTTTTTCATTTGAAGGGTTTTGATTTTTAGGTTTTTTAAGTCTTTGTATAGAGTCAATCTGAATAGGTAAGTCCTTTGAGACTCAAAGATTGAATTTTGTAATTTTTTCTTTGTAATAACAATAGATGACACAAACACTGATTGTGTTTTCTCATATTTGAATGTTAATATATTTTTGTAAGCACAAAACGTATACAAGCTAACAATTGATCAACAAAACAATGTAAAATATGTTAGAAAAGAAAATTTAATGCTCCCTATGAAATTCTTCGAGAAACAAAGTTGAAAACAAGAAAATAAAGCAAGAACACAACATGAAATCAACTAAGCTAACCAAGCATCAATCCCATAGGGGGATTGGTGCGTCTTTGGTGTGGAAAGAAGCCCTTTCCCAATCCCTTGATAAGCTTTGATGAAGTAGTGATAAAAAAAAGTATAGAATTTCCTATAATCTAGCTAATTACTTGCTAAAATGGATGCAAAAGATGAAATGCTATGAACTCAAATGGCTATAGTGATTATGCTCTTATTTGATGGATCCAAATACAATAGAGAAGGCCTCTATTTATAAGGAAGAAGGATGGAGGATTGAAGAATAGGATGAATGTGGGATTAAGATTTGAACCAATGGAATTGTGTCACTTGTCAACATGCTAATGAAGGAGAGTGGAGAACATTTTGAGCAATGTGCATGTCAAATGCATGTAGGTGAAATTTGAATTTGAAGAGATGACTCATGTAAGAGGGGATGTAAGAGGAGTTAATGCCAAGTTGGCTCAAGGAGAGGACATGTAAGAGCCTTAAATGCCAAGTTGGAGGACAAAAGTCCTTTGGGAGAGAGACCTTAAATAAGTGGAATATTCCAATAATATGCCATATTTGAATAAAAAAGGGAGGAATTAATAAATCAAATAAATTGATTTATATGTGCAACTTTCAAAATCTAGAGGAATGGGGGATTAGTGTTAGGAGTTAATTAGGATTAAATCAACTTAGATAAAGTTAGTTGATTTGACATTTCATTTGGATATTTGAGTTGATTTAAATCAAATGAGAGGATATTTGAGATATAGTATTTAATTAAATAAAATGATTTATTCAATTAAAAGAGATGACATTAGAATTCAATACAAATAAAGTTGATTTATTTAATTAAAAGAAGACATTATGATTTAATTAAATAAAGTTGATTTATTTAATTAAAAGAAGACATTAGGATTTAATTAAATAAAGTTGATTTATTTAATTAAAAGATGAACATTAGGATTTAATTACATAAAATTGATTTATTTAATTAAAAGAGGAAAATGATGAAATAATCTGATAAGGTTCATTATCTGATTTTAAGATGGATTTTGTTGAATTTAATTAAATAAATATTATTCAATTAAATGGTTAGTAAAGAAATGATTAAGGAAGAATTGGTGTTAATGAATCAGGATCGAGTGTATGAAATCAATCAGGATATTTTGAGTGTCTACATTTTTCCCCTCTTTGAAGTAATGTACCTGCTGCGTTGGGTCACAGAATAACCTTGCCGAGATCAAAATTTAAAAAAAACAAACTTTTCTCGGATGCCCCACTACTGCCCCAGTGAGATGAATTACACTGGTACACTGCCCCCTTGAGAGATCGAGTGAAAATTTTGATTTGAGGGTCGAGCTCATGAAAAAGTGGTTTAGGATGGATGTATTGGTGATGTTTTGGTCGACCATCATGATACCACATTAGCGTAGAGAGAAGAAAGAAGAAATGAGATGATGAAAAGAGGATCCAACGAGTCCATGATCTGTCAAGACTTTATTAGAAATGGTGATGAATGATGGTGATTTTCTTATCAGAGATTGAGAAATGAAAGGGACAACTTTCCTTATGTTTGATAAAACACATAGATATGATGCATCAATGTATAGATGACTAGGATGATGTTATATCTAGTGTGATGGAATTTGACACGACAAACAAATAGGAGTATTCTTGCTCACACCTCACATATGGAAACCTTACTAGGATTTACTTTAGACATTTTGAACATCTCAAACCAAAACACAGAGAGGTAAAACCTAAAAATGTAATAGTCAAAAAACCACCCAAAACACCTTCCATACATACCTGATAAAGAAAGTATTCACCAAGGTTATATTACAAGAATATCCAACAAACACAATAGACAAAAGATAATGATCAATGCCCCAATATTTTCTCTCTAAATCATTTTCATGTGACAACATATAGAGTTCATTGGAATGAGTGCAATAAGATAAATCAAAGAAAAGATCAAGTGAACAAACAAGCCAATGTTCTTCATACCTCTAGCCAAGGGGATGTTTTTTGTTTAGGATAAGTATCCAAAGTGATTTGCCAAAGATAATGCCCATTGTAGGAAGGATGCATCCTAGGACATGTTAGTGGATGGTGGCAAGTTGATAGGTTGTTTGAAAGGTTCTTTATATAAGGCCGATTGACATGTTTGTAAATGATCAAGAGTTTGATTTTTCATTTAAAAGTTTGTTGTTTCAATTTTGATTTTGCATTTGAAGTTTTCTTTTGCTGATTATTGTGGTTGTTTCTATTGTTTTGCCAAAGGATGAAGGTGATGATTGATTTATTATGGATGAGATTATTGCGGGTGAAAGAGAAATGGGATGGATGGATTTTTTCAAATATTTGGATGTTTTTGAGGTTTTTGAAATGTTATGAGGCTATTTTTGAGTTTTTTCGAGATGTTTAACAAATGTTTTGATTTTTAAAATTTCCAATGTTTTTTAGTGTTTTTTGAGATTTATGAATGTTTTTGGATTTTGTGTCTAGAGGGCCGATCAAGGATTAGCCTTGCCTATGTTTAATATCAGAGATGGCATAGTTCAAATACCATTTTTTGATGTTTTTGGATACCATAGTTCCTGACTTTTTGACTTTTTGGGGGATTTTCACATGATTTTGACAATTTGGATATGGATATGTGATGATATCAGAGATTTTTTTTAGGATTTTGTTGAAAACCAAGCTAGGCTTGACTAATCAGATTGATGGATTGATGATGATAACATCATTGAGAATACACAACAATGCAAGGATAGTGTTAAGCAACACGAAGATTGGGAAGGATATCTCTAGATGATGATGGCTTGATTGGATTTGACTGATCAAGATTTTGAAGTTTGGTTTGGAACAAAAGTTGTTTAGTTGAAGTGAAAATTAGATGCGACTGATATTAATTGTTTGGATTGATGTTCGATGAAAGATAAAGGTTGATAAGGAACATCGTCTTGTCAAAATATGCCATGGGCTAGTGATTTGGCTTTTGGCTCACAAATGCTTTGACCAATTTGATTTCATGTTTTCCATTGTTTGGATCACCACATAAGTTGGAGTATATAGGTCAAGATTTATTCCCAAAGCAAGAAGTAAATATCTTCGCCAACTTCTAGCAATGTTTGAAAGGCCATGGGTCAATTCTTGGATAGATGGATAGATGGATAGATGGATGGATAGGGTAAGTAGGAAAAGGATTCCAAGGATTATCTTGTGATAAGATAAGGTGTTCAAACATAGGATTCTCATTTGGATAATGCTTCATGGCTTAGATAATATTGGGTAGGATAGCATCAATGAAAATGATCCATGTCAAGATAGTTACCATAAGCAAGTGTAAAGTGTGCACCACAAATTTTCAAGTTCAAGATAATTTGGAAGATGGATGGAGATGCTTAATTCTACACATGATGCCTTCTTTCCAGGTTTTCATCATGGCACTTTCCCAAAGTGTCGCCCGTGCGGTTTTCACTGGAGGATGTTTTTTTGACTTTTTTTTAAAATATTTTAAGCTCATGTTGAACCACTTGGTATTTCTGATGTTGATGCTTCTATCATAATGTGCCATCGATATCCTTCTTGAAGAAGTTTTTTTTCTAAAGTACGTGCACTTGAATGCAACTTTTGAGAATTGTGTTCCGCTTTGTTGATACCAAGATTAAATTTTTCTATGTGTGCACATCACTATAGAGTGCCTTCTGAATCCTTATGATGAAGGGTTGTTGGTAATACATGTTCAATGTGAGAATTGGATATCATGCATGGAGGCATGGATGGTGGAGTGTGTTTAGGAATAGGAGATGGATTTTTTGACAGCTTGGAACCTTTGACTCTCCAAACTTGGGAAGATTAGAAATGATGGATGGATACGAAAGTATGCATGGAATTAGGACCAACAACTCGATATACTTTGCACGTTACTTTAGAAGCCTGATTTTTCCTTTGTGGACATCTTTTATGGATACTTTTACCTTGTTTATTTTTCCCCATACTTTCTTTCACTAATGGAGTTTGATAGGGATAATTTTTCTTTGTATTCTTTTGTATCCACTTGTATTTGATTTTCCCTACATGCTTCGCTACTTATTTTTATTTGATGGCATTCTTCATTCTTTGATTCAAAGCTTTCTTTTGATGTTGGTCCCAATTCGTGGATGGGGTGATGGGTGGATGATGATTTATGGCGTGGCTAGTTGTAGTGTTGGCATTGGTTTCACCATAATGATTCTTCATTCTCCCTCTGTTGATGTTTTCTTGAGATGAAGTTTCCCCCAATTTTATATAGGTATCACTGATATGTTTAGATCCCTTAATTGTCAAATAAGCAAGACCTTGATACTTAGGATTATCAGTAATCTCCACTAGTTCTAGGATACCCTATCCATTTAGGCCTAATCTTATGCCTTGATAATTCATCTATTGAAAATTTTTATTTGAAATAGGATATGATTTACCTTGGAAACAAGGTGCTAATAATTTTCTTCTCTATTGTGGATCTTTAAAGGTGATATCTTTTTCATTGATAATATATCTTGCCCTAAAAAAGATAACTAATCCAATTTATAAGTGATAGGATCCTCCATATGTGGGATAACTTCATGATTGATATATTTGGCTTGATCTTGTGAAATATCAGATTTTAATGCTTCGTCAAGAGATGTTGATGATCCATTGTTCACGTTAAAGTCTTCCTCATGACTCATTTTTGATATGTCTTCATGGGATATTTCTAATTCAAAACTTCTATAGAAGCCTTCTTCATGACCCCTTTCTGATATGTCTCTAGATTTTTGTATATCTTGATCATGTGTACACATTTTAAGAGTAGGAGACTCTTGTTTTGCATGAAGATCATCTACATGTCCATCAAAAGAAATAATGTCATGGGTAGATGGAGGAGTATGTGCTATATGGATATAATCATCATTTTTGACATCTTGTATAGATAGGAAAGTGCCCATTAGATAATTGTAGTATTGTGGAGATACAAATTCTTGATCTTGGATAATGTTAGAATTGCTTTCGACATACTGTGGATCAAGTTCTTTACATGGGTCAATTTCAAAGGATGGATTTCTTACAAAGGGTTCCTGGATATATTCATTAGGTATGGGAAGTGGTGTAATATCCTCTTGATCTTTGAGTAGGCTTGGATCAAGTGTTGAGTTGAGGATTCCTTCAATATTCGCAACCATGAGGTCAAAGGATGTCAATATGTCTTGCAAAAGACCACTACTAGACTTTGGTGAAAGATGATGATCATGATTTGGAATAAACTCTTGAGATATGTCCTCTAACTCATTAGGTGATGTAGAGACATTTTCAACATGATCATTGGTTGATATATCATGGATTATGTCAATAGAATCAAATAATTCTAACACTCCTTGAAATAGATCATTGTTTGAGGGGTTTTGTTCATGACTAAAAAGTGTCTTTTGATGTAAGTTGATTTGATTGTTGGATGAGGTGGAAACATCTTCAAGGTTCTCATTGATGGATAGATCTTGATCATTATTTTCAAAAATTGTGGTGGGGAGATTGTCAATGTTTTCAATCATAGGATCAAATGATGTTAACATTTCTTGAATTGGGTCATTGTTGGGTATTGTTGTTGGATTTTTCTCATGATTGAAAAGTGACTCTAGATGTATGTTGATTTGATCATTGGATGGGGTAGAAACATCTTCAAAGTGTTCATTTATGGATAGATTTTGATCATTTTTTTCAATAATTGAGGTGGAGAGATTACCATTGTTATCACTAGTGCTTGAATCATGATCATTGTCCTCAATAATTATTTTTCTTTGATCAATAACATCTTGGATGATATTTTTGAGTTGAATACAATTTGATGTTTTATGAATATTTTCTCTATGATACTCACAATAAGATCCACCCCTATTCCAAGGGAATTTTAGGACAGAGTTCAAAGCACTTACTTTTGGAAGAGTGATGAGTATTGCATTAAGTAGCTTTCTTAGTACTATTTTGATTGTCACTCCAAAAGGAGTGTATTCACATTTTTGATCTTGTGAGATTTTTGTTTGTTGAGGTGATTCTTGGTGTGATTGATCTTGGAGATGTGGTGATTGATCTTTGAGATGTGGTGATTGGATTTGTTGTTGACATTGTTGATCTTCATATCCAACCTCTTGACATTGGAGATATTTTTAATGATGTGGTTGGGGACACAACCTAATGCTTTGATGACATGGTTCAGCCAATTGAAGAGTGTATTGATTTTGGGGTGGAGATGTCTCTTGGTGCAATGAATCAACTATTTTGGTAAGTGTAGCAATTTGATCTTGACACCCTTGATATAGTTGATTTGGTTTTTGTTCAAGAAGATTTGGAATGTATACTTGTGGTGTTTGTATGGGATCATGAAAAAATTGATTTTGGATAATGTTCTAATTTGGGATGGTGTTCAGATTTGGCATTATAGGTTGAAATTGAATAATCTTGTTGTTGGGAATCATAGTTCCTTGATTTAGATAACTTTGATTTTGCATGGTGTTAGCTTCACTTGGATCAATACATGGATTTGTTAACATAGTTTTTGGACTTTGAACAACATTTGTATGATTTAGAAACATATATATCCCAAAGTTTACCAAGTGTGGATTTGAAATGTTAATTTTGGGTAAAATTGTACTCGGTATAGTCACATTCGGCATGTATGGGTTTGGTGGGATAAAGTTGTTTTCTTGAAGACTCATACATCAATTTTTTGGTTGATAGATTTGTAGGTTTTGACTTTGATTTAAATCTATCATAGGGAAAGGTGTTCCAAAATTTAGATTGGGCATACTCACATTTTTCATACCATTGAGGTTTGTAGGAGATAATGATCCCATGTATGGGTTGTATAAATGTGATTTTTGATAATCAATCGACATTGTAAGGCTTTGATAGTTTGGTTGATTTAGATTAATCATGATGTATGAATCAAGTTTATATTCTATGTTATTCTTGTGTTTTGACCTTGTTGACCTCTAAGGAATTTAGGACCAATGATCAGATGAAGGATGAAAGGGGTGAATGATATGGGTGTTGAACTTTTAAGACCCTTGGAGCAATACTAGACTTTAGGATTTTTGGATTTTTATTTATTTTGGATTTGATTTGGATTTTGGATAATGGACTTATAAACCACAAGATGTTGGATTTAATCTTGGAATAAACTTGTCCACAAGGATGATAATTTAACTAGCTTTATGAGGAAGGATTCATCCACACACACTTAGCCAAACAAGGTGATTTTGATGTTGATTTGAAATATTTTACCAAAATTCTAATATGAATGATTTTTCCAATGGTTTAAAAGTTGTTTGTGAGATGGGATTTGATTTATTTTTGAGATGGATGAAATTATTGGTTATTTTGATCCTAAATGAACCTAAGAGTGACTTGTTTACCAAACCAAGGTAGTGAAGAACATTCTTTTCCCTAAGAGTATTTCAAACCAAAAGACCAATGTTTGCATGGAAAACAATATGACTAAAAGATAACAAGCACATGTGTGGGGTTCAATTGATTTCATCTTGATTAATGAGTTTTCTTTTACCACATCAACTTGTCTTGTTTAGTTTAAAAATTGAATGTCTATGTCTTAATTTATTTTCATCCCACAAGGTCCATTATTTGGAAATCAAGATAATCAAGGCAATAGTTTCCTATGTTGGCTTTGGGAGGAACAAGTTGATATATCCAAATGTTTAGAAGCCTTCTAGGGATAAGAACCCCTAGGGACAAGCAGTATCACATATAATTTTTCAAAGGTATTTCTTCTTCCCAAAAGGTTTGAAATTCTAAAGATTTGTTGAAATTTTGTTTTCCAATGTTTTAGATCCAAGAAAAGCGTTTTTATTTCAAGATAGTACACAATCCTAGGGTAGAAAAGGAAATATTTGTCAGATTCCTACTTGGATTTCTCCAGCTACGCTTATTCAAAGAAGATGATTAGAAGCTTGACCACACTGGCTCCCCCTTTCTCGGCACACACTTCTTAGGTCATCCAAGCTTTGAATTCTCTTGAATCTCCCATGAAAAACTTTTCATCTATACTTAGAATCGCAAGTAAGTGGGATGGCTTCGGAGGTCTGACTACTTGACACCAAAAAATAGATAGGGATTTTGGATTCTACACAAGTTGGTTTATAATCAAGGCACCGATTCAGAAGGCCACACAAGTGGGAAGATCAGACCATGTAAAGAGTATCACCTGCTTGTCTATAAGAGCTCCTGTAATGCTTAGATTTCCTCAACATTCAAATTTGTATACTGGTTAGGAGTAGCTTCTCATTTAGGTCGTTACCAGTTTGAGTCATTCCCTTGGGGTGAGTAATTTTTCCCACCAAGGAAAGCTCTCTAAGGGTAAACAATAGAAAAGAAGTGCATTTGTAGTTCAGCCACCTAACACATGTAGGTGGGAACACACAATACTTTTCATCCCACTCGCATGTTCCGTTCAATTTTAAGAGCCCAAATTTGAAATGTGGAGGCAATCTTTTAGAAAACCTAATGTCACTAAAAATTATTTTGATTCTCAACATCATCATGAAGAATGAGAGAAGTGCATACGCATTTTGAATGACAAGATTTTATAAAAAAAAATATTACAAAAAAAAAAGTAAGCACAAGTTCTTTTTAGATCTCAAAAGCAATAGTGAGTTATTTTTAAAGCATCAAACTTGAGTGTGAAGGTTGTTGGTCCATTTTGACCCAAATTGAAATGCTAGTAAGTTTCTAAGATTCTTTTTAACCAACTTTGAGAAAAATGAAAGATTTTGTGTGTTATTTTTACAACCCAAACGAAATTGTAGTTGACTCCTAAAACTAAAGGTAACAATGTCCAAAGATGGGAAAAATTCCCCAAAGTGTTAATAAACACCTTTTTATAATTTCAAAAAAAAGATGTCATAGAGATTCTTCCTTGTTTCTTCTCCTTATTTATCACCAAAAAAATTGTAATCAATGCTCAAAATAGTAGATGAGATCAAGAAACAAGAATATATGACGATTAGATAAATGATTAAGCATAGAAACCCTAAAACATAGACCAAGTTCCATTGTGATTTGACATTAGGTGAAAATTTAAAATTTTGAACTCTATCAAAGTTAAGAAAAACCTATACCATTTCATAGCTTATGAAATTTTACCCCATTTCAAAAAAAAAAACTTCAAAAAAGACCTTTGTATGACCAAGATATGGTCATTTTAAGATTGACTATAAAAGCATTAAAATAGAGAGCATATGCGCTAAAATAGAGACCATATACACTAAAACAAAGACCATATGCACTAAAAATCAGACCATATGTGCTAAAATTGAGACCGGATGTGCTAAAACTTAGACCATATGTGCTAAAATATACTATATATGCGTTGAAACAAGAGGTAAATGTGTCGAAAGATGTCGTGTACGCGCTATAATAGAGCCTGGATGTGCCAAAATTCATGAACTATCTGTTGAAAGAAGCCATGGGTGCGCTACATCAAAATTCATGACCAAACCTATTCAAAATTCATGACCTAACCAATTCATGAAAAATTTCTAGAGTTTTTTAAAAACAGGGCTAACCCCCATGGTGGGTGCCAAAATGTGAGCACAAAACTTGCACAAGCTAAGAATTGATCAAAAAAACAATGTCAAATATATTAGAAAATCAAATCTAATATTCCTTATGAAATTCTTGGAGAAACAAAGTTGAAAACATGAAAATAAAGCAAGAACACAACATGAATTTAACTAAGCTAACAAAAACTCAATCCCATAGGGGGATTGATGCTTCTTTGATGTGGAAAGAAACCCTTTCTCAATCCCTTGATAAGCTTTGATGAAGTATTGATGAACAAAGTATAGAATTGCCTATAATCTAGCTAATTACTTGCTAAAATGGATGCAAAAGATGAAATTCTATGAACTCAAATGGCTATAGTTATTATGATCTTAGTTGATGGATCCAAATACAATAGAGAAGGCCTCTATTTATAAGAAAAAAGGATGGAGAATTGAAGAATAGGATGAATATGCAATTAATATTTGAACCAATGGCATTGTGCCACTTTTCAACATGTTAATGAAGGAGAGAGGAGCACATTTTGAACAATGTGCATGTTAAATGCATGTAGGTGAAATTTGAATTTGAAGAGATGACTTGTGTAAGAGGGGATGTAAGAGGAGTTAATGCCATGTTGGCTCAAGGAGAGGACATTTAAGAGCCTTAAATGCCAAGTTGGAGGATAAAAGTCCTTTGGGAGGAGAATTCAAATAAGTGGAATATTCCAAGAATATGCCATATTTGAATAAAAATAGGAGGAATTAATAAATCAAATAAATTCATTTATATGTGCAACTTGCAAAAGCTAGAGGAATGGAGGATTAGTGTTAGGAGTTAATTAGGATTAATTAGCTTCGACGAAGTTAGTTGATTTCACATTTGATTTAGATATTTGATTTTATTTAAATCAAATGAGAAGATATTTGAGATATTAGTAATTTAATTAAATAAAATAATTTATTCAATTAAAAGAGATGAAATTAGCATTCAATTAAATAAAGTTGATTTATCTAATCAAAAGAATACATTAGGATTTAATTAAATAAAGTTGATTTATTTTTTTTTTATTTTTTTATTTTTTTATTTTTTATTAGACTGCAGGAATCGATCGGTTATCCGTCCCCCTATAAACTGCAGTGCGCCTGATAAACTTTTTCACGTGACCGGTGGCGCTGGCGCAACACGCCCTTCGGTACCACGGGTTTGGGGGGAGACTAGACCTCATGACCTCTTGCCTGCAACAGGATGTTTTTAGCCAATCGAGCTAGGCCCCCCGCCCCAAATAAAGTTGATTTATTTAATTAAAAGAGGAACATTAAGATTTATTTAAATAAAGTTTCTTTATTTAATTAAAAGAGGCAAATGATGAAATAATCTGATAAGGTTCATTATCTGATTTTAAGAGGAATTTTGATTAATTTAATTAAATAAAGATTATTCAATTAAATGGTTAGTAAATAAATGATTAAGGAAGAATCAATGTTAGTGAATTAGGATCAAGTGTATGATATCAATCAAGATATTTTGAGTCTCTACAATTTCTATCTCCATATTGTAATACATCATCTTTTGGTATAGTTATAAAATTGCACCCCTTGCAATTTCACATACATTCTTGTATCCGCTTTAGTGTCCACTCCCTTAGAACTTGTGAAGGATCATTTTAATCCTTGCATTGGTATTTTTACCTTCTCAAGATGCTCCAACACCCCTTTTCAATAACTACCCTTGTGCATCTTCTTTACATTGAACCTTATGTTTTTCCCATTTGTGACATTTTGTAGTATGACATGTTCGAACACTAGTGTAGCTTCTAAGTTCTTCTAGCTTCATTATAGCTTCATTCCAAATTCTAGCTTCCTCCTTTACTTTTTGGCACCACTCTTTGCAGCACTCTCAAGCTTTCATAGGTCATTCCTTGCAAATCTCTTGGCTCTCATAGCTATCGCTTTCCCTCTTTGGCTTGCTTAAGCCTTGCAACTAATATCTCCTTCACTTCATGCTTGTGAGCATCCTAGGATTCCATATCCCATATTTATTGCATCTTTACTTCATGATACAGGTTCTCCTCCTTGAGAAAGGATTAATTTTATCAACTTCTTTTGTGATACAGGTTCTCCTCCTCGAACGAGGTTTTATTTTATCACTCATACTTGATGGTGTGGGTTCTACTCCTGAAGTGATTTTTACTTTCACCACATGCTTTATCGATTTTCGTTCATCTCTCTCTTTCTATTTGTTTTTCCATGGAGGTGGGAACACCAAAACGGGGGTTGGACTAAGGAAAACCCCTATACATCCCCAACACTTTCTCTAGATATTATGCATGTCGGTATTGAAGACATTCACATGTTGAAGGCTTCATTACTTAGTTGGTTGTAAGCACTTCCTTTCTCCTTCTCACATTTCTCATTTGTACTTTACTTCATTTAAGTTCTATTACATTCTATTACTTTCTTACATTAAAAGATTTCTTAGCAATTAGAGTAGTAGTCACCAAACTATTTTTTATGATAAACTTGTTTTCTAGTCTGTATGAGACACCAGCGCGCCTTGGGGATGCCAATGCATCGCATTGTCATCTATATTCTACGATGTCATCCTTTGGCCGAGAGCTTGTCAATTTGTCCATAAAATCTTCATGACTTGCTCTTTCTGATTCTAGAACTCTCCTGCTATTACTTGAGGTAGTTTAGCGTAGTTCATCCTATGAGGCTCTCTGAATGAAGAGAACTTGTGAGTAGCTAATCCCCCTTCTCTACATTTTTGTGAACCCAAAATGAACTGAAAAACTAGGAATTTATTTACCCCTACTTCATGGGGTCATAGCTTTTGACTCGGTACTCGAAATTTAGAACCGTTTACACCATTAGAAAGGTCTCCTAGAGAACTAGTTCAATGCCTAAAACACTATGCCCTCAACTATCAAATTTTAAGGACCAACACAATTTTTGACCTCCAATTCCTCCCGAAGACCTTCAAAAATGAAAATTACTAGAACCTAGAAAATATCAAAAAAATCCAAGATGAATTTATTATCTTCTTTTATTAGTTTAATATCTAATTATATTCAAAGTGTTAATGATGTTCCATTTGATGCATGTGATAGTGACTTGGATTTTCCCATGTCACTTTGTACCTTTAGTCCTTCTCATCAGATTCCTCTTATTGTGGAGGATATCTTGTTGCAAGAAGATGAAATCATTGATACCTTTCTTAACATTACTCTACCTTCTCTTCTTTCCAATGCACTCTCTTCCAGAGATGATGCATTTGTGAATTATGAATCTCTCTTTCATTCCAATGCACTCTCTTCTAGAGACATTTCATTTCTGAATGATGAATCTCTTATCTATTCTAATGCAATCTCCTCTAGAGATAATGGATTAGTGCATGATGAATCTCCTTCCACATTTCATCCTATTTTGATCGATGTTGAGAATATATTATCAATTAATTATGTTTGGAATAGATGCCCCAACTTCTGGCTTGAACCTCTGAAAGGACTTGGTGAAATTACCTTCTTTCTTAGCCTTTACCTCTCTAACACTGAGAGCTTTTCTTAGAGGCATAGTATGATGATTTACCGCCTTATTGCGAGCCTCTATCGGTCTATCCATGGTTAGGCGGTGTTACCAACATACCACGAGGTCTCCATCTTGGGTTGGCGGTAGCATAGTGGTGTAGTGCAGTCAATCTGAAGGCTTACCTCCCTACCACAAAGGGTGCTCATTGGTGGCATGGTGGCCATGACGAACATCGATAGTTAGAAAAGTTCAGTTACCACCACACCATGATGGCCTCTTAGCCATGTCATGATGGCACAGTAAGCCTTGGTGGTCAAAGATCAATTCTACCTCCTTATCATAGAGGTCTCATGGCTAGGGTGAGCTAGCATGGTGTTTCTATCTACAGGCTCTGATGGTTACCTCCATACCACGAGAGGTGTTGCTCAGCCTCACGATTGGGCAGTGGCACCACCATACTGCGGAAGGTCGATCTGAGCTCAACAATGACGTCGTAATAAGAAATAGAATGGAAAAGAAGCCACTACCTCGATACTATGAGGGTGTTAGAAGGGACTTGTAGTTGGGTGCTGGCATTTCCATACTGCAGGTCTGTCAACCTTGGAGTGGTATCACGATGTCATTGCCATACCATGGTGGCCTCTTTGCCTAGGTGACGTAGCATGGTAAGAGATGTTTGGCACTTGTGTTGACCAGTCAGACTTGACTGGAAGCAATAAACAAATAGAGAGGCATCACGTGGCAAGAAATCAACATCTGATTGGTCAAAGTCTAGAGTGGTGAAAGAAATAATTGCAAGATGTGTTTCGACCAATGACAAAATCTGATTATGGCAAGAGAGTTAATGCCTGGGCGGCCCGATGTGTGATTGAAGGGTAGATCGGTCAGAACATCGGATTGCTTGATTGGGTGAATGATGCATCATTGAGGCCTATGATTGGTTGGTATGATAAATGCAATGTAAGACTTGTATAGTTGATTACATTGATATAATCACTAAGGGTGACAGTGAAAAAGAGACTGAAGTCGGTGATGTATTCATTGTATGCTAAAAATGCATTGTAACTGTCAGTGCATGAAAAAATCAAGTCTACTGTTGTGAGCTAATTATTAGAGAGTGAGGACGGTGAGCTTTGTTTGTAATTTATTTTACTCTAATACAAAGTGTCTTCTCTTGGTGTGGGGGTTTTTTCTCGAAAGGGTTTTCCCAAGTAAATCTGGTATTATCCCTGTCACTGCTATATTTTTCTTGTTACTCTTGTTATCATGTATTTTGTTCATCCAAGTTGTTTTCAGAAGCTGTTAAAACTAGTCTTTGCACTTTTCTTCTGTAGTTTTAGCATTAGGAAAGTGTTTCCAAACTATTGCTTTTCCTTTCAAGTGGTATCAGAGCTTCGCTAGTTTTTTGTGCTAATATTGTTCCAGTGGGAGTCTTGAAAAGTTAGAACCTAGTTTTTTTTGAGATGGTGAGTGCATTAGGAAGGGTAGATATTGAAAAATTCAATGGTGGAAACTTTGAGTTATGGAAACTCAAAATGGAAGACTTGATTGTGGATAAAGACCTCTGGGTTGTTGTGTCTCGAACTATGCCGCAAGGTATGAAGCAAGAAGATTGGGACCTTCTAGATAGAAAAGTGAGAGGTCTAATAACACTTAGTCTGGCCGATTCTGTACTCTTGAATGTCCATGAGGAAAAATTTGTAGCTTCATTATGGAAGAATATTGGTGATATTTATTAGGGAAAGTCTTTGGTAAATAAGTTATTCCTGAGGAAGAATTTGTACTCCTTGAAGATGGAAGAAGGTGCATCTGTTGCAGATCATCTGGACTCATTTAATATGAGTGTTGCTTAGTTGGCGTCTATGGGTGTAAAGATTGAGGGTGAGGATTTTTGCATGCTCTTGTTATGTTTTTTACCTAGCACTTGGGATCATCTTGTAATAGCTATTGGAAGTATGACCACTACTTTCAAGATGGAAGACATTGTTACCTCACTCTTGTTTGAAGAGATGCAAAGGAAGTATTGAGAGATGACCAAAGAGGTCATTGTTGTTCGAGGTAGATCAAAGGAGAAAGACGAAAAGAAGGATAAGAAGTCCAAATCTAAATCTGTAGGGACATCAAAGTCTCCTGGTAAAAATTCCAAGGTGAAATTTTGGAACTGTGGGTAGGTTGGTCATATCTGAAAGGATTGTAAGGAGAATAAGAAGAATAAGAGTAATGCTTTAGACAATGACTCTTCTTAGAGTGATGCAAATTCCTTCATTGCAACTTTGGCAACTCAGGTATCAGATGATGTTTGGCTGGTTGACTCGGGTGCATCCTTTCACATGACATCTCATAGAGAATGGTTCACTAATTATGAGAAGTATGATGCTGGAAAGATGTACCTGGAAAGTGATTCAACATTGGAAATTTTTGGTTGTGGAAGAGTCAAAATATAGTTCCCTAACGGAAGAATCAAAGGGATTGGTGGTGTACTTCACATACCAGGTTTGGCTCGTAGCTTACTTTTTATCAGTAAGTTGAATAATGTTGGTGTGAAATTTTCTTTCTCAAGTAAGGGATGTAAGATGGCTAGAGGTGCAATGGGGCTGGCTAAGGGTGTATGTACTAGCACTTTATACAATCTAGATGCATGTCTTGTTCAGTGCAACAATGCCTTTGTAAAGTCAAGCAAAGTTGTTCCTATACAGGAAGATGAAGATTCTTCTTTGGTTGCAAATGCCATGGAGGTGAAACTCCCAGTAGAGAAGACCATGTTCTGGCATCATAGTCTTGGTCACATAGGTGAGAAAGGTTTAAAAACCTTGAAAAATAAAAATCTTGTTGAAGGGCTTGATGATTGTAACCTTGAGTTCAATTTTTATGAACACTATATTTATGGAAAGAAACACCGTGTGTCATTTTATTTGAGTCCTCATAAATCTTCTGGTGTACTAGATTATGTTCATTCTGATGTGTTTGGTCAAGTTAATGTTCCTTCATTATCGAAGTCTAGATATTATGTTTCTTTTATTGATGACTATTCGAGAAGGGCATTTAAATAATTTCTTAAGAGTAAATCAAAAGTGTTTAGTTGGTTTAAATAATTTAAAACTTTGATAGAGAATCAAATTGGAAAGAAAACTAAATGCTTGGGGATGAACAATGGTGGTGATTTTTGTTCTGTAGAATTTAAAAGGTATTGCAAAGACCATGGGATTAAAAGGCATAAAACTACACCTTATACTCCATAGCAGAATGGAGTTGCTGAAAGGTTGAACATAATATTAATGGAGAGAGCGAGAAGTATGTTGAGCAGTGTTGGTCTGGAGTAGAAGTTTTGGGCTGAGGCTGTGGCTACAACATGTTACCTGGTAAACCATTCACCTCATTCTTCTCTTTTTGACAAGACACCTTTGGAAGCGTGGTCTGGTAAGAAGCCCTCTCTGAGACATATTCATGTCTTTGGTTGTGAGGCATATGTATATGTACCCAATGAGAAGAGATCAAAGTTGGAGAACAAGGCTGTTAAATTTATATTCATCAGCTATGGAATTGGTTTGAAGGGATACAATATTTGGAATCCTGATAGGTTCTCTACAAAAGAAGTGTAATATTTTGTGAGCTAAAACCTTCAGTAGCTAATCCATAGTTAGAGACAGATAAAAGAGAAAGTTCAGATTCCTCAGACTCTAGAAAAGGAGGAACTGCATGGTGTACATGAAACTGAGGAGAGTTCAAGCAGCTCTAAGAGTTCTGAAGATGAAGAACCACAACCTTAGCCAGTAAGAAGCTGTACATGTGAAAAATGACAACCTGATAGGTATGGTTTCTCTATGTTATATTTGAACTGTGCCTATGCTTTGATTACTAGCACTGATGAGTCTAGGAATGTAAAAGAAGCTATAAGCATATTTGATTTAAATTCTTGGTTGGAAGCCATGAATGAAGAAATGGAATCATTAAAGAAAATTAAACCTTGGATTTGGTACCTTTGTCTGAAGGGAAAAATCCTGTTGGTTGTAAATGGGTATTCAAGAAGAAGATTGGTCTAGATGGTAGTGTAGAAAAGTATAAGGCAAGGTTGGTTACAAAGGGATTTTTCCAGATAGAGGGAATTGATTATGGAGAATTTTTTCCCCTATAGAAAAGCTGACATCTATCAGATTTTTGTTGTCATTGGTAGTAGCATATGACTTAGAGATTGAGCAGATGGATGTGAAGACAATATTTCTTCATGGAGAGATGGAATAAGAAATTTATATGTCCCAGGCTAAGCACTTCATTCAAAAAGGTAAAAAAACTCTGGTCTGGAAATTAAAGAAATATTTGTATGGTTTGAAGTACTCTCTTAGAATGTGGTACCAAAAGTTTAATACTTTTGTGTTGTCTATGGGATTTGTGAGATCAAAATCTGATCATTGTGTTTATTATAAATATAAAAATGATCATGTGCTTATTATTACCCTGTACGTGGATGATATGTTGTTCATAGGAAATAGTAAGTCTATTATTTTTTATCCTAAATCTCAATTGTCTGCACAGTTCGAAATGAAAGATATAGGTGCAGAAAGGTACATTCTGGGGATGGAGATAACCAGGGAAAAAATGAGCAAAAATCTTTGGGTAAGTCAGAGTAAGTATGTCAATACAGTTCTAGAGAGATTTGGTATGGATGATTGCAAGAAGCTAGTTGTTCCAATTATGTAGGGAATGAAGCTATCTATTGAAGACTATCCAAAATATGCTACTAAGATGGAGGACATGACTAGGGTGCCTTATGCAAGTGTTGTTGGTAGTCTAATGTATGCAATGGTTTGTACAAGACTAGACATTGCTCAAGCAGTGGGAGTTCTTAGTCATTTTATGGAAAATCCAGGAAGATCACATTGCGATGCTATGAAGAGACTGTTCAAATATTTAAAGGGGAATTTAGAATATGCTCTATGTTACCATGGAAATTTGGTTGCATCACAGAGAACACTCAACATTCATGGATATGTGGATTCTAATTGGGCAGGGGAAATTGATGGAAAAATATCCATGTGTAGATACACTTTCATGTTAAATAGTGGCGCAGTCAGTTGGATGAGCAAGTGATAGGTTGTAGTCACTTTATCCACTACAGAGGCCGAATATATGGTAGAAACACATGCCTGTAAAGAAGCAGTTTCGTTCAGTCGATTGCTCTCTGATATTGGTTTTAATGCAGGGAAGATTATAATTTGTTGTGATAGTTAGAGTGCCATTTCTTTGGCAAAGAACCCGACTCTCCATGCCAGGACAGAGCACATTGATGTGCAGTATCACTTCATGAGGGATGTGGTGAAAGATGGAAAGGTTTGTTTGGAAAAGGTTGATACCTTGAAGAATGTGGTAGATGCATTAACGAAGCAAGTAAGCACAAACAAGTTTAGATGGTGCACAGATTCAATGGGCCTTGGGGCCTATGATAGTAATTTTCAAATTCTAAAGGAAGCCAGGAAGTCTTTGTTAAGTGGGGGCTCATTGGGAATAGGTGCCTCAAGTTCTGGCTTGAACCTATTAAAGGACTAGGTGAAATTACCTTCTTTCTTAGCCTTTACCCCTCTACTGCTGAGATATTTTCTTAGAGGTGTGGTATGACGATGTATCAGCTTACCGCAGGCCTCTATCAGTCTATCTGTGGTTGGGAAGCTTTACCGCCATACCACGGGGTCTCTGTATTGGGTTGGTGGTAGCATAGTGGATGGGCACAGTTAGTGTGAAGGCTTACCTCCCTACCATGGAGGGTGATCTTTGGTGGCGTGGTGGCCGTAGTGAACAACGACAATTAGCGAAGTTCACTTACCGCCACACTGCGATGGCCTCTTGGCCATGTTGCAATGGCATGGTAAGCCTTGGTGGTCAGAGATGAAGTCTACCTCCTTACCTCGAAGGTCTCATGGTCAGGGCGAGGTAGTGTGGTGTGTCTATCTATAGGCTTTAGTGGTTACCTCCATACCATGGGAGGTTTTTCTCGACCTCGCGGTTGGTTGGTGGTTGGTGCCACACAGTGGAAGTTTGATTTGAGCTCAGCGGTGATACGGTGATGCGGTGATAAGCAACAGGCTAGTAGACAAGCCACTACCTCGATACTATGAGGGTGCTAGAAGGTACCTATGGTTGGGAAGTGGCACCACCATACTGCAAAGGTTTTTCAATCTTGGAGCGGTACCATGATGTCACCGCCATACCACGGTGGCCTCTTTGGCTAGGAAAGGTAGCACAGTAAGAAATTTTTGGCACTTGTGTTGACCGGTTAGACTTGACTGGAAGTGGTGAAAAAATAGAGAGGCAACATGTAGCAATAAATTAACATCTGATTGGTCAAAGTCTTGAGTGGTGAAAGAAGTAATTGCAAGACGTTTTTCAACTAATGACAAAATCCGTTTATGGCAAGAGAGATAATGTCTGGGTGGCCTGATGCATGATTGCAGGGTAGATCGGTCAGAAGATCGGATTTCTTGATTGGGTTAACGGTGCATCATTGAGGCCTGTGATTGGTTGGTATGATTAATGTGATGTAAGACTTTTATATTTGATTACATTGATATATTCACTAAGGGTGACGGTGAAAAAGAGACTAAACTGGGTGATGTATTCATTGTATGCTAAAAATGCATTGTAACTGTGAGTGCATGAAAAAATCAAGTCTACTTTTGTGAGCTAATTATTAGAAGGTGAGGACTGTGAGCTTTGATTGTAATTTATTTTATTGTAATACAAAGTGTCTTCTCTTGGTGTGGTGGGTTTTTTCCCGAAAGGGTTTTCCCACATAAATTTGGTGTTATCTTTGTCACTACTATATTTTTTCTTGTTAATCTTTTTATTCTGTATTTTGTTCATCTCAGTTGTTTTAAGAAGCTATTAAAACTGGTCTTTGCACTTCTCCTCTGTAGTTTTAGTGTTAGAAAAGCATTTATGCATTGTTTTTTTTCCTTTCAAAGTATTCTAAAAAGTTATGATGATTCTATAAATGTAATCTATATCTCTACTACCCCTTAAAGGCCTAAGAGATCAGTAATTTATCTAACTAAAACTACCTTATCTTGAAAGGGGTTTTTCTATTGATGGTATTACATTTGATAGTGAATCTCTTGATCCTTCTATGGATCCCTCTTATAGAGGAGTAGGCCATACTTATGAGAATAGAATGTATAAATAACCAAGCCTTCTTCAAGCTCCTAAACCTATGACTAAAGCACCCAGTGATTATGATCTTTTCGAGCAACCTCAGGTTACTCTAGCTAAGATATCACTATGGAACTTGCTTCATTCTTCTTTGGTTTATCAAGGTATGCTTCAAGAAGCCTTGAAAAATATCCTCTTTCCTTCTTCCGCTAGCTTGGAAAATTTTGATGTTTTAATAGCTCATATTCATGCGAATTCACCAAATATTATGTTCTATCTAAAGGAATTATGCCTTCAAAAGTACAAAAGAAAGTGGACTCTCTAATGATCATACTTAACATTAATAAAATTGGCATTATACGTACTCTCATTGACACTAGTTTAGTGCTCAATGTACTATAGCATTGTTCTATTGCCTAAGATTAATATTGATCCATATTCTCTTAATGCTTCTTCCATTGACATTCATGGGTTTGATAATGTTAGTCAACAAGACTTGGGCACGATAGTCTTTCCTTTGAGATTGGGACCCATTACTGTACTTACCCTTGTATATGTTATTTCAAAAAAGTAACCCTATAACCTTCTTCTTGGTAGACCGTGGATTCATGCTATGGGTGTAGTCTTGTCTACCTTGCATAAATCTATTAATTTCATTTGCAATAATCAAGTAGTCATAGTCAAGGCTAACCCTAATGTTATGCACTTATGTGAGGTGGCAGCTATCGGTCAGGTTTTGGTTGTGCCTACTCTTATTCCTTTAGTGTCTCCCAATGTGTTGATGTTTACTCTAGCAGTACCTACTACAAAGGATACTCTTGAGATAGATGTTACCAAAGAAGATACTTCTAAAGAAAGAAATCTTATGTCTACTCCTTGTACCTCTTCTCAAGAGAATACATGTGTTGGTGATGATTGGGGCTCCTTAGACTTTACAAATTCCTTCGTTGTGGAAGATAAAGTCGACCTAATCCACTGAAACCTTTTGATAAGATCACCTAAACCCGCTATCTAATATGGTCATTCTTCTTTATCGAGGGATAAGGTGACTGCAAATTGTAATGTTCTTAGTGTTGATCCTCCTTCTGAGGAAGATGAATATGCTTCTACTAAAGAAGATAATGTTGGTAGTCATGTTAAAAACGATGATGGTGATCCCATAGAGGAGTGTGATCCCCATTTTTGGAACAATTCTCTCTATGAAGATCCTCCTTCTCAATATTTTCAAACATGTTATGGCCCCAACTTTAAGCTTTTCTCTAAATATGACTATGGGTGTAAAGCTTTTGGGCGTAATTAACAAGGCATTCAAGTCCCTATAGAATGTCCACCTTGAAAGCATAATTTGTGCCTTGGTTGATCGAATGAACAATTTGAACAGAAACCATAGTTGAGTGTTGACATGAAGTCCTCTCAATCTCATTCTCATAGATTGGTCCATCCTCCTTTGTCTTCTATCTTCATATCTTCTTATTATGACTAGTCAAAATTTTCTCCACAAGAGAAAGGGTTGCTTCCTGCTCCTCATCCTTTATCTGAGCAAGAGAATATTTTGTCAAGGCTTCTAAAATCCTACTTAATTACTCTTCCTCCTACATGCAAGAAATCTCATGAGCATGATCAAGAAAAACATTCTTTCTATGCATACCATCGAGTGCCTGACCATTAAACTAGTGAATTTAGAGCCTTGAAGGATAAAATTCAACTTCATGCTTTAGGTGTCATCACTCATTCATTTGTTGATGCAACTACCTCTTCTTCAAATGACAAGTGATATCAAGGTTTACCTCTATCCTATACATGTTCTAAATATCTTGCATGCTTTTCCTCCCCTATATGTTGGGGGTAGTGATAACTTGTTCTAGATATGTGTGTCCTTCTAAGGATCACCTCTCTTCTCTTTATCTTTCAATTTGAAGTGTCCCTTGAGTGGACCCATGTTCTCTTGAAGGGTTCTCGAGGGACCCCTTTTGAAATCTTTTATCTCAAATGAAATTCTATGGCATCTAGCTTGAGGGTAACCCAACGAGACCTTTTTCATATCTTTGCATCTAGATTGGGGGTAGTCTAACTAGACCTCACTTTTCAAATAGTGTGTCCCTTGAGCGGACCCCATTTTATTTTGAAGCATTCCCAAGGGACCCCTTTGAAAGCTTTCCAATTTCTTGATGATCTGTATCACTGCCTACCTAACTACCTCAATGACAACTTTGTTTTCAAACAAGCTTTTATCTATGAGTGAACATGTCACTTTGCAGGTGCACTTGTAAAGTTGCTTTCCAATATGATTCTATGAAGTCTCTTTCCTTTGCGTTTCCTCCATGTGAAATATATTTGGGGATGCCTCCTTGTAGGTCTAGAGCCTGTAAGATGCTTTCATCTCGGTTTCCTTCATGTGAGAGATCTTGGGGGATACCTCCTTGCAAGTCTACGAGCCTATAAGGCACTTTCATCTTGGTTTCTTTCATGTGAGAGATCTTGTGGGATGCCTTCTTGTAGGTCTGCAGGCTTGTAAGGCGCATACTTCACATGGTTTCCTTCATGTGAGAGATCTTGGGGGTTGCCTCCTTGTAGGTCTATAGGCTTGTAAGATGCTTTTATCCTACGAGATATGTCCATCGTTGGTTTGTGGGCCTTCTATGCACTTTGTTCAAACTCTCCTTGGGCCCAAGGACTTGTTGAGTCATCTCTCTTGGAATCTTCATTCCTTTTTCACTTCTCTTATTTTCTCTTCTCTTCTCAAGTTGTATATACTGGATCAAAGATCCGCATCTTCTTCATCCTAAGTCTATGCCCTTCTTTTATTTGTTTCAATATTCTTCTAAGTGTGTTATTTCTTAATTTGGGGATGACACATACTACTAAGACAACCTTTTACATCGAGGTCTCTTTCACTTTGCTGACTCAAATCCTATAGCTTTTCGTTCTAACATTGTTGTCTTATGTACGTATTTCTCGTCTAATGCATTTATTATGCTGGTCTTTAGTCTAGGCTCACAGTTCCTTGGTTTGAATATTTTTCTACATCCTCTATACTATCCTTCTGGCATATGATTTTATTTATGTTTAGTAGAATTCCTTTAGCATGCATATTAGTGTAGATTCATATGCGCACTAAAGTGGGGGGAAAATGTATAGTCGTAAAATTGCACCCTTTACAATTTTACATACATTCTTGTATTTTCTTTAGTTTCCACTCCCTTAGAACTTGTGAAGGCTCATTTTAACTCTTGCATCAGCCTTTTTCCCTTCTCAAGATACTCTAACACCACTTTTCAGCAGCTACCCTTATGCATCTGCTTTGCATTGAACCTTATGATTTTCTCATTTATGTCATTTTGTAGTGTGGCATGTATGAACACTAGAATGACGTGTAGATTTATGTGTAGCATGCTAGTGTCATGTAATTTTTCAACATTCAAACAATTATTTTTGTGCATTTTTTCCACTTTTCAACAATTTTTATAGGTGGTAACAGTCGGGGATGCTCTAAAACGGCTCTTGAAGCTTATTTTCCCTCCTATTCTCTCTTTTAATGCTATCTTCTCAATTCTATTGTAGCTTCTAAGTTCTTCTAGCTTCAATCCAACTTCTAGTTTTCTCCTCTACTTTTTGGCACCAACCTTGGCAACACTCTCAAGCTTTCACAACTCATTCCTTACAAATATCTTTGCTCTTGTAGCTAACATATCCTTCACTTCATGATTGTGAGTATCTTGGGATTCCATATCCCCTATCTATTGCATCTTAAGTTCATGATACTAGTTCTTCTACTCGATCAAGGATTGTTTTTATCACTTATTTTTGTGATACAGGTCCTCCTCCTTCAGCGAGGTTTTCTTTTATCACTCATACTTGGTGGTGGGGATTCTACTCCTAAAGCGGATTTTTCTTTAACCACACACTTTATCCATTTTGGTTCATCTCTATCTTTCTATCTGGTTGTTCATGGAGGTGTGAACACCAAAATGGGGGTTTGACTGAGGCAATGCCCTATACATCCCCAACACTTTCTCCATATATTACATATGCAGGTATTGAAGACATTCACATGTTGGAGGATTCATTACTTGGCTGGTTGTAAGTACTTCCTTTCTCCTCTTTAACTTTATCATTTTTACTTTAATTCATTTAAGTTCTATTACATTTTGTTACTTTCTCACATTCCAATATTTCTTAGCAATTAGAGTAGAAGTAGTCACTAAACTATTTTTTGTGATAAAATTGCTTTTTGGTCCGTACGAGATGCTAATGCACCTCATGGACACCAGCGCATCATGTTGTCATTTTTATTTTGCATTGTCATCCTTTGGCTGAGAGCTTGTCAGTCTATCTAAAAAATCTTCATGACCTACTCTTTTTGATTCTAGAACTCTCACGTTGTTCCATAGGGTAGTTTAGGGCAAGTTGCCCCATGAGTCTCTATGAATGAAGAGAAATTGTGAGTAGCGAATACCCCTTATCTACACTTTTGAATAATATAATGAAGGATTGTTCATGGTTCTCATATCAATTTTCTATTATGAATTTTTTAATTTTTAGTTTTTATTCAAGGAGTAGATAAAAATTGCTTTGAGTCTAGTCATTAAAGATTGTGTTGTTATGATAAGGATTTATAAGGAGATTAATGGTATTGTACTTTTGTTGGTTTCTTATTGCAAGGTAATGAGATTATAAGAAGCTAAGAGTTGGTCTATTGTAGGAGTTTATTTCATTCCTATACTCTATGTGGATAAGGAACTAGTCAAGGAGACTCACAAAGTTTGAAGTTAAGGTAGAATAAATCATCAAATAAATGCCATTTACTTTTCTATATTTTTATTGTTTTATGTCCATTACTACACTACAAAGAACCACATAAAGTACAGATGGTTGTAAATATGATTTATCCCATCAGGTTACCTTCTACCATATTAGTGTGAATAATCTATTACCAAAGGCATCATTACATGTTATTATGTGTGCATGATGTTATAGGGGAACCCACCTTGATTTTTTATATCTATCTCCAATTCATTGGCCACTGACCCGAGGTTTCTAAGCATAAGAAGTAGCTAATATTTATGAAAACCTAGAAAATCGGTTGGAAGCACCAACAGTAGTGATGTGAAATTTTTGATATTCAATAATGCTTCAAACCTTTACATAGGCCCACACTTGATTAGTTGACATGTGCCACCTTAGAACATGATTGCACATTTAATCTTTGCTTCCATTTTGAGATTTCAATAAAATAAAATTTATGTGCTAACAATAAGAATGAGACACATCTACATGGTAGCTATTCTCTAAGCAATAATACTAGGTTTAAGGTGAGATAATTGAGTCCACATGGTGGTATATTTCTTGAGCATAACCTAAATAAGCTAATAAATTTTGAAGGAATGTTTTGAAGAGATGCATGCACATAGGTGTCAAGTAAGAAAATGTAGGTTCCACCATGTGACTACACTTAACCAAATACTTAACTTGTTTTTAATACCACACAACTAATTGGCCCAATCAATCACTAGGATAAGGGGAATAACAAAAATATGAAGCCTAGTATATGAGGTTATAACTTAAGTGATTTGTAGTGATTTGAAATTATCAACACAAAAATAGAAGTTAGGGCACATAAAAGAGTTGAAAGGTTTAAGGATTAAGGAATTTATCGAAACCCTAGGGCATATGGTACTGAAACCCTAGAAAATTGCAAAGGTTGATATATTTCATATTGATTTTTTTAGATCAACTATTAGCAATTAAGAGTGTAAGGGTTGGTGAACATATGTTGCCAATGATGTAAAAGGAGTGATTTCAGTAGATCAATGAGAATTAAATGTAACTATACTATGTGCATGATGATTCCATGTCAGAGAAATCAATAAAAACAAAAAATATTTCATGTAGCATGCTTGAAGTTTCATGCTTCTATCAATTCATGTTGATAGAAGTAATTGGGAATTTTGATCTAGAATATTTGAAGTAAGTTACCCAAACAATAAGGATATTCTAGTAACATATTTTGATCTACATTTCTTAATGGATGTGATTTATGCCATGTTGCTTGAAATGATATTATATCTACACATTTTTCTATATTATTCTAGAGTTTTTGGAATTCATGTTCATTTAGAAGAAAGTTTGAAGTGACTAAAAGGTCATTGTGTTGGTTAATCAACTAGGTTGATATTCCAAATCTATGCGGTAGTGGATTGTTTCATGTGCTCTCTAAATTTGGAATTAGAAGGTTGCATAGGTCTAGGTTAAGGTACCTAAAGGAAGCTCACAACATCATGTCTTATTGGAAACAACAAATTTTATTTAGGATTGACCCACTACACATTTCATGAAAATTTGAATTTAGGTCCACCTTAGCTGACCTGGTTGATTGTGAATGATGTTAAAGGATTCCTAGCTGATATTAAATGTTGCTAATATAAGAGGATGTATATAATGACTAATCATCATATTTTATATGTGAGGATACAGTGTGAGCAAGTGTAATTTTGGGCGATTCAATGGGATTTTCATATCAAAATATCATAAGCAATGTAAGAGAGTATATGAAGGAAGATCAAATTGAGGGTAAGTTATGCAATCAACATTGAAGATCCACAAACATTATTAATGTAATATGATAGGACTTGTGTCCTTCTTATTGTTTTGGTGCTCAAATCTGTGTATTGGGGATTGGTGTCTCCAATAGGTTGGCTTCTAAAAATATAGTAGGGGATTGGTGTCTCTGGTAGGTTGGTGCCTACTTCATGATTGTAATTTTTTTATTATATTTATGAGGCAAGATTTGGATAGTAGATCCAAGAATATCTTCTCACTATGGCTTTTCTCATTTCGAGTTTCCATGTATATTTGGTATTCATTGTGAAAATGTATGCATCTATGTTGCTTGATTGATATTAGCTATTTTGATTCATGATTCATGATGAATTAAAAAAAATTAAATCGATTTGATATACTAATTCACCCCCCCTCTATATATTGTGTACCCTTCAATTGGTACTAGAGCCAAGTTCCTTTTAAGAAGCTTAACGAATTGAGGTAGATTCAAAATGGCACACTTAGTGGCTCAAGAAGAATTTTCTTCAAATAAGGCACCACTCTTTGATGGATCCAATTATGCATTTCAAAAATTAAGGATGGAAGAATTCTTGATGGTTGTAGGGTTTAAATTTTAGCAATTAGTTGTGGATGGATATGAGATTCTTGAAAGTACCTTAAGAGATTAGGTCATAAAGAAGGCTTTTGAAAAGAATGCTAAAGCAAGGAATTTTGTTTTATGTGGTTCTTCTAACTCTGAGTTTGTAAATAGAATGCATTACAAGATAGTGAAGGAAGTATGGAGTAAGCTACACAAAATTTATGAGGGTGATGAAAAGGTCAAACAAGAAAAGTTTCAAACTCATCAAGGTCAGTTTGAAAGCCTAAAAATGAAGAAAGAAGAAAATATTTCCATATTCCTTCTCTAGGTCGATGAGGTTGTCAATTCTATCATAGGTCTTGGTGAATAATTGAAAGAAGGTATGATTGTGAAAAGGGTACTTAGATCCCTTCCCCAAAAGTTTGATGGAAATGTTTTTTTTGTTGAAGAAGCAAAGGATTTGAATATTCTAACTATGAATGAATTCCATGGAATTATAACATACCTATGAAATGAGAATTGAGAATAACAAATTTGTAGGGAAAGAAAATGCATTTACGGTGTCTAAGAAGCAAGATGATCTAGGTTTAGAATATGGATTAGATATGAAGGAAGAAAACTTTGTCAAAAAGTTACAAATAGTTTCTAGAAAGTATAAAGGTAAGTTTCCTTTCAATTTTTTTAATTGTGATGAAGTAGGATATTTCATAGCTAAGTGTCCATAAAAATAATCTAGCAATGATGAGAAGAAATTCATTTCCAAAAGGGAAAAAATTTATTTATTGATAAAGAAGGGTACTCATCTAATGATGATGATCAAGATACTTTTGGGAATGAAGGAGAAAAATATCTCTTCATGGATATGGAAACCTCCAAAGAAGATGCAAAAATAAAATCTAGAATTGACAATGATGTAGAAGTAGACCTTGTGGAAGAACTGCTCTATTTCATAAAGGAAATCAAAAGGCTAAAGAAAATAATTACAAAACAAGTGAAAGTCAAGGAAAAATTATCTTAGAATCTTGAGAAAGCATAGAATATGTTCATTGATCTAAAAATTCAAGTGGAAGAAGAAAAGAGGATTGAATAAGTTATGATAGAATGGTTGCTAAGAAAAGATAAGTACTGTGAAAAAATTAAAGAAAAGATTGTGTCACTAAGGAAAGACATTGAAAAAGAAAACCATCAGCTGAAGTTAAAGTTTGTGAAAAGCACTGAGATCTTAGATCAAATAATAGAAATCCAAAGATCATCGCATATCAAAACTACCCTTGGTTTTATTCATATACAAAAGAATAAGGTGACCAAGAAACCTACGAAGTATGTTGTTAAGAATCCGGAAGAGAATGGCTCCAAAAGTTAAAATTCTATGAAAGTTGCAGCAATCAGTGAAATCAAGGTTTTGAATGATGGTTTCATCGAATTGCACAAACAAAATAGAAGATCTATAAGAAAAGCCTCAAGAGGACAAACATACAATACCAAGTTCACTCTCTTTTTCTAGTTAATATTTTAATTGCATATTTTGGTCATAATATTGGGAATTGTGGGAAGGCTCTGGTGAGAAGAAATAATTTTGTTAGCATAAATGCATTTGCTTTGTATAATTTAACTATTATTTGTACAAATTCAATAATTTTAGACACATTGCTAAAAATTGTATAGGTAATTTTGTGTGTCCTCCGATATTAGATAAAAAAAGAGATAAGTTAGAATGTCAAAATAAATAAATAGATAAGGTTTGGAAGAAGAAACCAAAGGACCAAAGATCAAAGAAATCCATGGTGGCTCAAACAGTACTACATGCCAAAAAGGAGAACCTATGGATCATTTAAATCATATTCTCAAGTTACATAATCAGAGACAAAATCAAGCTCATTCACTTCAAGAAGTTTTATGGAGGATCTGTAATCCTTGGTCAAATTGTTTTGCTAAGATTATCAATAAGGTTATTTTAAGTCTTGATGGCAGAAAGACAAAAAATCATGATGTTGTTTATGTAGAAGGATTGAAGCACAATCTTCTAAGTGTAAGTTAAATGAGTGATAAAGGCTACAAGCTTTCATTTATTGCTAAAGGTTGTGAAATCAAAAAGATTGGTACTGGTGAGTCACTTATGGAAGGAAGTAGGATTGACAGTGATGTATATCATCTCAGTGAGGTAAATGGATAGAATTTATTTGCAATACAAAGAGAAGTGAGTTTTCTATGGCATAGAATATTGGGAGATAGCAATTTTTTTGATCAATTCAAAAGGAATGGTAAGATACACGCCAAAGATAAACAAGCCTCAGTCTACTAGCTACAAACCATGCTATGAGGGAAAACAGACAAGGACCAAATTTCCTACTAAGGAATATTCTACAACATAGCCATTAGATTTGACTCATACTAATATATATGGACCAATGAAGACAACAATGTGATAGGTATTTTATGATGCTTATTGATGATTATTCTAGAGTGAATTGGATTATTTTTTAAAAGAAAAAAATAGAAGTGTTTGAGAAGTTTAAATAATTTAAGGCTATGATTGAGAATGAAACTAGAAGAATAATCAAATATCTAAGATTAGATAGAGGTGGAGAATTCACTTCTAACTGGTATGATGAATCTAGTGAGATGCATGGGATTTAGAGACAATTTTCTACTCCTACAACTCTTCAAAAGAATGGAGTAGATGAGAGGATGAAGTGGATCATGCAGGAGATGTCTAAAATAAATTTAAGTTAATAAAAGTTGTCAAATATGAATTGGAGAGAAGCAGTTAAAACCATAGTGTATATTTTGAATAGAGCTAAAATCAAACCAAATACTACTAAAAAACCATATGAACTATGGAAAGGAAGACCAGATTCAGTTAGAAATTTCAAGATATTTGGAATCAAGTGCTACATCAAAAGGGATGAAGAACAATTGGTTAAGTTTGATTATAAATCTAATGAAGGCATTTTTCTTGGTTATTTTATGACAAGCAAGAAATATAAATGCTATAACAAGAGACTGAAAATAATTGTGGAAAGTGTCAATGTAAGTATTGTTGAAACAATATAGTCTATTGATGCTCCAGATGAAGAAAATAATGAAGATCTAATCTGTAGCAGTGATGAAGACTCAAAAATTGATTATGAGAATATAGTCACAAAGACTTTGAGTAGGTATTTTTAGAAGAATAATTTTGAAGACCAAATTATAGGAGATAAGGCTAGTGAGGTTTAGACCTAGAGAAGAATTGAAAAAGAAAATGAATAGGTGCACTTTGCATTATTATAAATAAATTGAAATAAGCTTATATGTGGAGGAAATAAAAGAAAAAGGTTGGTTAGATGCTATGGAGGAATAAATGAATTGGATTAAAACATGAAACTTGGTAATTAGTTTTGAGATCCAAAGACAAAAATATCATTGGTACCAAATGGGTCTTTAGAAAAAGTTGAATGAAGGTGGAAAAGTGATCCAAAACAATGTTAGAATTCTATGCAAATTTTATGCTCGAGTTGAATGTATTGAAAGATTGTATAGTTTTTGGTTTCATTGATTTCAACATATCTATATTTTTGCATTAATATCAACCTTAGAGTTGCTTTGATTTGATGCATTATGTTATCATTAGTAAACTCACTGATGTAACCCTTTAGTGTTGCCTTGATAAGCATGTGTCTGGTTGATTTGTGGTACTGTAGTTGGTTTATTTGTGATAATAAAGTTTTACAAATGATGTGTTGGTGTTTATAGTTCTTGGTTTTCAAGTGCTTTTAAGAAAATTTGAATGCAAGAGGAAATAGTGTGGTAAAAAGTGTTCAATGTAGAAAAACAGTGTTCTCATTTTTTCTCCAGATTTCTTTTGTATTGAAGATCTAATTATGTGGTTCAAATATGTTGATCAAAGTTGTTCAAATGTGTTATATCTAGAGTTTCTTGTTCTAGATTTTTTTTAGAGAAAGTTGTGTTCACCAATGTGTGAACAATGTATTGTACTGGTGTCTAGACAAGTGGTTTTGCTCCACATTTCTCCATAGTGTGGTTTATGGTCTTGCAGATCTAGAAATATTCTTATATTTCTCATATCTATATTTAGTCTAAGTATTTTGAGTTAGGTGCTCCACAAGGTTATATTCTTGAGTTATAGTATGTGGAAGGTTAACTAGTTGTACAGGATGGGTACATTCTTCAGGTGAAAGTTGTGAAGGAATTTATCGGATTTTAGGGTGTTTTTACAATATTTCAGATTGTGTTTGAGTGTTGTGTGTAGGTCATCATTTATAAAAGGAAGAGTGTACTTAAATTTTCAATGGTGTTTACACAGGTTTGGCCACCCTTGGGTGTTTACACTAATTGTGGATTTCCTTTAGTATTTGTGGAAGTGTGGTGTGGCATGTATGAATGGATTTAGGTCCAATTTAAGGTGTAATGTGGTCCAATTTAATTCCTCTCCACCATGGGAATTCTTAGTTTTGACCTAATTTGAATTTGAATGGTTAAGGTGCATAGCTAACCTTGTAAATATTTTTCAAGGTTGTGATGTGTATATATGTGTGTTGAGTTGATGGAGGATGTATGCATGAAGTGTGTGTAATGTGAGTTGTGATGTGAAGTGGGAAAGTGTGAAGTGAGATGTGAGCTTCAATGACTAAGACTACTAAAATCATTGAGAAGAAGGTGTCTACATTCTATACAGAGAGTGTGAGTGTATCGGTGGTGTAGTGGTGGAACTTTTCTATTAGTTTGAGATGGATTTATCATTGTTAAAAAAAAAAATCTTTATTTTTTGTAATTTGGTAGTGAGCCCTCCAATAGTGAGTCTATTATATTCGGTGTTGTAATTAATTTATATTGTGAGCTAATATACTCTATGGTTTTTCCCTTATTGGGTTTTCCACATAAATCTAGTCTTCTCATGTGTATGGATGTTTTTGCATTACTATTTCTCATGATTATATTTTTCTAATGTATGATGAGGGTTTAATGATTGATAAAGGTTTAAGGACTAATATGGGTGATCCCACAATACTGGTTTACAATTTTTGGCCAAAATGGACACTGAAACTATTATTTTTAACTAAATATTCACATTCGGGCACCTATAGCGGCTAAACCGTGAGGAATTTGAAGATGATGCAAACTAGAGTCTTGTCATATTTTGACTATAGATTCTAAAAATATTTTTTTCAAAATTTTTGGAATTAGATTGCACTTCTTTTTCCATCTCCCATGAAAATTGGTTTTTTTCAAAAAACAACATTTTTAAAAAGTGATGCACATCGTATAACACATAACTTTTTTTCCATGAAGGGTTAAATTCTAGTTCTTTCAAATTTTGATTTGTAACTTCAATATCTAGTGCTTCCACTTGCTTAGATAGTTTTTTATTGAATATTTTTTCTTTAATCAGTTTTCGAAGTCAAACCAATTACAATTCAGACATAGCGCGACCGTATAATGCATAACATTTTTTGTATATATCAAAATTTATTTTATTTTTTTTGTTCGATCAAGGACTTCAATATCTGGTGCACTCATATTTTTCAATTTTGTTTCGATAATCTACTATTTTTCCATGTGTGCAGAACAAAGACCTTCATTTTCAATGAAAAACTTGTGTTTAATAAAACTAAAAAATCAAATACATAATTAAACAAAAACATATTAAAATTATATTCATTGGATATCTCGTTCTGAGGACTACCTGATTCTAGTTGGTTTTGTGAAGATTCCTCCATTTTCATCCTTAATTCGAGCTTTGAAGTTCCAAAATTTAGGTTTTTTTGTGTCTTAGGGGGGCATGAGGAATAAGGGGAGTTCGTACGAACCCCTAGGAGTTCGAGCAAACCACCCTTCCATGAGGTATTTTGTTGGGTTTTTTGGGGGGTAAGAATTAAAAGAGTTCTCTCGAACCCTGGATCGAATGAACCCCTTATGGGTTCACTTGAACCAATAGGTTCGTATGAACCCCTAAAATCAAGTTTTTTCCATGTACTCATTTTTTGCGAGTTTTTCTTCCTCACTTGAATTATAAACCACTATTGTGTCTTCACCCATATTGATCTAAATAATAATGAGGGTTTTAATGTTTTAATGAAAATCTGATTAACCCCCCCCCTCTTAGTTGTCTTGTGCATTCAACAATTGGTATCCAATCAAGATTCCCTGGAAGAAATAGTAACCGCTTGAGGTAGATTTTGGATGTTGCGCAAGGAGGATCCTTTATTTGATGGATTAGATTATGCATTTTCAAATACAAAGATGGAAGGATTCCTTGTTTTGCTAGGGTTTGGAGTTTGGAAGTCTGTTGAATCTAGATATGGCATTCCTGAAAATGGTTCTAGCATTGAGGATGAGATCAAGGCCTATGATAATAATGGGAAAGAAAGGTATACTCTTTTGAGTCTTCTTTCTAATTCAGAACTTGTGAAAGTTATGAATCTCAAATCTTCTAGTGAGATCTGGAAGAAGTTGGAAAGTGTTTATGAAGGAGATGAAAAAGCTAACCAAGCTAAGATGCAGAACCTAAAGATCAAGTTTGAAACCCTATAGATGTCAGAGGATGAAGATATTACAAGATACATGCATAAAATGGATGAAGTTTTCAATTCCATTAGAGGCCTTGGTAGAAAAATTGAAGAAGATGAAGTGGTAAATAAGGTACTAATAACTCTACCTAAGTCTTACAGTCATAAAGTTTCTACTATTGAAGAAGCTCAAAATTTAAATTTCTATTCTAGAGATCATTGTTTTGGTGCTTTAATTGCTTTTGAATTGAGGGAGTTTTGACCAAGTGATTCAAAGAATGAGACTAATTTTAAAGTTGGAAAAGCTAAAAACAATGAAGAATTAGATCTAGATGATGATGATTTAGAAGAAAAAATTGTGATGAGATTGAAAAAGGGCACTGGAAAATACAAAGGTAAGTTACCTTTCAAATGTTTCAATTGTGGAAAGATTGGTCATTATTCTTCAATATTTCTTGTCAAAGCTTCAAAAGATAAATATAACGAGAAGAAAGGTAAATCAGTTAAGAGAAGTTATTATGTTAAAAAAGATACCAGTATATCTGATGATGAATTTCATTACCTTAATGATGAGGAAAATGAATACTTGTTCATGACTCTAAATGATTGAACTAGTTTTGCTAACTTTGAGAGATGTATGAAGGAAAGTCATTTGAAAACATGTCATAATATAGGAGCAACAGTGACTACTTTTCATGCTAGAGAAGAGAAGAATAACTATATCATTGATAGTGGATGCTCAAATCACATGACTAGTGATAAGAGTAAGTTTGTTAAACTTGAGAAATTTGAAGGTCTTGTTAATTTTGGTGATGATACATCTACCAAGTTATGTGGAAAAGGTTAAATTAGTTTTGATGGAAGGCATAATACAAATGATGTTCTTTATGTTAAGGGTCTTTGTTATAACCTTCTAAGTGTAGGATAAATGTGTAAAAAAGGATATAACCTTGTGTTTCAAGATTATGGTTATGAGATCAGAAAAGGATCCAAATTTTGGTTGTTGTAGGAAGGAAAGATGGAAATGTTTATCAGCTCAAAGGTGCTAATGGTATGTGCTTTATGGCTCAAATCAATGAAAGTTGGATATGGCATAGAAGAATGTG